>CM062809.1:1237059317-1237569329 GCA_031772625.1 Pinus tabuliformis
GCGAAAAGCTCTGAAATTCAGACTCAAGGTTCAGCGCAATTTCTTCTCAAATGGGTTTTTTTTGCGACTTCTGAAACTTCACAGAAAAAAGTTATATCAAAAATGCCACGATGACCTGTTTGGAGCAGCGAAACCCTAGAATCCAAAGCTCTGATACCAAATGTTATGAAACCAGCTCAAGAAAAGATAGAAAAGATAGATCAACGCCTTAGAATTCAGCCTCTTCGAGGGGGAAACCTCCTTTACATTACATAAATGAACAATTCTTGGATGATACAAATGAAAATACCTCCTTTCTATATATAGGAGTCTAAGGGGTCATAACATAATCAGAGCCGACATAACAATAATAATGTAAGGGCACAATAATAACAATAATGGGCTTCTATGGGGCACAATAGTAATAATATGGGCACTACATGGGTACATCAATATAATAAGTGGGTTATACTAATAACAATAAGGGGTTACACTAGTAGTATAGAGGGAATCCTCAATATGGAGTCTCTAGCCTCTTTATAGGCCTCATACATACAATACCATGGGTCATTACCATGGTTCCCTCAATACCATCTATCTAGTACCATAGGCCCATTACATTATTACTAACTACTTGTGGTCCCTTACATGATATGGGTTAACCACATTATTTATTACTATGGCCCATCCCATTATTACATTATTCCCTTGGGTACCTCCCTTTGTACCCCATGTTATCCCCCCTAGGTATATAACAAACTGCCTCTATTTCTTCATGAGAATTGAGATTATTTCCTCTTTTATCCTTAATCAAAGAAATTATATTATGTGCTCTATTTGCCATGGTGGATTTGTGAAAAATTCTGTTATTCTGTTCACCTTCTTTTAGCCATTGGACTCTAGATTTTTGTCTCCAAAATATTTCCTCTTGACTACATATGTTCTCCCCTTGTTGCTGATATCTGGTGGCTTGATCATGTCATGCTTTGTCATGGCCTTCTTTAATAAGGGCCTGGTTAAGTTCCTGCAGTCTGCCTTCAATCATTTTTTTCTCTTCAAAGATATTGCCAAATTCAGTCTTGTTCCAGTCTTTAAGCCGGAGCTTGATGTGTTTTAATCTTTTATATAGGAGAAACATTTTGGTACCCTGAATGTTTATATCCCCTGCCCACCACCTAGTTACGTTGTTGATGAAATCTAGGTGGGAAGGCCAGATATTCTCAAATCTAAATGGTTTGTTCCTGGGTTTACCAATGCCCTGCACCTCCAGTGTATCGGCCAGTGATCTGAACCACCAAAGGGTAGCACTCCTACTACCATTTCCTTGTCATTGAGCATAAGATCCTCTGATATTATCAATCTATCTAATTTAGAAGCTACTGAGACTCTCCTCCTCTTTTATTGTTCCAGGTGAAGATTCTGTTATGCATTTCAATATCCACCAGCTTCATTTTATCAATAAAGGTTTGAAAAGCCATAGAGTCTTTTCCTAGAACTCTAGTTCCCCCTTTTTTCTCTGCGAGTGATTTAATCATGTTGAAATCACCCCCTAAGATCCAGGGTATTCCTACATTTCTATTTTTGAGAGTCTCCAGAGAGTTTAGAAGCCCGAGTTTGTCATCCATTCTTTGTGGGCCATAGACATTTGTAACCAGGTAGGTTTCCTTATCTCCTATTGGTTGAATTACTACAAATAAATAATCCCTAGATGCCTTCGCATCTATTAAGTCAATCTTTTGTGGATTCCATAGAGTGACAATACCTCCTGCTATATTCTTTGCTTTGACTTCCAGAAACACAAATCTAATGAGCCATTTACTGTGGATATCTCTTATCTTCTGAATGGAACACTTGGTCTCCTGTATGAAAATCACATCCGTAGATGCTTGTTTCATTCTATTAATCAGTAACCTTTGTTTCCTTTTACTACCTAGACCTCTGATATTCCAAGAAGTGAACTTCATAATTAAATATTAGTAAAGGAATAACTGGATAGGTCTTTCATCTTACCTGAATCTATCATTAGTTTTCCGCATTCCATCAACAACTCATTCTACTATTTTCTACCCCTCTTCTTTTTTGGGATTCTAGGTGCTAGTCCTGCCATATTTTTCATCGTTTTCACTCCTTTCTTGCCTTGTCTATCTTTGTGTTTTAGTCTGTCCAACCCTTTAGTTTGGGTCCTCCATAAAAACAACTGTTGAACCCTATTGAACTCCTCTGTAGGTAATGAGTCTAGCCCTTCTTTGGTTCCTTGATTCAAGAAACCTTCTAAATCTAGGTTCTCTTTCTCAAGAATTTCCTAGAGTTCATGGTCCTCCATATCCATCTCACTTTGGGTCATTTCAAGATCCATCGCCTGTTCAACATTACTTATCATAAATTCTTTCAGTTTGTCGTTTTCTTGTGTTTGCTCACTTTCTTCTTCTTTCTCCTCCTCCACTGGGTTTCCTTCTTTTGCTTTATCAGTATCTGTAGGACCTTCATCTACTTCGAGGGCTTGGAACATGTTCTGGTTGACATGCTGCCCTGTAGCTTTGCGTGTTCTTAGTCCTCTTTTTCCCCCTTTTCCTTTGTGTTCCACCTTGTAGAAGCTTTCTGAATCCTTCATTATATCAGCTTTGTTTTTGTTCTCTATCTTACTGAGAGGGCAGTCTCTGACCATATGTCCATGCTCGTGACATCTGCAACATCTAAAAGGAATATATTCATAATCTACTGTTTGTATCCATTCCTCATCAAACACTTCCAGAATAACCTCATCCGACAACTCTCCAGAGAGATCCATCTCCACACATATTCTAGTGAAGGAAGTATACTTTCCCCTTCTAGTAGCCTCAGAAACTTTGACAAAACGCCCTAACTTATTTCCTATGGCTGATAGAGATTTCGTTTGCCAGTAATCAAGAGGTAGAGAGTAGAGTCTTACCCAGACTAGGACTGAAGTAAAAGTTTCGCGTTCCGGAACAAAGTTCATAATCCAAGGTTGCATATAGAGGCCTGCTGCAGCATAAAAGTAAGGCCCTCCTTCAAACACTCTGTCTTTGTCTTCAATGTTTGCAAAAACTACAGTGAAAAATCCCTTGGACCCAAGATGTAGGTCAATGCTGCCTTTTGGTTTCTAGTGGTATTTAATCCACGTTTGTAATGCTTTTTCAGTGGGCCACAACCCCATGAATTTACAAATGATTGCATATGTTTGCATGTGATCCCTGTGTTCTTGTAGCGCTGGATCATTTAAAATGACTCTGGGAGTTACCGCTGCTTTGGGTTTGCATGGTCCCATGTGTGCTTTGTCTTTAGTGCTTTGTTCCTTGATTTCTTCCACATTTTCCAATGCATCATTGTGCTCCCTTGACTTAGTTCCCTCCTGCTCTTCTTCATTGCTTCTATCTTTTCCTTCTAAATGCTCTCTATCATTTTCCATTGGTTTCCTTCCCCTGCTAACCACAACCTGCTTGTAGGAGGGTGTGGAGCTCCCTCCTATGCGTCCTTTCATGGAGGACTACCTCTGTGATCGATCGAAACCCTGGTTATTTTCCTGCTTCGTTCCCACCCTCTCCTTACAACCCAATTAATCTCATCAGCACTCTAAGCCAACAACAATATGCATATATGAAGACACTTTTGCACTAATATCAAAAATAAAAATAAAATAGAATGATGTTCATAGCACTAGCTGCAAAATATAATTGGAAGCTATATCAGTTAGATGTAAAATTGGAGTTGCTAAATTGTGATTTAAAAGAAGAAGTTTACCTTGTTCAATCATAAAGGCTTGTGAAACGAGGTCAACAACATCTTGTCTACAAGAGTGAAGAAAGCATTCTATAAACTTAAACTAGCCCTCAAGTCATGGTATGATAAAACAGACACCTTCTTCATTCAACATGGTTTTATAAAAAGTAAAATTGATCCTAACTTGTATACAAAAGTGGTTCTATGTAAAATTTATAAAGATAATGGTTAGAGAACATTGAGATAAAAAAATAATAATTTCTTATGATTTTAATTTTGAAATCAAACAAAAAAACTAAACATATTTTTGAAGAAAATGTTGGAGAAACTAATTCAACCACCTACTAGGTGTCATAATTATTCATCCAAGTGTCATAGTTAGTTTGAGTTCAGTCCAGTTCGGTTGAGTTCTAGTTGAGTCTCACTCTAGTCATTTATTACTGTTGTCTCCTATGTAATCTATTTAGTTGTTGATAATATCGAGAAGAGTACTTCGCTCCACATTTTTTCAGTCTTTAACATGGTATCAAAGCACAGCCTGCATAAAACTCCTTGAGAGAAACAGAGAGAAGATATGAAATATGCATAAAACTCCTTGAGAGTGCAATAGAGAACATGAGCGAACGTAAGTAATCTTGAGAAGTCATCATTGTTTGAAAAAGCCTTCGACCAAGCTAGTGAAGGCTAAGAGACGAATTATTGCTTTCCGCTAAAAGAAAAGGCATGAACGTTTTTTATTTTTTATTAAGAGGCATGGAAAGTCAAAGGACCGCTGCAAATTTTGTTCTCTTCACTCAAATAAGAATTACCCCTCATGGGGGCACAAAAAGGGAAAAAAATTATAACGTTTCGAGAAGGCCTTCTATGATGTATAAGTCTTTTTAAACAAAGTATGTTTTTTTTAAGATTTTATTTTAATATAAAAGAAAGAGTGATTCATGACTTTTTCTATAAGAAGGGAGTTTTTTTATTAAAAAAGGGGGCTTATGTAATTTAATAAAAGTACTTCAAGGGTAGTGTTTTTAAAAAAATGTTTTTTTTTTAAATGGGCTTGGTTCATAGTTTTTTTTTAAAGAGGGTCTATTAAAAGAAAAAACAACAAATTAGTTGTGCACGGTGTAAAATTAAAAAAAAAAAAACAAACACAAAAACAAAAAACAAAAAACATTTTGTGATAATTTCTATGAAAGAAGTATTATTTTTGTAGAGAATTTGTATACTTGTTTCTTTTGTCAAAGATGAGAAGCAAAGAATCCACCATGAAAGCATTTTTATTGCAAGAAACCACTATGTTTGCAAGTCGATATGCTTGTTGAGTTGCAGTGAACCAACACTCAATAAATGAGAAAATAAGACAGTCAAAGCAACAACAAGGGTTGTTTGAGATCTATTTGAATGAGTTGGAGGAAAAAAGGAGAAATAATGCCTTCACATTGAAATGCATAAAAGAATGCATAGATGATATCAATATTCCCCTCATTACAAATGCAGAGATAACCAAAGAGACTTGGGATACCTTTGAGAGGAGTTTTGGTGTAAGGGGGAGTAATCAAGTTGAAGATGAAGAGTTTGGTGAATCCTACTGTGCTCAGCCAGAGGTGGATGATGACTGTGAAAAATTTGAATAAAACATAGAGAAAGAGCACATAAGTGCTCTTGAATCCCATTGTGCACAACCACAAGTGGATGACAATCAAGTGAATCCAACAATAGAACTTGCTAATAACAATGAAGTTATCATTCGAGTAGCTAGTGTTATGGGGAATCCAAAAAATATATTTGTTGATGTTAACTTTGACGAAGACAAGTTGCCTAATGATGAATGGTTGCATATGATGCAACAAACAAATATTATTGATAAAATGCTAGTTGGTGAGAAAAACCCAGTTGGGTCTGAAAACCAAGACAACCTCTTTGAAGCAGCAGAGGTTAGTAAAGAAGTGGAAGCGACATAGGCAGAGAAGGAAGCACAAGAGGAGAAAGTTGTCATTGCAGAGTAGATAAACAAAATCGATCTCATTCTACATATGTTTTTAAACTTAATCTTGATTTTGAATGTGTAGATGTTAGCAGCAACCAGGAAGAGGCAACAAAATTTGAAGAAGAATTAAGGTTCGTTGAAACATGGCTTGCAACACCATGTTTTGATGAATTTTGCATAAAGGTTGCAACAATGAATGTTGAAGACAACATGGATGTTGTACATAATAAATATGTTATTGAAATTTTCATATATTGGATTCATGAAGAGATAAAATGTTATTCTCATTTTATGTTGCAGAAAATTGATGTTCAAAACACTTATGATGAAGAGAACACTATAAAAGATACCATGTGGGAGCATACCACTTACAAGAAAACTATGAAGAAATAGATGACATCCATGAGCAACTCGAAGAAACAATGGAATAGATGCACCAGAAAATGAAGAAATTGAAGTTTGAAGACCACAACAAAATACAAAGCTGAAGAAATTCATAGGTTATAGAATTTCAAAGAAAAGAAAAAGAAGAAAAAGTCGAACGGATGTCAAACTTTTTAACTTGCAAGTCTAGTTGACTCGAACTGGTAGGCATCTTAATTTAAAATTTTGTGGTTGTAATTAAGTGGAAGTGTTGGAGAAACGAATTCCAACCAGATTCTAAGTGTCATAATAGTCAGTTTGAGTTCAACTGAATTCCAGTTGAGTCTTACTTTAGTCATTTATTACTATTGTCTCTTATGTAATCTACTTGGCTGTTATAAATTGAGAAGAGTTTCGCTTCACAGTTTTCATTCCTTAATAGAACAATCAACCAAAAAAAAGAGATAAATTCCTAGATCTTAAACACATGATACTGAACAAGAGCTTGAAACGACATAGAAAATGATAATGGGCTGCAACATTAAAAGACTTTAATATTTTAAAAGAAACGATTGGACCGATGTATAATTCATATTGGATATGGCCCTCCACGAGATCGAAATACATGATTTTGACACTCAAGAACATGTTACAATAGTAGACATTATTTCAATGCATATCTCTTAGAAAAAACACTAATTCAACTTAGAATGAGCACAGAAATGGAAAACCAGAGAGAAGAGACGAAGTACAAATAAATGAGATCAGTAGCACTCATAGAGGACAACCCTTATCCCGATTGTAGGTTCTCACAGACGACTTATGTGGTTTTTTGGACCCACCTCTCCCTCTCTGTTTATAAAGACGGATGTTGACACTGTGTGATGCAGAGGAAAGTGCTGAAATAAAATTTGTTGATAGTTTCATAATTTTTTTAGAAAATCAACATAAGGAATTGTTGACAGATTTATCTGTGGAGAATGGAAAGCATAGTAATTTTAAATCTGACAATTGTGATGGAAATTATGTTTTATACAGGAAAGAGGAGCCATATGTAAATGACATGCTTATTGAATATGAAGGAAGATTTAATTTGCTGGAAAAGTTATTAAGTGAACCTGATGACATAGAGGAAAATATTGTCTTTCATAGCAATGAAGGGGAAGCTGTAAAGTGCAACCAACAGGTTGTCAAAGAAAGAGATGAAGTAAAATTGGATATAAATTTCATAATTTCTATGGCAAAAGAGAATGTACAATAGTTAGTTGATAGTGGAGTTCAACTAAGGTCCATGTGTTTGAGAAAGGTTGCAAAGTGTAAAGAGAAAATTGAGAAATTGTGGATGAAGAAGTTAGTCAAGAAGAGAACCAGCAAAGAAGAGAAATTAACAAAAGAAATCTGCATCAACAAAGAGAGAGGATAGCAGCAACATAAGATTTGGAAACCTAGAATGACTAAAGCAATAGTGGCAAAAAAAAATGGAGCAGCAACATGATGATAGAGATGGAAAGTTACAAAGTAAGGTTTGGCATCTAGGAGAAAGAAAAAAGTCAGCAAATGCACCTGCAATTGACAGAGGTCACACAGGCAGTTGGAAGATGAAATCTGATGAAGTTTGCAACAGGAGAAATTGGATGACTCATGAACAGGAGTCCATGAATTATTTCAACTCAGGGAGTCTGATGCAGGTGCATCTGTCAAAGCTTATAAGACCCATGAGTCTTATTTCACATTTACTAAAGGGAGTGGGTTCCCTTAATCATTTTATTTATTTTCCTAAGTTTAGTGGAGTTTGAGGAAATTTTAAGTTGTAAATTTAAATTGTGGAGAATATGTCATGAATGTAGAGATTTTAGAGACAGTTGAGTAATCCTAGGAAGAGTGAGGATTTGAGGGATTTAAAAGCTTCATTTAGGATTTTGTTTGAGAAAAGAGTGGAGCTGAAGAGATACTTTAGGAGAAAGTGAGAGATTGCTGGATCTGAACTAAATTGGTTCATGAATCCATATTTGTATAAATTGTGATCTTTTGAATAATTAAAGGTTAGAGAGGGAGAGAGAGAGAGCTAGGAGAGAGCTAGAGGTTAGCGAGTAGAGGTGTGTGTGAGAGGGATATGATGAAGGCCAATTGATTGCATATCAGGCCTGTGAATTGTGTAAGTTTCTAGTGTGATTATAAATTAAAATTTGGCAGAGAAACCCTGTATGTGTGTTTATGTAGATTTATGAATTATTGAAGGATTGAATGTAAATTTTGGTATCTTTCTACACTTCTCTAATTTATGCGCACGGATGGTAAAACCCCAGATGGTTTTATTCTCCCTTCGAAATAATTGAAGTTAATTGATTTACATGTTGAAAGCTCAGTTTCTTTGGTATAATGGACTTTTAACTGTGGAAGACTAAAAGCTTCTTGCACCATATTTTCCTTAGAATTGGACCACAAGTCTATTGTGAACCTTAATCTTATCAGGTGATCTCTTGAGTTCCGACATCGGTTAACAGTGAGTGGAAGCAAATTGATTATTGATTAAGCTGCAAAGAGATAATAGTGACAGACTAAACTTAGCGGTCAAAGGCTAAATAAACTTAGCGGAACAAAGAAACCTAATGAATTCGTGAAGAAACCCGAAAGAAGATCAGGATCGTTCGATTGACAGATCCAACAGATCAACGGATATCATGTGCCCACAAGCGCAGAGGTTAATTCCAAAACCGGACACGATAAATTATAGAACTGAGTTAATAGCTCAGTTAATCTGGACCGTCTGTTTGAAGGGGTCTGATCTGATGGTAATCGCGTCGAAAAATGCACGGGAGTTAATTTTATTTTCGGACGCGATATCTTATGAACTGTGATTTAATCTAGTTGAGTTTCAGATCGGTCATAGTGATTCGTTGTGAAGGGACATGATCCGACGATGATCACGTGGTAAAGGTGCACGTGATTTAATTTCAATTCTGGACCCGAGAAAGTTATGAGCAAGGGTTTTTATTTCTTTCGGTTCCGTGGAAAAAGTGTAGTTTGGCCATATACTGGGTAATTAAGGAATTCTGCTATTTTAGCAGAATAACTAAATTGAAGGTTTAGACGGAATTTTAATTAAATTAGGATCCACGCAAGGGGTCAGGTCTAATATTTTTAATTAAACAGGGGTTTTATTGTTTAATTTCGGGATTTGAATAATTGGTGTAACTAAGCTCCATCAAAGTGGGACCGGCGGCTTGGTAAAGTTTATATTGTGGTTGTGGTTTTGACTATTGTTGAGAAGTCTGCTGACTAATAATGATTCCAATGTATACGTGGGCCCATAAACCACAAATCCACGTGGTACTTTGAAAATATGCAGCTTCGCTGCATCACATGCCAATCGAAGAAGAATTTTTCTTACTATACATACTCAAGTTGATGCAATGGATCTTCTATTAAATGTAAGCCAACCATGGGATTGCAAACATGTGTAATTAGTAAACCTTCAATTATGGGATAATAAAAGAAAAATTCATCATAATGGAGGCTTCTTGATTCATGATTAAAGAAAAACTCTTCCGGATAAATCACATCAATGTTTTAGGATCGATGCATTTCGAACCCCTACTCATGTTCATCATCGGGAAAAAGATGGATAGTGAGATCAACAAACCACATAATTATAGTAGAGATGCAATAGTAAATTTCAAATGGTTATGAAATTAAATAATATTATAATAAATTAGAACGTTATATTAAACTTAAAATTTATATTAAAATAAACAATAAAATTAATATTATAAAAAGAAACATCTAGAAAAAGATTTTTAATTATTATTATTTTTATTAAATAATAAATAAACTAATTAATTAGAAGTTGTCTCATAAATTAATAAAATTACCAAAAAAAAGAGTATATAAAATATAACCACCTATGAAATCTTATAAAAAATACGTTAATCTAATAAGAAATTATAATATTATTATTTATTTTAATAAATTTGCTATACATATAAGAAAATGTAAAAGGAGATTACAAAAATTCCTCATTCATAAATAATATATATAAAGAGAAAAGTTAGAGGATGAATGAGTTATAAATACGTAAGAAGATAAATTATAATAAGAAAGTTAAAGGGTAAAGAAAAAATTATTAAAAGAAAAAAATCTTATTTAATACTCTCATCACTCTTTTTATCCTATATGGACGTGAAGTTTAGTGATGAAGTATCTCTAGAGAATATTGAAGAATGATAGATCAAATCCAAAAGAATTTTATGACTTATAATTTTAATATTAAAAGTGTACACCCTATCACCCCCCTCCCTCCCCCACCCCTGTCAGGCGGAAAGAGTCGATTGTGCGGACACAACCAACCTCCCTAGGAGCCTAAGACTCTCTAGTGACAAACAAGACAAATAAGATCTATCCTTCTCTAAACATGCATTATGATATGAGATATCAAGTGTTTTGTTCTTACCTTTGTCCAAACGTTGTTGTAGAAATCCAAGCTTTGTTGATCTGGATGAGCTCCTCCTTTTCTCCAAAACCTGTAATCACCAACAGTCAAACAATTAAATAGCACCTGATTATAACATAAAACAAATCATATTCAACATGTAGACCAAGGAGTACATGAAATAACTCATAAACAACAAGTTATTGAGAAGAATGGACTCATTTGCATTAATAGGTAACAAAAAGAACAAATACAACCTGAGCCTTGGTGTTGTGCAAGTCCTTCCCAGGGTCCATCAAGAGTTCTCCTTTACTTTGACAAAGCACACCCACTTCCAAATAGAACAAGCAAAGATGGCAATCTCTCCTCACAAGCTTCTAAATGGGAGTCCTAATTCCTGCAGCATTTACCCTTAGAAAATGTATAGCTTCAACCTCCCCTCCTTCTGGCCCAATGCCTGTATTTATAGTGCTCAAGAGGAGGTTAATCAGGTCCACCATCAATGGGATAATCCCCTCTTTGGGTGGGATAGCTCCCTTATTGATGGGATAAGTTCCTCTTTGATAGGAGTGCATGAACCATCTGGAGGCGCCCAATACACGTCGAACAACCTTCTAGAATGCTCTAGAAATGACCACAAGTAACTTTTTAAAGATGAAACTTGCGCATTCTAACCTTTACAGGGGGACGCACCTGTCCCTTTACATACAGAGCGTCTTTGGACGCAGCTTTTGTGAACATTGGGAGCGTCCCCGCAGGTAAGGTTGAGAGAACCTGCGTCCCCAGAGATAAATACATTTATATAACACTTTCTCTCTTTTTTGAAGTTTGACATGGAGAGCAGAGGCATAAGACTTGCCTAAGAGGGTAGCATGACTGTTGATTGAGCCATACTAACTGTAAATAGTCATGGTGACATTTTTTAGTGTAACAGATTGCCCCCTAAAGTGCGAAGCCTGGAATAGATTAGGGTTTGTAATATCTAGGAAGGGTGAAGCGCTTTATCATTTCAAGGATTATCCCGTGGAGAGCCTGGTCAGAACCTGCAATTTTCAACACAAAATACATGTATAAGATTATATCATCACTGAGGTAGGCATTCCCATACTCAGATCAAAACTTTAACTAACAGACTAACTACTCTAATACAGGAATGATCTTGTAGTACATCACAATCATAGACTTTTATAGACACAGTATGGACGCAGCCATCTGTTTATGATTAGTCTACTTAGATAATGAATACAAAACTCCTCGCAGCCTGGATGGTGGAAACTAGATCCAGGGTCTTCATTTCTACTTCCCGAATTGGTACGATTCTAGCCATGCGAATAAATGAGTTGATGTCGAACATGGTAGAAACCACTTGATTACCAGTCGATGATGTAAACTGTTAACAAGCGTGAGAGAGACCACCAGTAATGTCAATGGTTCTCAAAGTACCCAGTACAATCCATGAGATGTGAATGAATGAGTTGATGTCGAACATTTCACGGAATCCTTCGATTGAAAGTCAATGATGTAAACTGACGTCAAAGGCGAGAACCCTGCCATTGATGCATGCAGACTTCAAGGTACTGACGATTTCTAAGTCATCTCTCTAGATAATGTGCTGATGTCGATAAAAAGCGACCCGTTGCAGGCAAGCCCGCAACACGAAATCATTGTTCAAGTTGAAGAAATGTTGCTGTAAGGACTGACTCAGGGATGGTCAAATGGATGACAAGTATTTTGCAGATGAAAGTTTTGCTTGCAGACCTCTTGAACACATAACGATACGACAGATGGCTTGGTGACGAATAGCTCAAAGTTAATCCCCGGAACCTGGTTAAAGACTTTCAAAGTGGTTTGATCAACTGTGAGGTAAAAGATTTCCCAACCCAGGTGAATGAAAAGTGTCGTGTTCAAGAGTGGTAATAAAGTTTCTTTTGAGACAAAAGGTAACAAACAGGTTCATTCTTCTCTCTTTTCCCCCACCATTTCTGGCAAGTACCTCTTTATTTTTAACAAGCTTGAGGAGGATAACATATGCTTGATTATAAGCTCATCCTTCGGATGAGTCCAACCTAGTTTTGATTCGAACCCTAGGAAGGAGTGGTTCGTTCCTGTTTGTAATTGAACAGGTCCTTTACTGTGAAATGTTTAACGAGCCCAGTATAGGAGAAACTCGGTGTTTTTCAATTTTAGAGAGTCTGAAAAACTTAAGAAGACTCCAAGTTGAACTTTTTCGTAGATTTGTGTCCCTCAAGCCCGAAAAAGTATAAAATAATACCTGGGGGAACCGCTTGATCTTGCGACCAAGGAGTACTTTCATAATTAGTGCCACTGACCTGAAAAGTAAAAAGCGATCAAGGACACGTCGTTTTATTTCCGTATCGAGTTTGAAACGACAAAAACCCGGCAATCTTTTCCTGATTTTACGGTCAGAAAAGAGCTATAAGAGGACCGTCTTTTAATTCCGTTTTAACGAGCGTAAAAGAAACGCTCGGCAATCTTTTCATATTTTAGGAGTCAAAAAAGGGCTTAAAAGATGACTCTGATATTTTGGTTCATGAAAAATGACAATTTTCCCTCTAAATCCCTTTGTCTTGCACAAAAGCAACACATTACTCATACCTGTTTAAGATAGGCAAAAATACATCGAAAAACATCTTTTCATGGTGAAAAATGAACAAATTCATCCAAAAAACCTATAAAAAGACTTTTTACCATGTCATTTTTACCATTTTACTGTTGAGGTTGAACAAAGGGCTTTTGGGCAAGAAACTTCCCGTGGTCGCTGCGGAAAATCCGACCGTCAGAATCGAACGCCGTCTCTTCCAGGTATTTTACAACATCCTACTCTTCATTTCTATCCGATTAAAATTGTTTTTTAGGTTTTAGTTTTGTTTTTTGGGAGGGTTTAGGTTTCAAAATGCGCTCCTCGGGGGATGCAGCCCACTCTCAGGCCAGCTGCGTCCCGACGCCCTGTGTTCCAAACGCGGGGTGCGTCCTCCGTGGAACGCGGAATTTGAAACCCCAATCCTCACAAATAACCATTCAAATTTCCCCAAATTAATTCTAATCATTATTTCTTAGTGTGTAGGGCACTCACCATGTTGGATTGGAGAGAAAGAGAGCACGAAGAGGTTGATGAAGCTGCAATAGAACACCAACCTTCCCTGGATGCCCTAAAAGCATGCGGGTTATACAAATACTGGGCCATACCGGGCATGAGGGCTCAGGTAAGATTCTTAGAATGGCTGGTTGAGAGATGGAACGTTCAAGAGCAATGCTTTTACATAGGAGGGCACCAGCTCGAGATAGAGCCCTCGGATGTATACTTTCTCACTGGCTTGCCAAACAGAGGCGAGCAACTCAATCTAGCCAGGACTAGGCCGGGTGGCCAATCCCTTGTTAGTCTCCGGGAAGATTGGTGCACACCTGGTGCACACCATTCGAAAGGCGTGGAGATCAAACACATCTCTCTGCGTGAGCTCAAAGTTATAGCATTCACGGTTACCAGAATTTGCGGCGCAGCCGCTTTACACATTGCTTCTGGGTCCCAAATGCGGATGGCAATTGACTGTTACCAAGGCACCATTTTCAACTGGTGTGATGTTGTGTCGGCTAATATGAAGAGCCAACTGACTAAGGCAAAGAACGGACGACTGAAAACTTTTGGATATGGGCCTTTAGTCGTGAGCTTTGCCTTAGAGAGAGTTCCGATGCTGATCCCTCAGCAACTCACTGTTGATATCTTGGGTCCTCGGGAGCCAAAGCTGGTACGATGGGTTGCGGTGATGGCCCGACATCCTGACGAGGGCGCGGCAGTTGTTCGATTTTCTGATAGTTACTTTCACTGGTTGGAGGACCAGGTTTTCTCGATCCAGGACTTTCCGTACGCCGGAGTAGATTTTCGAGGTGATCCGGACATGGTTCTTCCACAGGGAGAACAATGGGATGATAGAGGTACTTTATTTTTCACGAGTTTTCAAATTATGTATTTTTTTTTTTGTTTTTATATATATCGTCTCAAAACTGACAGTAAAATTTTCAAAATGCAGATGTTGGTCCACAGCGTCCAGCCAACCTCCGGCCTTTTGAGAGGAGACATCCAGCTGCACCGGTACCGGCCCCATAGGACACGGCGGCTGCAGAGGTACTAGCTGAGTTGGAGCATGATCTACAGCGTCTGACGGCGGATATACCTGAGACTACTATGGATGATATTCCTATCAGACTTCAGCGCTATGTGGTCGCGGTCCCTGGACCGTTTAGGAGATTTTTGCGCAAGGTAGCCCGTGCAGTGGTGTCATACAGGGAGCACCACCAGTGATTGACTAGTCACTTTGTAGACACATTTGACATTTTTGACTTTTTGTACTCTATCATTTTTGCCGATCATAAGGTGTTTTTCAACCTATGATCGAAGACGATGTATATTTTTTGACACACTCCTATCTATATATATATCACTATTACCGGCTTATCTTGTTTAACATATGTGATGAAATGTTTTTAAATTTACTTGCATGATTATCGTAAATGTCTGTCCAACATTCGAGAAGCAATTGCATCTGCTAATGTATTTAAAGATCTTGGAATATGCTGATATTCAATGTAATCAAATTCACGTTCCAAGAGACGCACTCTCAAAAACAACCTTAATAACACAGGATTTCTAATGGCATAAACTCTATTAAGCTGTAATACAACAAGTTCAGAATCTAACCTCACTATCAAACGTCGAATTCCAAATGAAATAGATTCGGATAATAATTCAACCACTGCACTGTATTCTGCAATGTTGTTCGTTGTTTGACCGAGGCTTACCCCATGCATAGAAACTAACTCGTCAGAGGGCGAATAGATAACCCAAGCTGCGGAAGAGATATTCCGTGTACTACGACAAGCACCATCAGCAAATCCAATGTATGTTTGGAGAGGCGTCGACATCTGCAATATCAAGAGTAAAACCAAGATAAGCCAGAATAACGACGAAAAACACACTCTCTAAGCTAAGCACACTGACTAAACTAACAAACACGCTAGCTAGAAAGAAAATCTATCCTATCTAAAAATTTCTCCATACCCACCATTTAAGCATAATACCTCTTTAGGTAAAGTCCATTTCTGGGCTTACCCAAAGAGTCCCCATCAAAATCAACCAGCTCATAAGCCCCTTTTGCTAGCTTTCGCTTTACAATGTAGGGTCCATGCCACATAGGAACGAATTTTCCAGCACCTAGCTTATCGTTAGCTTGATCATATAATAGCACTAGGTCTCCCTCCGAAAAACTTCGAGGGGTTACATTTCTATCATACTGAGCTTTCATTCGCTTCGCGTGAGTCTCGATAGCCAATGTAGCGTCACGTCGAGTCTCATCTAATTTAGCTAAGTACAATAAATGTTTCTCCTCTTCGGAAGTAGCTGGAAGTAATTCGACAGCCATTTGAAGTGATGGGATTTCGCATTCAATGGGTAACACAGCTTCCAAGCCATAAACTAGCTGGAAAGGAGTGAACCCTGTTGAATTTTTCACTGAGGTTCGGTATGCCCATAGCGCTGAAAATAACATGTTGTGCCAATTCGACCGATGAACACCAATGGTTCGTCGGATCATGATAACCAGAACTTTGTTGATAGACTCAACCAAACCGTTGGCTTGCGGATAATAAGGAGTAGAGCTATCGTGGCGCAAACCAAGCTGGCTTGTAAGCTCAGTCATCATGATGTTTCGAAAATGGCTCCCATGGTCAGTAATGATTGCTTGTGGGACACCAAACCTAGTTATGATATGATTGAATACGAAAATTGCAGCTGTTTTGCCGCTTGCGTCGAATGTAGGCATCGCCTCGGCCCATTTAGTAAAATAATCAACCGCGAGGATGATATACGCATGCCCCCCGGCCGAGTGAGGGTTACAAGTAATAAAGTCGATACCCCATTTGGCGAATGGACCAACGACAATTATAGGGTGGAGAGGAGCAGGTGGTGCGCGCATCTTTCGATCAAACACTTGGCAGTTGTGGCAGTTCCGGACTGCAATGATACAATCTTTAAACATAGATGGCCAGAAGTAACCAGCGCGCAACACCTTCTGAGCTGTGGCATACCCAAACATATGACCGCCACATGCTCCAGAGTGACAATCATTTAAAACTCTCTCAGCCTCTTCGTGAGTTAGACAACGTCGAAAAACTAAGTCTGCCCCCCGGCGATAAAGTGTATCTCCAATAATTTTGTATTGCTGGGATTGAAACCAAATTTTTCGACGTTCCGCCTTTGAAGCTTCAGGCCGAAAGGTTTGGGGTTGGAGATAGATGATTATATCCCCGTACCACGGATCTAAAGTACTGATAAGAAACAAAGATTCGTCTGCAATAGACTCCTCTGCCACAGTCTCTGTGTCAGGACTCGGGAAATCACACATCAATTCCGCAAAAACTAACGATTTCTTAGACTTGGACTTCTCGAACTCCAAGTCGAACTCTTGCAAGATAACGATCCATTTAGAGTACTTGCCCCCTAGCAGTTGTTTTGTCAAAATGTAAATCATAGGGTTGCAATCCGAAATAACTGTAGTTTTACGGAGAAGAATGTAGTGACGAAAACGCTGGACAGCTTGAACGGCTGCCAGGGCCAATTTCTCCACATGCGAATATTTTAGCTCAGTGGGATTTAAGGTCCTACTGAGATAATATATCACATGTTCTGTTCCGAATTCATCTTCTTGAACTAACACCATTCCAATGGTGGAATGCGAAGCTGCGAGGTATAAGAAGTAGTCTTGGTTGTAGTTGGGAGGATGCAACAACGGTGCATGGGTCAACGTGTGTTTAAGTGCATCAAAAGATTGTTGGGCAATCTCGTCCCAAAAGAATTGTGCGTTCTGTTTCAACAACCGTGTAAAACCTTTAGTGACCTCGGCGTAGTTTGGGATGAATCAGCGTAAAAAATTTGCTTTCCCTTGCAAACTTTGGAGTTGGCGCAAACTCGAAGGAGGAGGCAATTTGATGATAGCTTCGACCTTCGAGGGATCGACGCGAATGCCGGTTTTTGAAACAACAAATCCCAGCAATCGACCTGTTTCTATACAGAAAACACACTTGTGGGGATTCAACCGAATTCGATAATGCCTACACCTCATAAAGATTGCTCGTAGGTGGACAAGGTGATCAGCTCGATGTAAAGAATGAGCAGGCAAATCATCGAGATACGGTTGCACAATGTGCTTGATGTCATGAAATGCATAAGACATCGCCCGTTGAAAAGTGGCCCCGGCATTCTTAAGCCCAAAAGGTAATTTTCAATAAGCAAATGTCCCCCATGGACAAATGAATGCCGTTTTTGGTTGGTCGGCAGGTAGAATATTGATTTGATTATAGCCCGAAAAACCATCCATAAAGGAAAACATTTCACTTCCGGCACAATCATCAATAATTTGATCGATATAAGGCGTAGGATAGTTGTCTTTTGGACAAGCTCGATTTATATCCCTATAGTCGATACAGATTCTTATTGTTCCTTGTTTCTTGTTAACCGGAACAATATTCGATACCCAATCCGTTAACGGGATCGGATATATGAAACCTGCTTTCAACAGCTTTTCGACTTCTGCTTTAATCGCAGCCGCTTTTCGAGGGTGAATCTGACGCAACCGTTGCCGAACAGGTTTAGCATCCGGGTAGGTCTTTATTTCATGAACAACAATGGCAGGATCGATTCTCGGCATTTCCTCGTAAGACCAGGCAAACACATCGCGGAATTCTTGGAATAGGGCCTTGTAAGTTTGGATTTCTTCTTCTGTACAAGCGGCACCTATATGAATGTTTTCCTCAATTCCGGGCTTCACTGAAATATCAATGGGAATAGTACGAGAAATATTCCCTAAATTCAACTCTGAATCAGAATGTTTCGTTGGATCCTGAGCGTCTTTGACATATTCAGCGGTAAAGATAGATGAAAAATCATTTTCAAATGCATCATCCTTAGGTAAAAACGAAGATCTGTGATGGAGATCCTCCCATGGTAGATCGTCTACACTTAGGATTTCGCGAAGTTGTTCGTCAGATGACACGACTTCGGGAAACGCTATTCGTTCTAAGGTTGAGGTGGAAAGTGATTCTTCACTGACCACATTCATTTGGTCGATTTCGGTTGAACGTGAGTCGGTAAAAGACATGACAGCTTCATAAGCAATTTCATATGGACTCAAAGGCATAGCATCACCGAATGAGTCTATCTCAGAGTCAGATGGGACAATCCAAGGATCATCATAAATAATGTTGTCTGATGTAATCATATGAATTGTTGCAAATGAAGTTTCTACGCTAAGTGGAGGGAGAGGAAAAGTTCCCAGTAAACCGGAATCCTTAACTAAACCTACACCAACATCCCTATAAGGGATTGTCGTCTTACCAACATGCTGGATACTTTCTGAAGAGGCTGGGTCGGATGAAAAGTATGACAGCTGATCAATAGTCACGATCTTACCGTTATATGGAAACTTGATTATTCTGAAGACCGATGAAACGACCACTGTCATAGCATATGACCAACTTCGACCCAAAAGAAGGTTGTAGTCTAGAGGGGCATCAACCACTTCCACATCTAGACTAACGGTTTTACCTTCTACCCCTATAGGCAATTCTTGTAGAATACCAAACGGACGGAACCCACGGCCATCAAAGGCCTTAAGGATGGTGGGGAATTGGTTCAACGAAGGAGAACCAAGCGATCTCCAACATTGAATCGACATAATACACGTAGAAGCTCCCTCATCAATCACAGTCCGATGAATAGGCCTGTTTTTGACTATCACTGGAATTTGGAAAGCCATTTGATGGGGAAGACGCGGTGTACTATTTTCTAGATCGAAGATTATCAGGTTCGGGTCCTGAACATCAACAGCTCCGATAGCCGACAAAAGTAATTTTCGTTGTGCTGGGCATGATTGCAGCACTTCTAACGCCGACATTGCTGAGGGTGAAACAGCTAAGTCCTCAACAATGTTGTAATTCTGGGCTGCTCTCGCATGTGGATTGAAAGCAGACCTTCGAAGTACACCCTTGGTGGGCGGTTTAATTACTAAGTCCGGGTTAGGTTTTTCGATCTGTAGTGGATCGGAACCAGGAGCTGAGGTTGATGGGTTAGAATGAGAAGATTCTGCTTCCTTACCATCAACAGGAGCCTTACTGCCATAATCTTGCGATCGAGTCGCAATCCTCGCATGAGACATCATCAAAATGGGTTCTTCACTGGCATTCGAAGAAGAACCTATCATCTTATTCTCCCGCTCCGGAAATGGATTTTTTAACACAGCAGGAGTGGGAGAACCTTTGACTATTTTCACAACCTCGGCCCGATGAGGGCAATCTCTCGTAAAATGATCCTCTTCACAAATAAGACAAGGATATCGAGGTTTGCGCTTTTCGTCATTGGTTTCCGACTTTTCAGTTTTCTCCTTCGGAGCCTTGTCTGCTTTAGCCTTCTTCTTTCCTTTCTTCTTTCCACCGTTTTTTGATTTGGCCGTAGATGACTCTACAGCGTGAATATCAGCGGTAAGTTCAGGAGAAGACTCTCCTGTCGGAGAATCAGGCAAAGTGATAATTGGAGTAGTTGAAGCCTTGGACGACTTCTTCTTGCTCTTTGTATTCATGATACCAATCATACCATCAGCGGCATGAGATCCCGAAGGAGCAGCAGCGATTTGATTCGACTTTGGAAGATCCGGAATCTTCTCGTGTAACGTACCCGACTGAGTGTAAACTAAGTCAAGGTATTGTGCCTGAGCAATGACTTGCTCCTCAGTAACTACTCCGGCCTTAGCTACATCTTCAGTAATCTTCGGTAATAATGATTTGACAAACCATTCAGCTAAGATTTGGTCTGGGATAAAAACTTTCACTAGTCTTCTTCAACGTCTCCACTCATGAATGTGATCAGAAATATACGTGGACGTCGATTGTTTTAGTGAAGTTAATAACTCCGTGCCGTTATCGTATCTGACCGGCAACTGAAAGTGAGTTAAGAACGAGGTAGCTAACTGGCTAAAATTGTAAAAAGAGGCCCGTGGTAACTCAATGTACCACTTGGCCGCGAGACCAATGAGTGTACGCTGGAAAAGACGTAAGCGGATCGAATCATCCGAGATAGAATTTGAAGCACACCAGAGGTGGTAAGTCATCACGTGATTGGACGGATCCTCTCCAGACTTACCTTCAAACTTGGGTATATCACTGGGCAACTTATTTGGCATTGGCGGCCAGAACTGAAGATATTGAATTGGATCGTTCGTTATGCGCGTCAAGTCTGGTAAATCCAAAGTTGCGATAAACGGTAACTGCCGGTTAGGATCTCTAAAACTCTGGGTCACAATACCAGCCCCAGGAGGAGGATATCCAGGATAACTAGGAACAGGAGTCGCATTTGGGATATTATATCCTCCTGGAAAACCAGGATTAACCGGACCGTACTGGGGTTGTTGAGGTTGTTGATAAGTGTACCCAGGATACGGTTGATACTGGTAAACCGGTTGTTGGACAGCTTGCCCATGTTGGTACTGTCCCTGGTACGAAGGTTGAACAAATTGAGGTTGAGTAGTGACAACCGTACTTATACCAGGCTGACCTACAGACATCTGGACCGTGGTTTGAATCGTAGATCCAGACAACGGTAAAGATGTCTGAGGTGTGGTAACAGGGACAGTAGAAACTGGAGCCGTCGATACTCTAGAAGTAAGTATGGTAGATGTAGCGGTAGTTGCAGCAGCCGTTTGAGATGGAGTACTAGGTGCAATTGGCGGCTGAGTAACTACCGAAGTTACCGAAGTTTGAACATTTGACTGGACAGGTTGCGGTTGCTGGGTTGGACCAGAAACTACGGGTTGTCCAGCTTGAGGAACCATCTGTATACTTGGCTGCAACACCTGTTGACCCTGTGATGGATCCCACACTAACATTCCAGGATATTGACCCGTAACAGGTTGAGGATACTGAGATCCATAACCGGATTGAGGGTAGGATTGATAATTGTAAGGTGCAGTTCCCATACTTGGAACATATGACTGACCTTGAGGCGGTTGATAACCTTGACTCGAGTATTGACCTTGAGGTTGATAACCTTGAGGTAAATACTGATACTGGGGTTGACCTTGACCTTGAGGTTGGTACCCTTGAGGTTGATAACCTTGGGGTTGATACCCTTGAGGTTTCCATCCTTGAGGTTGCCATCCTTGAGGTTGCCATCCTTGAGGTTGATATTGATACTGAGGTTGACCCTGGGGTACATATTGAGGCTGGGGTTGACCTTGAGGCATGTATTGCACCATAGGTACATACTGACTTTGAGGTTGCCCCCCAGACACGACTTGTGTACCTTGAGGTTGCCCCCCAGGCATTAACTGCGGTTGCCCCCCAGGCGGTAATTGGCCACCTTGAGGTTGGGAAACGGGAACTGAACCTGACATCATGTAAATGTCTCCTACACCCAATGGTATATTACCATTGTTTCCAGCAAATAACCCATGATCAACGGGTTGAGGAGATGCCCCCGCAAAGGTACCAGAAAGTGATTGATACCCAGTAGGAACAGAAGGACCGCCGTGTAAAAAAGATTCAGGACTTTGTGTAAACACGGATGACTGACCAGACATATTTACAGGAGTATGAATACCTCCAGGTGGAAAAGGAGTACGAGGTGTAGAAAAACCTACCCCTGAGTTGTCTAAAAAATTGGTTAATGCAAGGTACCAAGAAGTACTTCTAGGAGCACTGTAAAAGATGGATTCACGCTCCCTTAGATCAATAGTAAGTTGACCTTCAAAGTTAGAGACACCTATATCCTCCTCTGGAGCAAGTTCTTCTATAGCAATCAAACCAGTAGGAAGATTTTCGGTGATAATTCTTTCTATTTTCGGTGAATCTGGAACACTAGAAGTCGGAGTAACAGGTTCAGATATTTCAGGTTCTTCGCCTGTATCACTAGCAGACGAAAAACTACCAATAAGTTCAGAAACTGAAACAGCTTCGGGATTATAACCTGTCTCTAAACTTTGGTAATCTGGATGGATTACCAAGGTAGATTCTCCTTCTTCAGGTGAACCTACTCTACTGTCACTAGGAGGAGTTACAAGGACCTTTAACCCTTCGTACTGACCCGGAATGTCTTCAGGAGATTCACCCCGCGATTTACGGAGTTTTCTTAACAAATCTATTCCGGTAACAATCTCAGGAGACTTGCCCCGAAGTCGACGGGACTGTCTCGGTAATTCCGCCACAGCTAAAAACTTTTAACTACTACACACGAAAACAAAATAAAATTTCAAATCAAACCACCTAAAGTCTCTAAAGAACCAAACAAATTTGAATCACACGCCTAAAGAATCTAGGGCGTCAAACCAAACACAAACAGTAGTCTTCCAGACCAAAAGCGCTAGTTGGTGATGAAGCCCAACCTCGCTGGATTCAGTACAGAAATGGCGGGTGGAACAGTTACCCCGACAACCTGCTTAATGAATAGATTGGACCAAGTTCCTCCACTTTAACCGTCTCGAGTGAAGCGAACCCCCCAGAAAATCCAAGTGAGTATAGCCGACGTCTGCTCCAGGTACAGTGGGACCTTCCCTCCACCGTCACCTCGGTAGAATCCTAAAGATAATGGCCACTAAGGTTACCAACCGCAACAAATGTACCTAGGGGAACAGTCTAAACTCCGACAGCACGCAAGGGCAGAGTAGCAAGCTCAATCCCCTTGCCGGCTCCTTGACAATAATCCAAGGTTTACCGACAAGTGACCCCTGGCTCCTCGACAATGGTTAATCCGAGGTTTACCGTTTGTAATACGTGCGTGTCTGGCGTCGTTCCCAACGAGGGGGGAATGATCCCCTCACTGGTTCGGACACGAGCTCGTGCTTCTCCTTTACGAGGAGCTTTCCCAGAGTACAAATGAGACAATTGGATTTAATCTATCACAAGATAAGCTACTTGTTTGGTTTTGTTGTCTTGGAGAGTTAATTACTCACCTACTCCAAGACACTAGCCTGATCTAAATTGGTGTTTCAGAGTCCTAGTAAATAAAAATTACTACGTCGATTTTACTTTAAGCATTAATTTTATGGTTTTTCTTTAAAGTCAAAAGATAGTGGAAGTGAAACCAATGGTGTGTAGACTCGACTCCAACCACTACAAAGATGCACCTAAGATGATTTACGCTACTTTCCCTTTTCAATGAAATTCTTAACTAAGAGAGTTGAGAGAATGCAGATTTTAGAGAAAACAACTTTCTTAATAAAGACAATCAAAGAAACAATTCTCTTTTCTTTTCAAGCACACAAACATGACCACTATTTACGTACACGAAAAACTCTTTTTCTTTTAAATCTTTTCAAAGCTACTTGAAACAAAACTTTTCAAAGGAGATATTTTTGTATTTTCTCTTTTAATAAAGCATATAAATCTATTGTAACAAAAATCAATCTTAAAAGCTATAAAAACTATGAAAACTTGACTCACAAGCAAATCAAAAAGGAAATTACTCTAAGCAAACCTAACAAGGCAAAAGCTCACAAAGATGATTCTAGGATGTTTTACTTGACCAAAATCAAATCAAGGACCAGCTAATGCAGAATCAAAAGACTAGTCAAAACAAAACTCAAATCTTTTTGTTCTTTTTGTAAAATGGAGTTCAAGACTTAATCAACAAGCACTTCGAAATTCGCCAACGAGACAACTCAATGGTAAGTTGCTCACATAGGTAGACTTTATGACAGGTCTGACTTCTAAGAATGTTGACAAAACCAGAGAGATCTAAGGCTTGACAACTTCTACCGCCAAAGTCACTACAAGACCTACTCAAAAATCAAACCCTAGGGCTTAAACTTCTATGAAATCCACTAAAACACTCAATGCTATAGAAACAAGTTCAGGTGAAGATCTTTGACAAGGGACTAATGAATCTGGGCAGTAAAAACTAAGAAAAAACAAAATCTAAGAGTAAAAAGCAAAAAATGGAGTTTTCTCAACTTTTAGCAGGGGGACGCAGGCGACCCGTTAGAACAGGTGCGGGCCTGCTCTGTGCGCACAGAAACAGTGCGTCCAGGGACGCACTGTGCAGCACTCAGAGGGTGTGTCCTACTGAAAAACTCAAGAAAAACTAAAAGGATTCTAACTCTAAGCTAACCCACCCAAAGACATAGTCACAGAGCCAAAAACCAGAAAAATAAACTAATTTTCTCAGAGCAAAGTTCATACAAAGGAAAAGACTTTTCACATTAATGGATTCCCCAATGGAGTCGCCAATTTGTCAGGCGGAAAGAGTCGATTGTGCGGACACAACCAACCTCCCTAGGAGTCTAAGACTCTCTAGTGACAAACAAGACAAATAAGATCTATCCTTCTCTAAACATGCATTATGATATGAGATATCAAGTGTTTTGTTCTTACCTTTGTCCAAACGTTGTTGTAGAAATCCAAGCTTTGTTGATCTGGATGAGCTCCTCCTTTTCTCCAAAACCTGTAATCACCAACAGTCAAACAATTAAATAGCACCTGATTATAACATAAAACAAAGCATATTCAACATGTAGACCAAGGAGTACATGAAATAACTCATAAACAACAAGTTATTGAGAAGAATGGACTCATTTGCATTAATAGGTAACAAAAAGAACAAATACAACCTGAGCCTTGGTGTTGTGCAAGTCCTTCCCAGGGTCCATCAAGAGTTCTCCTTTACTTTGACAAAGCACACCCACTTCCAAATAGAACAAGCAAAGATGGCAATCTCTCCTCACAAGCTTCTAAATGGGAGTCCTAATTCCTGCAGCATTTACCCTTAGAAAATGTATAGCTTCAACCTCCCCTCCTTCTGGCCCAATGCCTGTATTTATAGTGCTCAAGAGGAGGTTAATCAGGTCCACCATCAATGGGATAATCCCCTCTTTGGGTGGGATAGCTCCCTTATTGATGGGATAAGTTCCTCTTTGATAGGAGTGCATGAACCATCTGGAGGCGCCCAATACACGTCGAACAACCTTCTAGAATGCTCTAGAAATGACCACAAGTAACTTTTTAAAGATGAAACTTGCGCATTCTAACCTTTACAGGGGGACACACCTGTCCCTTTACATACAGAGCGTCTTTGGACGCAACTTTTGTGAACATTGGGAGCGTCCCCGCAGGTAAGGTTGAGAGAACCTGCGTCCCCAGAGATAAATACATTTATATAACACTTTCTCTCTTTTTTGAAGTTTGACATGGAGAGCAGAGGCATAAGACTTGCCTAAGAGGGTAGCATGACTGTTGATTGAGCCATACTAACTGTAAATAGTCATGGTGACATTTTTTAGTGTAACACCCCCCCGCCCAGACAACTCAATTGGCAATGGTTGTGAAAGTGAAGTATTATGTTCCAAGAGGTTCTAGGTTCAAATCCCCCAAGTTTACTCATGTGCTGCATGTTGGGGGCAGTGTGGTTCACCTCAAGGTTATAGTGGTAGTGGTTGAAATCAACCCCATGTCACGCAAGTACGAGACTAGCCTAGTTGTCGATTCCTCTAAATTAAAAAAAAATAAAAAGTGAGTGTACACCCTATCTTGTCCTCCTCATAGAAGCAAGCCTCTCCCCCATTGAGTACATGGTCTAATATGCTTGACTTGATTATTTGAGACTAATGACATATTGTCTTTTTGAAGATTCAATGCCAACTTTCTAACCAAGTCCTCAACTTCCAATAAACCAATCCTTTGATTCTATTAAATCAACAAACTCATAATGTCATCATGCTACATGATACAATGGTGCTCCAATTCATTGATCTTAGAGTAGGCTCACAAAAGAGTCTTCTTATTAAAATGAATTAGCTCTTTGCAACTTCTCAAAATTATTTTGGATTCATTGATATCACTTTTGTTCATGTTGGGATGATTTTCTATCCAATAGAGATGACCTCAATCCCTAATAAGGAAACCCTTTTGATTATGGTTTCTAAAGAGAAACCTTTTTTGGGATCTATAGAGTAGGAAAGAACTTGAACAGGGTTAAGGACTGCAAACTTATATACTTCCATGAAATTTCATTAAAATTTTTAGTAGTTCATGAATCTAAGGATGAATTACAAATAGAACCGAACAAAAAATATATAAAACTATTTGAATACAAGAAATAGTAAGACTTACCATAAACTAGAGAAGTCTCAAGATAAACCTATCTCATTATGTGCATTTGTCCACAAGCTTACTGAAGTAGCCTTCCCCAATTGTTGCCTAATGATTCTAGGCTTCAGAAGATATAAAATAAAGGATGGAAAAACCAGAAGGGATGAAAATTAAAGATATCCCACAAATGAAAATAAGTGATTGAGAGAAGGGAAGGAGCTAGTTTAATATGGCCAAACTCCTTCACTTAAACTTTATCAAACCAATCGAGTGATGTGCCTACCCCAAAAGGAAAAATTCTATGTTTATGAAAGGGAATGGAGAGTGAAGAATCAATGAATGGAGACATACATTATATAAGTTATCATTGATTCCCAAAAAGCTAGAAAAATCCCCTTAGACCAAATCTTTATAGATGTAGTTGAGCCCTAAGCTTGCATAGACAATGTTGATGGGATGTCTAAGAGAATTAACAAGCATACCAAGGTTTTTATCCCCACCAAAACTAGGATTTGTTGTTGCCCAATTCTAACACCTACACACTCTATTATCCCATTGATGAAACACATAATATAATGGGATCCTTCAATAGCCACAAGCAAAATTAATGAACACATGCTTAAGGTACTACAAAGAATCCTTCAATCTCCCAAACTGATGCAAATGGAATGATGAACCATTTTCTCACTCATGAGAGAATAAATGATATGTGAAACCATGAATATGAACTTAGAGCTATGGGATATAACATGTAGTGTTACTCCCATTTTTCAATAGTATTCCAATCTCAATGTCTAAAGCTATGTTAGCCCACTTGTATACCACATAGTTAAGGTGCTTTTTGACTTGGAAATATGAGGAATGTGAAAGGAAATTGGAATCCTTTTTAATCCAAATGATAAAATTTTTCAAGTTCTTTCCCTTTGGCACCACAAAGCATTCATGGCTTTGATGGTGGCTATGGAATCTCCAACAATTTTAAACAAGTTGACCATTTCCTCCTTTGCAATCAATATCCCTTACGTGGTCAGTAAGCCTTTGCCTAGTTATAGTAACTTGTCAAATCCAAGGTTCAAATCCCCCTAATTATGTCCTGGTTTACGAAGAGAAGGACAGGTCGTAGACCCCCAAAGGTTTACTAGTAGCTACGTGTCATGCAGGCTATTGAGTTCCTCTGGGATAATAAAAATAAAAAAATTATGTAAACATTTTGACTCATGATTTTCATAACCCATTGAATTTTTTCCATCATATTCTTCTCTAATGTATCCTATTTAAAGGCATAAAATCCTAATAAATTTTCCACACATAAAAATAACCAATTTTCAAACTTTTTGTGCCAAAATTGAATATTTTTGTGTGATAGCTATATATAGACATAGAAAATTCACAAAGTGGTTTAGGGATACCACTTGTAATATCCCTCATAATTATTTTTTCTTTATAATAGAGCAAAAGGACATGTGTTCGTTTCCAAATTATTCCAAACAAAGAGTCTTATAAGGACATATCCAATTTTGTCTCAAGAAAAACTAAGGAATGGAAAGCTCTTAATTTTTTTTATTTGCATTCAAAATAAATCAACAGGCTGTAATTTTCCTTGCCATAAAATTTCCACCAGATGTCATCTAGATCTATTTATCTTATTTCCAAGTTGGACTTTTGATCATATATATATATATATATATATATTGTTATGAAACTAGCTCACAAAAAGATAGAAAAGATAGTTGAACGCCTTAGAATTCAGCCTCTTCGAGGGGGCAACCTCCTTTACATTACACAAATGAACAATTCTTGGATGATACAAATGATAAAACCTCCTTTCTATATATAGGAGTCTAAGGGGACACAATATAACCAATCCGGCCTAACAATAATAATATAAAGCCACAAAAATAACAATAGAGGGATTCTATGGGGCACAATAATAACAATATGGGGATAGTAGGGGCACAACAATAATAACAAGGGATACAAAGACAATAGTAATGGGGGAATCAATAGTATTATAAGGACCTAACATGCCCCTCTCCTTCAAAAAAGTGTTGTCCTCAACTCTTGTGTAGTTCTGGATGCTTTTGTACAAAGTTCTCATCCTCCCATGTGGAATCTTCAATAGATAAGTTCTTCCACTTGATGAGATACTCCGAAATTGATTGATTTTGTAGCTATCGAGTTCTTGTCTCTGTGACTGCTTCCGGTTCCCATATAATTTTTCCTTCCTTGTCAAGTTATGGCAATATTGTTTGAACTGGGAGCTTTTCGCCTATAACCTTCTTTAAACATGAAACATGGAAAACTGGGTGCACTCGAGAAGCTGCAGGAAGCTCCAATTTGTATGCCATAGTACCAATCTTTTGCAACAACTTGTACGGACCATAATACTTTGGTGATAATTTATTATCCTTCTTAGCTTGCTTGAGGGACATTTGTTTATATGGTTGTATCCGTAGGAATACCCAGTCACCTACATCAAAACTTCTTTCGCTACAATGTTGATCTACTTGTTGTTTCATTCTATTCTGTGCCAACATGAGGTTATCCTTTAAGAGTTGGAGAAATTGTTGTTGATGCTCGATGTGATGTTCGACTGCTTGAACCTTCGAATTTTCTCTTAAATATGATGTGATGGATGGTGGCTGATATCCATAAAGTGCCATAAATGGGGTCATTTTTGTTGCAGTATGGAAGGAAATGTTATACCACCATTCAGCTAGAGGCAACCATTTGACCCATTGTGTTTGTTTATCAGATACAAAGCAACGAAGATATCCTTCCAAACATTTGTTTACTATCTCAGTTTGCCCATTAGATTGAGGATGATAGGATGAGCTATGAGCTAACTGAGTACCAAGACAAGAAAATAATTTTGTCCAAAAATTTCCAGTGAAAATGGGATCTCTGTCACTTACAATAATCTTTGGGTTTCCATGTAGCTTTTGAATTGTTTCCATAAATGCAGTAGAAACTGTACTGGTTTTAAATGGATGTGATAATGCACAAAAGTGTGCATACTTGGTAAGTCTGTCAACTACCACCATGATGACACTCTTTCCTTCAGACTTGGGTAAACATGTGATAAAATCCATTCAAACCTCCTCCCAACGTTGGCTTGGAATGGATAAAGGTTGTAATAGACATGGGGTCTTAATTGTTTCAACTTTATTTTGTTGGCAAACCAAACATTCCGCCACAAACTTTTGAATATCCGATTTAAGGCCATCCCAAAAAATTCCTTCTTAACCATGTGGTATGTTTTTAAAAATCCTGAGTGCCCTCCTAAGGGAGAAGTGTGCAATTCCATAAGAATTTTTTGTTTCAGTTGGGAATTCTTACAGAGGTATAAGCGATCTTTGTACCATAACGAATCATTTTTCCAGCTAAATGTATCAAATGTACTGGAATCTTGTTGTAACTTTCGAATAAGTGCCCACACTTCTTCGCCATTCTTCCATTCCTCCCTAGCTTCATTTATCCAATATGGTTGGATAATAGAAATGGCACAACAATGCTTCCACATCCTCATCCTTTCTTTAGAGTGCATCTACCACAACATTTTGCTTCCCTTTTTTGTAGATGATTTCAAAGTCATAACCCAACATCTTTGTGACCCATTTTTGTTTCTCTTCAGAGGATAATCTTTGTTCTAAAAATTATTTAAGGCTATCATGATCCATTTTTACCTTGAAGTGTCTTCCCATTAGGTAGGGTCGCCATTTCTTAAGTGCATGTAGTATTGCCAACATTTCCTTCTCATAAATAGCTTTGTGTAAATACTTTCCCTTGATTGGACGACTTTCAAAAGCAATGGGTCTTTCATCTTGCATTAAAACAACACCAATTCCATTTCGTGAAGCATCACATTCCAAAATAAAGGTTTTTGTGAAGTCTGGTGTAGCTAAGACCGGTGCTTGGCACATTGCTTCTTTAAGATGTTCGAACGCCTTTGTTGCTTCTGGAGTCCATGAAAATGCATCTTTCTTTAATAATGTCGTTAGAGGTGCTGCTATTCTCCCATAATTCTTAACAAACTTGTGATAATACCCTGTCAACCCAAGAAATCCTCGCAGATGCTTTATGGATGTGGGGATTTTCCATTCCTTAATGGCTTTAATTTTGCTGGGGTTTACCTTAACACCTTCATGAGATACAATATGACCCAGATATTCCACCTCTTGTACTCCAAAGAAACATTTGGAGCTTTTTGGATATAATTGTTTCTCCTCTAGTAGTTGTAGCACCCTGTTAACATGTTCAACATGATCCTTCCAAGACTTGCTATAGATTAGTATATCATCAAAACATACTAACACAAATTTTCTAAGGAAGGGTTTGAAAATGGAATTCATCAAACCTTCAAGTGTAGAAGGTGCATTGGTAAGGCCAAAAGGCATGACCAAAAATTCATAATGACCCTCGTGAGTTCTAAATGTTGTTTTCAGAATGTCTTCAGTCTTCATTCTGATTTGATGATATCCTGAACGAAGATCCAACTTGGTGAAGTAAATTGATCCATTCAATTCATCCAATAATTCATCAATGACAGGAATGGGAAATTTATCTTTAATAGTGATCTTGTTGAGCTCCCTATAATCCGGACACATGTGCCATGATCCATCCTTCTTGTGCACCAATACTACTGGAGGAGAGAAAGAACTTTGAATAGGTTGAATTATACTAGCCTCTAGCATTTCTGCAACCATACGTTCAATTTCACTCTTTTGGGCATAGGGATATCTGTACAGCCTGATGTTTGGAGGAAAACTTCCTAGAATCAAATGAATAGCATGAGCATGATCACAAATAGGTGGGAGAGCTTTGGGAGTCTCAAATACCTTGGAATGATTGTCCAAGACTTTTTGAAGATCTGAAGAAATAGATGATTTCGATGTGGAAACATCTAGCGAGCATAATTGTGCAATTACTCCTCATTGTTACTTTTTTAGAAGCTTTGTCATACCGTTAGAGCTGATTATATTTTCCTGTTTCCCTACAATACCCCTTAATTCAACTTCCTTTCCTTCCGCAGAAAATTTCATGAAAAGTTATTGAAAATTAAAAGCTATTGTACCCAAGGATTGTAGCCATTGGACTCCTAGTACAACATCAACACCTCCCATTGGAATGGAAAGCATTGGGCTATTCAATACATATTCTCCCATGGATAGCTTGATATTATGGCTTTCCAGATCAATTTATGGTTCCTCCACTTGCAACCATCACTTGACACTTCGATGCTAGATATAGCAAGCAATTCAATTCTTTTGCTATCTTACAATGAATAAAATTGTGGGTACTTCTTGAATCAATCAACACTATTATATTTTTTCTTCTTGATATGTCCTTCTATCTTGATAGTTTAAGGAGTGATAATTCCAGCCAATGAATTACAAGATATGGTCAGATTCATTTCTTATTTATCTAGGGTTTGTTCTTGGAGTATATCCTCTTCTTTTGACATTTCTTGTTCCTTTTCTTCCTCCTCTTCACAATCAATGTAGAATAATTTCTTCTCAGCACACTTATGACCTTTAGTGTATTTGCTATCACAACTGTAAAAAAGCCCTTTTGGTCTTTTTTCTTCCAATTGTTGTGGTGTCAACCTTATAGGCTGTGTAAGGCTAGGGGAAACAACACTTCCATCTTTATAGTTGTGAGTGGTAGGCTTCCTCGTTGCCATAGTTTTGCTTTCCATTTTTCTTGCTAACTTGAATGCCTTCTCCAATGAATCAGGTTCCCAAAGGTGAACCTCATGTTGGATATTATCCTTTAAAGTCCCTATGAACACATCAAATCTATGCTCCTCTAGAATATCTTTTACCCTTATGTTCAATTTTTGGAAGTCCTCAATGTGCTCCATCATTTAATCCTTTTGTTTGAGACTTATCAATTGGCTAAAAAAGGTGTTGCTTTTTGTATCCTCATAATGTGTTGTCATTTCTTCCATAAAAATTGCCCAAGTGACAATTTGTTTATGAGAGAAAAGCCATCAGTACCATACAAACTGATTTGGTTCCAAATATAAAGTTGCAATACGTACCTTTTGTGTGTTTTGCACATTATGGAGGTCGAAAAATTGCTCCATCTGTAGTATCCATATTGCGGGATCCTTGCCATCAAATTTCCTCATATCGATTTTTGGAATATGGTGGGTCTTCAATCCAACATTAGAGTCTATGAAATCATGATTAACATTTCTTTTGTTCTCCTCATGAGTTTCCTTTGCTACCCTTTCACCATTAGTAACCATTTCTTGTAGCAGTGTATTCAAATTTATCTTCAATTCTTCCATCTTATTGTCCATGCCATTCATCTTAGCTTCCATGCCATCCATCTTAGCTTCCATGCCATTCATCTTAGCTTGCATGCCATTCATATTAGCTTCTGCACCATTCATCTTGGCTTCATTTACCTTTAGTGAGAGTGAAATTTGTTGTACTTGGTCTTGTAATTTTCATATATCATGTTGCATTTCTTCCTGTTCTTCACGAGTCATGCTAGAGCTTTCAGGTTGCTTACTAGGTGTTTCTATTTTATTTCTTCAGGGCATTAATTAATGATAATAATTCTTCACTATTCCCTTTGAATTCCTTCAAACTAATTTTTCAGACCAAGCTTATGAAAAAATTTAAAAAAATCTACACACGTTTTTTCACTTTGTAGGAGCTCGATATTGCATCTAATGTATCTCTGTAATTTCGGATCTCCCAGTTCTGAAATTGCGACCTGCAGTAGCCCTCTACGTCCTCTTTCCAATGCTACCAATCTAATTGAATTTAGATTCTCCAAGAAAGAGTTATGCACAATCTCCCAAGATGACCTGATTATATACCTTTTCAAAAGAGCAAAATTGTATGAAGTGCCACGTGTCACTGTTTTGACCTTAGTATCTGAAAAATATATACAGGAAACTACAGTTCGTCCTCTTTCTGTAAATTCTTATGAAATTTCAATTTGATGCTCAAAACAAAAGTTATGATGATTTTCCCCAGGTCACCTGTTTGGAATGTAATTCAGGAGGCTGCAAAAATGCCAACTTCCTCAGATCATATCTCCACAAATATAGCGTGAAAAGCTTTGAAATTTGGACCTGAGGTTTAGAACGATTTCAACCCAAATGGGTTTTTTTTTTTTTTAGCATATGAAACGTCGCAGAAAAAAAGTTATAGCGCAAATGCCACGATAACCTGTTTGGAGCAGCGAAACCCTAGAATCCAAAGCTCTGATACCAAATGTTATGAAACCAGCTCACAAAAAGATAGAAAAGATAGTTGAACGCCTTAGAATTCAGCCTCTTCAAGGGGGAAACCTTATGTACATTACACAAATGAACAATTCTTGGATGATACAAATGACAAAATCTCCTTTCTATATATAGGAGTCTAAGGGGACACAATATAACCAAGCCGACCTAACAATAATAATATAAAGCCACAAAAATAACAATAGAGGGATTATATGGGGCACAATAATAACAATATTTGGACAATAGGGGCACAACAATAATAATAAGGGATATAACGACAATAGTAATGGGGTAATCACTAGTATTATAGGGACCTAACACACACACACACACACACACACATATAAATACATACATATATATTTGTTTTTTGTAAATCTAGATATATACCTTCTCAACATAGTCAATAACATAGATCTATTTTTTTGTATTTAAAATATTGGTCCTACAGACCTCTTAACAAATGTATGTTACAAGGAGACTCACTTTCAACATTTATTAAGTTTCTCTTGTCTTTCTTCATTGTTGTAGTGGCTACAACCACCCTCCCAAATTTTGCCTATGCTTCGATTTTGGAGTCTTCCTTCTAAACCACAACAAATCATCTCGCACTGATCCAAGTACTTGTGCTTCAGCTAAGCCTTTTTTTTTTCATATTTTCTTGTGTTTTCTCACTTACTTCATTTTCTAACCCACAAGCCGATCTCTTGACTTTGTTCCTTGACAACTTCAGGCTTGCCTTAGAGAATTGCGCAATTCTTGAGGAAAATTGGCGTTACTCTTGGGAATTGCACAGCCTAGACTGCCAGTGAGCATTGAGCTCATAAAATGCGCAATATTAAATGGAAGCCAACCTTGAGCTAGAAAATTGTGCAAACAAGTGAGGTAGTCCAGAGCCAATGAGCCCAGAAATTGCGCAGAACCCACTCTGCTCAAAATTGATTAGTGTATGAACATGTTAGGTCCCTATACTACTAGTGTAAACCCTTATTTTTATTAGTGCAACACCCTTATGGCATTTTCTTGCCCATGTATTCCCCATTTTGTTATTATTGTGCCCCATAGAAGCCCACTATTGTTATCGTTGTTCCCCTATAATATTATTGTTATGTAGGCTCTAATTATATTGGGACCACTTAGACTCCTATATATAGAAAGGAGGTATTGTCATTTGTATCATCAAAGAATTATTCATTTGTGTAATATAAAGGATGTTCCCCCTCAAATAAGCTACACTTTAAGTTTTTGATCTATTCCTTTCTTCTATTTTGTGAGTTGGTTGCCTAACAACTGGTATCAGACGTTTGAATTCTAGGGTTTCACCGCTTCAAACAAGTCATTGTGGAATTTTTGCTATAACGTTCTTTTATGAAGCTTTGGAATCTAAAATTAAAACCCATTTGAGACACAATCGTGATGGACAACATGGACGAATGTCAGATCTTGTCATGCTACATTTTCAGAGATATGAACTGAGGAAGTTAGGGTTTTTCAGGCTCCCGAATCGGATCTCAAACAGGTCACCTTGGGAAAATCGTCATAACTTTCCTTCTAAGCATCTCATTCAAATGTCGTAAAAATTTACAGAAAAAATATGGACTGTAGTTTCCTTTTTATCGTTTTCAGAACCTATGGTCGAATAGTCATATGTGGCACATCGTACAAGTTCGCTCTAGTGAACCGGTATATAATTAGGCCATTGCGGGAGATTGGACATAAATCTTTCGTTAGGAATCCAATTGCGATCATTGGTGGGCTCCAGTATTGTAGCAATAATGCTACAAACTTGGAAGCGACGGTGCTGTATGCACAAGTACTAGCTCTTGTCGCAGCTATCACTTGGTCAGCTGGCACAAGTCCGCTAGGGCTCAAGCCAACTTCTATATGTTCTCAGAAGAATCTTTTTAAGTGATGAACGAAAGCTATCTCAAAGGAAATTAACCTACTTTGCAAGAATGAACTGAAAGCCAACAAAACATGGAAACCCTAGTAAACCCTAATTCTACCAGCTTAATCCTTATGATGCCATGGTGGGAATGCAACTTCTAAAAGTGATGCCATTACTTCTATTGAGATGAGATACCTGTGTCTAAACTACTTTCATCTGAAGATAACATGTTTTTGTATTTTTGCTCAAGTTGTTGGAGTTATTATGACTGTGCTTCTTACTGGGTCTTGACTGTGCAGGGGTAGATCAAGGGGAGGAAGGCTTGGAAAAGGTCAAGAGGATTCTGAGAGGGTCTAAGGGATCCCTAACATCATTCCACAGAAGTTCACAAAGTTCAGATGCCTGGCAACCGTGTTTGCAAGCTTCTACAGGATGTCTGCAGGGGGTTCTACAGGAAGTTCAGGATTTCTACAGGAAGTCCCGTAATTTCTACAGGATGTTCTACAATCGGAGTTTTGGGTGATGGATGAGTGAATGAGCTGTATGGGTGGATAGGGAGGTAGGAGGGGAGCTTGTGATGGCTTATGGACAGAGAGATGAGATGGAGAGGGGGTGTGTAAAGCTGGTTGGTCTAGAGGAGGGTAGAGGCAATGGAAGGCCGAAAAGATAAAACAACGTGGATAATAGAAGAGTTGGGAGGCAAATGATCTAACTGGGAGATAAGTAGATGGCCTAGGCACGACTTAGAAGGATAAGGAAACGATGGAGTGGTGCTGCGCAGTGTAAATGAAACAAATCACCCCTGTCTTGCGTATAACCGAAATGTCATCAACCTACTCTAACTGTTTTATTAGAAACCAAAGAACAACAATGTCGTTTTTAAGGGAAAATCGTGCATGGTGCTGAAACAGAGTGTTATTGCTCAAGATCTAAATGCATGGACACTTCTACAAACGGAAATATTACGTTAAAGCTTGCTTGAACATGTAAAACTGTGTTTTTGGTAGTTGGCACGGTCTGCACTCCCAGTCCCCAAACAGAGGTGAAAGTGAGTGTGCATTCAACCCTTTTTGGAACTCAGATTAACTTCATTCTCCCTACTCTAATCTAAACTACTGAAGCAACTTTGTTCATAACACTAACCTATGTAACCACACCAAGAAATTCGAATCAGCAAACTGTGTTTCCAAGTGCATGTAAAGGAAAAGAAATATAATGCTGAAAGAAAGAAAGGCAACAATACAAGGGAAGGAAGCCTTAGGCTCTCAGGTTGGGCCCAACCCTGAGAGCTTAAGCTCCTTTAAGAACTCAGAGCTGCCTCAAATCTGCCTGCTTATTCATTAAAAGATAATAGTCAAAAGTCTGATAACATGCCAAAAATGGCTTACAAAGAGCAAAACAGAGCTATCAGCTCGTAATCTAGAATAAACAACAAAGGTTCAAAAGTCCCCATCGAAGGCTACAGCCTCAACATTTATACATTATGAGGGCCAAGCTGGCCTCCTAAATTAGTGGGTCTTGGCTGACCAACTAAAAGTAAACTGCTGTTCCCTTAGAATCCATTGGCTGCCTTCTAGCTCGGTGGTGATAGTTGTTGGAGCTCGGAGTTGTGGGTGGAGATCACGAGGAAGGCCATTCAATGTCGTGGACAACCTTCCTACAAAACCTCAATGCCACCTTGGCTGTCTCCTAGCCTTCATCTGCGTGGTTTTGCTCCATTTAATGTCAAAAAATCTGAAATAAACATGTATTAGCCACCTAGGAATAGTGACTGCCCTTCATTCGTATAAATAACATAAATATACTAAAAAATGATGCAAAAGTCATGAAAAATGAAGGGTTGAGCAAGGGTAGTGAGGCCAAATGTGCCCAAAATGTTACCAAATTTGGGGCTCATCAATCATAATTGTGGGGTTGGGAATAAGAATCATAGGACTATCACACACCACAATTTAAGAACTTGGAGATCTGAAATTACAGAGTTACGGGCATTTAAGATCGACCTCATACAAAGCAAAAACAAAAAAAAAAGGTGTGTAGTTTTTTTTTTTAAATTTGCATAATCCGTGTTTGAGAAAGTAGTTTGAAGTGATTCAAAGGGAATTGTGAAGCATAATTATCATTCGTTGATGACCCGAATAAAGAAAATGGAAAAAACTAGTAAGCAACCTGAAATCTCTACTATGAAACATGAAGAAGAGGAAGAAATGTTGTTGTATATCTAACCCAAGAATATTATAAGATAATAGAAATAACCCAAGAATAACAAGATAGAAATGGATAGAAATGCTTCTTTATTGATTAAAACCCTTAAGGTAGGGCAACACCATACATTCACTCCTTAAGGAAGGAGAACACTCCACAAGCCATATGCTTGTTTATACAATAATACTTCTCTTCATCTTCATATGTGGAGTCTCTAGCCTTTATATAGGCCTCATACATACAATACCATGCATCATTACCATGGTTTCCTCATACCATCAACTAATACCATGGGCCCATTACATTATTATTAACTACTTGTGGTCCCTTACATGACATGGGTTAACCACCTTATTTATTACTATGGCCCACCCCATTATTACATTATTACCTTGGGTACCTCCCTTGGTACCCTATATTATCCCCCCTAGGTATATAACATTCCACCCCCCTAAGCATGTTTCGTCCCTGAAACATGGGAAGAACACAAATAATAAGATCTACTCAAAAGAGTAGTCCACTGATACCATGCACGTGCATCTAGCCATCCAAGAGAAAGGTGAACCCTCGATCTAGCTGGTGCCTCGCTCGCTTGAGATGGAAGTTGACCGTGGCCGCTCTTCTGTGTTGATGTGTAGTGGGTGGATCTTCTCTCCTCGTGATCCGTCATGTGACGACTTGGTTTCCATCTTGATGGTTGTCTCGCTGGGTGATGTGGGTGATGATATGTTGAAGTTTTAACCCACGATGGCTTTTGCTTGACTTCACCCTGTTGTGGTGCTTGTTGTGGTGTCTTCTTTGTCAATATGACTTCAACCACTGAGCCCTCCTCTGATGTATCATCACCTGTAACCTTTTCTTCTGCAGCCTCTGTTTGTGTTTGATTGTCGATCATCAAAGGCTCATCATCTGATATGTCAGTCCCTTGAACATATTCTGCTTCAACCTCCATGTGCTCTACCTGTTTATGGATGGAAATATCCTGTAATGTAATTTTCTTCTTTTTATACCATAGCTTTAGGAATTTCTTCTGCACATTAATATTGATAGTACCCACAGATTTCATCCAAGGGTATCCCAAAACAACATCCATGTTATCCATATCTGAAGCATAAAAATCACCATGAAACACATACTTATCCATAGAAATCTTCAAATCCTTATACACTTGAACATCCTCATTATCAATCTGTGCAGTTTCAATGTGTTTTGCTGGAACTTGCAATCTTTTTGCCAAATTAATACTTATAAGATTTTGTTTGCAACTAGGATTTATAGACACAACGATTTTCTCCTTCTGAATCAATCCATGAACCTGCAATAAGGATATACCCGTAGGAATTAACCCCTTATGTGTCTCCTTCTCCTTTTTTCTAGCCCGAGACCATTGGTCCAAAAAGACTTTTTCAAATTCTGCGTCTGAAAGTTTGACCATCTGCCGGTAGTCAAGTGATGAAAACCATTTGTCAGCCTCGTCTGCCAAATGAAACCGTACTGAAATTTTCCAACATATCCCATATTTAGACTTTATTCTTTGTATGAATTCTTCAATAGTAGGGCCATCATCTTTTCCTGTAAACTTTTCCATGAAGAGGGTTTGAGAAAAATTCACTAACTTGGCGAAAATTTGAAAATGTCACAGTTTCGTCAATATTGCTCAGAATTCTTATTATGACCTGTTTTTGGAAATGGAACAACCCTTCTGCATCTGCCCATGTGATAGAAATTTTGATCCAGGCACTAGAATTCCAGATCTGCGCTGCAACTTTCCCGCCGTCACCCAAAATTTCTGAAAAAAGAGCTGATTTTAAATCAGCGATATCTTCCTCATCCGGACTCCGATTCGCCTGATTGTTTTTTTGAAATCAAGTGTTTTGTCACAAGGATTCCAGATCTACAATTAGATCTTACAGATCTAGCACCAGGACGTCTATATCTGCACCGCAAATTCGCTGGCCCTAAAAATTCTCTGCAACCCCACTGATTTTTAGATCAGCGACATCTCCATCCGGACTCCGATTCAACCGATTTTTTTTTGAAATTGGCTATTTTTTCACAAGGAATACAGATCTGCAATTAGATTCTACAGATCTTGCACCAAAACATACAGATCTGATTTGCAATTTCGCCATCCAAAAATCCCTGCAAAAATGAAAAAACAATTCTCCACGGTTTGCCCAAGAAAGTTCTCTGATACCACTTGTTGTAGATCTGACCCAGAATACATATGAAAATATAATAAACCCAAGAATGACAAGATCAGAATAGATAGAAATGATTCTTTATTATCAAACCCTTAAGGTAGGGCAACACCATACATTCACTCCTTAAGGAAGGAGAACACTCCACAAGCCATATGCCTGTTCATACAAGAATACTTCTCTTCATCTTCATATGTGGAGTCTCTAGCCTTTATATAGGCCTCATACATACAATACCATGCATTATTACCATGGTTTCCTCATACCATCAACTAATACCATGGGCCCATTACATTATTATTAACTACTTGTGGTCCCTTACAGGACATGGGTTAACCACCTTATTTATTACTATGGCCCCTCCCATTATTACATTATTACCTTGGGTACCACCCTTGGTACCCCATATTATCCCCCCTAGGTATATAACAAATGCAACATGATATATCAAAATTACGAGACCAAGTGCAACAAATTTCGCTCTCACAAAAATTAACTGAAGCTAAGATGGATGGTTTAAAGGATGGAATGGAAGCTAAGATGGATGGCATGGAATCTAAGATGGATGGTATAGAAGCAAAACTTAAAGGAAACATGGAAGATTTGAAGATAGATTTGACAAAGTTGCTACAAGAAATGCTTACTAATGCTGAAAGGTTAGTAAAGGAAACTCGTGACGAGAACAAAAGAAATGTTAATCATGATTTCATATAATCTAACATTGGATTGAAGACCCACCATACTCCAAAGATCGATATGAGGAAGTTTGATGGCAAGGATCCTATAACATGGATACGACAAGGATCCCATAACATGGATACTATAGATGGAGAAATATTTTGATCTACATGATGTGCAACTGTTACAAAGGGTACGTATTGCATATTTATATTTAGAACCAAATCAATTTTTATGGAATAAATGGCTTTGTTCTCTTAAACCACTTGTCACCTGGTCAATTTTGATGGAGGAAATGATAGCACATTATGAGGATACGAAGAGAAACACCTTCTTTAGCCAATTGATAAATATCAAACAAAAGGGTTCAATGGTAGAGAACATTGAGGACTTCCAAAAATTGAATATAACGGTAAATGATATTCCAGAGAAGCAGAGGATTGAATTATTCATAGGGACTTTAAAGGATAAAATTCAACATGAGCTTCATCTTTGGGAACCTAATTCATTGGAGAAGGAAGTTAGGTTGGCAAGAGAAATTGAAGGCAAAATTATGGCAAGAAGCAATCCTACCACTCACAATTACAAAGATGGAAGTGTTGTTTCTCCTAGCCTTCCACAACCTACAAGGTTGTCACAACAACAATTGGAAGAGAAAAGAGAAAATGACCTTTGTTACAGTTGTGATAGAAAATACACTAAAGGTCATAAGTGTGCTGAGAAGAAATTATTTTACATTGATTGTTAAGAGGAGGAAGAAAAGGATCAAGAAAAGACAAAATAAGATGATATACACTAGGAACAAACCCCAGAGAAACAAGAAATGAATCCTACCATATCTTGTAATGCATTGGCATGAATTACCACTCCTCAAACTCTCAAGATGGAAGGACATATCAAGAAGAAAAAGGATAACCTAACTTTTGCGCAGAATCGAATGAAACAATAGGCATATCAACATCGCAATGGAAGAAGTTTTGACATAGGAAACTGGGTATTTTTACGACTACAACCATACAAACAAATGTCCCTCAAGCAAGTTAAGAAGGATAATAAATTATCACCAAAGTACTATGGTCCTTATAAAGTGATGCATAATATTGGTACTATGGCATACAAATTGGAGCTTCATGCATCTTCCCGAGTGCCCCCAGTTTTCCATGTTTCATGCTTAAAGAAGGTTATAGGTGACAACGTCCCAATTCAAACAATATTGTCAGAACTTGACGAGGAAGGAAAAATCATATTTGAACCTGAAGAAATCACAAAAGCAGGAAACCGGCAGCTACAAAATCGATCAATTTCAAAGTATCTCATAAAGTGGAAGAACTTACCCACTGAAGATTCCACATGGGAGAACGAGAATTTTATACAGAAGCTTCCAAAACTACTCAAGCATTGAGGACAACATTTTTTGAAGGAGAGGGGCATGTTAGGTCCCTATATTACTAGTGTAGCCCCTTATTGTTATTAGTGCAACCCCCTTATGGTATTGTTGTGCCCATGTAGTCCCCATGTTGTTATTATTGTGCTCCATAGAAGCCCACTATTGTTATTGTTATGTAGGCTCTCATTATATTGGGACCACTTAGACTCCTATACATAGAAAGGAGGTATTTTCATTTGTATCATCAAATAATTATTCATTTGTGTAATATAAAGGAGGATGCCCCCTCGAAGAGGCTATGTTTTAAGTCATTGATCTATCTCTTTCTTCTATTTTGTGAGATGGTTGCCTAAAAGAACAAGAGAGTTGCTTGCTCCTTCCTAGAATTGCACAATCTTTTTGGGTAATGCATGAAAAATTTTCCTGAAAAATAAAATTTCATCCCTAAAAAATAGAGATCTATTTTTAGCAACCTAAAGGAGCCACTTGAGTTATTTTATAAACTGCTGCCAACTGTCGTTTTTTCCTTGATTTTAGGAATATGCATCATAAGCCCTAACTTGACCAAATCTATTTAATCAACACTGTTAGAGCTCATTTTCACACTCGATATTTGAGCTCTATCATTTTCGAGGAGATCAAGGAGCCTTCGGTGAGATCATCGTTGCTTTTCCAAGTGAGTTTTTCTTTACTAGTCTTTTGCCACTTTTTCTATCGATTTTTTTTGTTTAACTTGTGAGAGTGTCATTTCACTTGTTTCTCTAAACGATTGCTAGAATTTTAACTTGTTTTAGATTGTATAAGTGATGTTTCAAGTTTTAGATTGCCTTTCCTAAGTGTCACATGAGTTACCCTGTTTTTTCACCAATGGTCGTCATTGCGACGACTCTCTCCACATGCTTAATTTTCCTTTCTTTTAAATGATTACTGCACTTGTTTCACATGAATGCATTGACATTTAGTAATATATACACTCAGCATCACATCACCCTTCAGATCTACTTTTTTTTTCATACTCCCCATGGGCAGATCTAGGTCCCCTTGCTCGGATCTCACACTTCATTGCATGCACTGCACAAACTTGGAGCTCAAGGCCTCTGCCTTGGCTTCTAGAATTACACAGAGCTTGCCATGGAATGGCTCCAACTGCACACTGTGAAATTCCAGGATCCAGCCTCCCAGCTTGGCCACTGATACTGTGCAATGTGCAGTCTCTCCCGGCCTTGGCCCACACTGAACTACGCATTGTGAAATTCCAGTCATCAAGCTTCCCCACTAAATGTTGGGATTGCGCAATGCACAGTTCCCACACTCAGCCTGTGACCTCCATCATCCAGAATTGTGCAATCCTTCCCATCATGAGCCCAACTTGTTGCTTGATCTTGTCTTGAAGTTGCTTTGGTTTTTAAGCTGACATTTGCTTTCCATGAGTGTCCTCTTTCTCCCACAGGTACAACAGTTGTTGAGAACCTCTCTAGAAGTTACAGTTAACATGGCATCCAAGAAAGATACATCAAAGAAACCGTAAAGAGAAGTACTAGGGAAGCAGTTGAGAAGATATTAGTGGATTTTTTAGTATATGCAGATCAAGGATAATTTTAGGGGCGAATGTTTGCCCTTTGGCGAAATTAAGGGGTTTTAAATTTTTAGTGGGCGAATATTTTGTATCATAGTACATTTTTACAAATCACCTCAAATAGCCCACCTTATTTTAAGGGAGAGGGTAAAAAAGGTAAATTTAGCCCTTGAAATTAGGACTTACAACCTTCCTTTCGCCCATTTTCAAGAATAGGTTTTATTTAAGTGAATCCATTCGCCCATTTTCAAGAATAGGTTTTATTTAAGTGAATCCTATGGGCCAAATACCATATTTATAAAAGAGGTATGGTAAATTAATAAAAATATAAATAAATGAGAGGTATGGTAAATAAATAAAACATTTTTTATATTTACTCCATAAGTCACCTTATATACATGTAAGGGTGTAAACAAATACAAATATAAGTAAAGTGGAGGTATGGTAAATAAATAAAACATCTTTCTATACTTACTCAAAAGGTATGGTAAATAAATAAAAATATAAATAAACTAGACGTATCGTAAATAAATAAAACCTCTTTTTATATTTAGTCCATAACCCTCGTTCTATTTATGAAGGCTCAAGAAAGAGGTTTTATTTAAGTGAATCCTATGGGCCAAATACCATATTTGTAAAAGAGGTATGGTAAATTAATAAAAAAATATAAATAAACGAGAGGTATGGTAAACAAATAAAACATTTTTTTATATTTACTCCATAAGTCACCTTATATTTACGAACAATAAAAAAATGGGTTATATTTAGGTGAAACCTATGGCCAAAATACTATGGGACAAATACCATGGACTAGATTGTTATTAATACCATGCAAAAAACCATTATTAACCCTAATATTAGAATTAATAAAAATAAAAATGGCACATGGTATTGACCCATGGTATTCACCAAAATGGCACATGGTATTGACCCATGGTATTCACCTAGAATGTAGCCTATTTAAATGGGGGAATTAAAACCATGCAAAAAACCATTATTAACCCTAATATTAGAATTAATAAAACTAAAAATGGCACATGGTATTGACCCATGGTATTCACCAAAATGGCACATGGTATTGACCCATGGTATTCACCTAGAATGTAGCCTATTTAAATGGGGGAATTAAACGAGCATGTAGCCTATGCTAAGATTCACTAGGACTTTACAAAGTTTTATTATTTAGTGAAAGATTCGCCAAGATCTTACAAGATTTTATAATTGAGTAAAATATTCGCCATGTCTGGTGAGAGATTCGCCAAAAAATTATATATACATATTATATTATTGATAAAATCGCCTTCCATTTTTCCTATATACAATGGAGATTCGCCCATTTATTATATTTATAAATTTAGGGGGGGTTCTTAAAATTTTCCCTGATGCAGATACTCAGTTGTTCATTGAGAAGGGTACAACACTTACATGGCAGCTAATCAAAGATACTTTTGTAGAGAACTTCAAGGAAGAATTAGAGGACTGACGAGTTTATATTAGTATCTAATGGTCAGGCTTATACAAGGTTGCATGCAGGTACCCTGCCTTCCCATGTGGAGACATCATCAGTTGGATTGTCTCACATATATATGAAGACACTATGACATTGATCAGTGCCAGCGAGAGAGAGCTTTCCACCTTCAGAGCAGAGAATTTTTAGCAGATGTATTATTTACCTGAGATGGTTAAATGCATGGAATCACTCTTCTATGCCACCCATAGCTATGTGAACACGAGAGATATTGACAAGCACTGGGTGAAAGATTCCTCGAAGTTTAGACATACTGTTGGGCATGGAATCCCCCCACAATAGGTTTTGGGGCTCAAAGCCCAAGTATTGGTCAAAGATGTTGTAAAATTGTGAATTGCGGGTGTAGAGCGCAAAGTGTACAATTGAGTCATAGGGTTGTCCACCCTAAACATTGTATTGTAAACTAGTGTAAAGTCAGCCTACCCATGGTTCATGGACCATGGGATTATATAAATAGAGCGAGGCTTAAGTTGTAAAAGATAATAATAGAATGAGTAGCACAGGAATGGTTCAAGCTTAAAGTAGAGTTCTAAGTGTCTTGGGTTGTAGTAGTAGGAAGAGGCTTTGCAACAGAGTGCGCAGAGGCCTAGTAGAGTCTGTAGCTGAGTGCGCGGACCCCTGCAGCTGACTGCGCAGGGTAGTGTCGAGTTTATAAGAAAGATTCAAGATTAATAAAAGAGAAGCTGATTCCTCATTTTGTGCATTTGATGTTCATTATCTTCTTTATGTCGATATTTGGTTATGTATTGTACGCACTATTATGACTGTTGAATATGCTATAATCACCATAAATCTTACACACACAAGTCAAGTAACTAGTTAATTAGTAAGGATCTTGTGTATTATACGGGTCGCGCCCCAAGTAGGGTTGTGCGGAAGCCACACTGTAGGTCACGAAGGGATCACAAGTGCGCGTAGTGACAGGTTAGACCGCGGACCTCCAAAATCCCATCAGAGATCCCTAGGGTACAGAAACCTGGTTCTAGCACCCTCCCATACTACTTCGGATGAGACCTCAGTCCGCACTCCATGGACTGTTGCCGAAAGGGCCAATAGTACCAGGATTTACTTGGCTAAATCACCTCTGAACCTAGGTCAAGCCCATACAAGCCAACAAATGGTTTCGTTGCCGGGACCGGGATCTGCATAAAGGATGTCTAATGTCGTGCCACTAGAACCCTACAAAGAAAGAAATTGAAGAGTGGTTGGACAAGAATATTCACAAGTTCGCAGCGCAGGAAAACAGAAATCCGCGAGTATCTAAGGAACAATAGTTGGATCACTACTTGTACACTGAAATCCACGAGATTTTCTTTGCATCTTTTCCGATAGAGTTGTATGAGTGGATCACGAAGTTAGCAGATAGCCAAGGAAGGTGTAGGCTCAAAAAACCAATAGTGTCGACTCCGAAACTAGTGTGCAGACTAGAAGCCTCAAAAGATAAGATAGCGCGAGCTGTGGATCACTGGCTCGACCAAATAATAGGAGGATTTATCACTGAGTTCGCAGTAGACACGACCGTTAGCTACAATGAGGTAGAGTGAGGTTTCCTCAAAGGGACCACGAGGTAAGTATATTAAATCTTTGAACACTTGGATTAAGATGTTGTTTATGCAAATAAATTAATGTTTGGGACTACACGAATTGGGAGGATCTAGAGAAGCAGAAGTAGTGAAGAATTAGAAAACAATCCCTTAATTTCACCCTCACGGGAGAGCGAGGACAAGCTCGCGAAGGTTTCTCCGAGAAGTGCGATCAGTTTGATAAGGCAGCGAATTCTGTGTCTACCACCCCCACCCACACTGCCACCTGCTTCACCCCCCTCACCTCCATCTCCACCCACTCCACCTCCATCGCCTCCACAATTCAGTATGGCAAGCGCGATCAAACTACCAGTATTCAGAGGAGTAAGGAATGAAGATCCGGACCAATTATGGTTCGTGGTAAGAGCAGTATGGGAAGCACAGGGCATCGTGGATGATAATATTAAAAAGGCCACGCTGGTGAGCACGCTGCAGGATCGCGCATTGAAATGGTATATCAAACATTCTAATGACCACCCGAACGTAAGAATTTTAGAGATCCAGACTACGCTGAACAAGGAATTTAGTAGGCCAAAATCGGAGACACAATCAATCATCAGATTTAAGGAGATCACAATGCTCCCGGGTGAGACCCCCTGGGATTTAGACCAATGGCTAAAGAGCATGATCCGTGAAGCCAATATGACATTAACAGATCCACAACATCATGCATGGTTTGTGGCCTCACTTGCACCACACTTAAGAACGACACTGCCACGACAAAATATTTCCACCTAGGCTGAAGTGTTGGAGATGGCAATGAGACTACATGAGACCCCTATACAAGACCCTAGGTTGGGAGACCAACAAATCCATGTGCAACTGCAGAATATATGTCTAGAGATGCAGAGTTTAAAACAAGATAGGACAACTTGGCCGGAAGTGCACGAGGAAGTATGGTGCATAAAATGCAAAGGCCAAGGGCACGACAAGGATCACTACCCAGTGTTCACGAACTAATTGGGAGGGGGAGGGTCGATTCCATTAAGATAGGAGGCACAGGTGGGGTCGAGCCCGACGGCTACATTATGGTGCGTGATCTACCAGATAGGAGGAAAGCATACCACAAATAATTTCCATCTATTGCAGAAGTATACATAGATGTCCCAGCAATTATTTTGTAATTTTTGTAGGTCGGTAGGCCATGAAAAACGCACCTGCCGAAGCTATGAACTAATGATGGATTGGACTCCTGCCTACAGAGTACAGATTGAAATGCGACCCTTCGACCCAAATGCAAGGATGGCGTGCATTGGGTTTCAGGGCCGCAGTCGGGGTCGAGGTGGAATGGGACCAGGAAGGGGTTGCAGACAAATAATTTGTTACAATTGCGGGGGGCCAGGGCATTATGCTCGCAATTGTACGAACTCGACTAGGATATCATGTTGGTATTGTAACCAGTTTGATCATTAGGAAAAAGATTGCCCGACGCTGATAGTGAAGATGAGCCAAAAGGGGGTACTCCAACCCCCTCTGACTCAAAATATACAAATGATGAGGTCTAAGCCGTGCGAAGAAGACCTGATTGTAAACATGATGCTCAGAAGTGGTATCACCATAGGAGATCATAAGGGGAAGCAGCCAGAAGAAAGTACGTGGGTTCACAAGGCTCCTACAAAGGAACCAGAGTTTGACTTAGAACGCGCAAAGGAGACATTCATGGAGGCCTCCACTTCAGGTATTAAGGATCAACTAGAACTAGGGATGGATCCTTCAATGCTCACTACCTTTCTGGAGACATGCATGAAACTACTACATGACAACAAGGCAGTCAAAGGGCTACAGGAACTTATCACTAGGTACACGGGGTCAGGAGAACCGCCCGTGGTCTGGAAACTGGGAAAGCATGCATTGTGCACCAGAAGGGAAATGAGGTTGACTGTGCAAATCAACAAATATGAAATGGATCAAGTAGTCCTAGATCTGGGTTCGAATGTGAATTCTCCTTCAAAGAAAACATGGGAGCGCATGGGCAGACTCGTGTTACAAGGGTACCCTATTCAGTTACAAATGGTGAACCAACAGAAGATTTTTCCCATGGGAAGATTGCAAGGGGTGACAGTTGATATTGAAGGTGCGACCACGCAGGAAGATTTTTAAGTGATAGAGATTGTCGATGACAGCAATCCCTATCCCATGCTACTCAGGATAGACTGGGCTAGCAATATGAACAGAGTCATAAATCTGAAGAAGTGCAAAATCATCTTCAAGAAAAATTCACTATGCATAGTAGTACCATTGGATCCATTCGAAGGAGCACGCTACACTGAACCAATGCACGATGATGATAATGATGATGATCTTGATTGTATTTACAAGATAACTATGTAAGGAGAGGATTGGGTGAATCCAACTACAGATGGAAAGATTTCATGGGAGAACGAAATCTCCTACACTTCGGATTCAAAGGAAGAGATAGAACGATGGCAGAATTGGTTGCACGAAGTAACAACACTGAACTGCAACATGATGATCAGGTCATTGCGTTATGTGACAATAGAGGCAAGGGAGCTACCGACATATGATGTATTATTAGCGGTGGATGAATATCTGAGCAACTTTGAAAGCATCGTACCAGAACAACAACGGTTTGATGTGCTGAAATGGGCACTGCGCGCAACACCCGCACGATGGTGGGGTATGCATCAAGGACATTTTAAGGACTGGTGCGGATGCAGAAGGATGATGCGCCTACGTTTTGGAAAACCACAATTATGGCTAGTAGACAAATATGATGAACGAGATGATCCACGCACGCACCTCACAAAATGGAGCAAGGTCTATGGGGAAGAGCCACAGCTTGAATGGGTGCATTTATTCTACCATTCCCTGGACATCATACCCATGAATTGGTACACTGAGAAGGAACTATGCCATGGTATGGGAAAATGGGATGTCTTATGCGACGGATTTTTGCTAACATTCACATTCGAAGATCGGTGGTCGGATACTATTGACGATGCACTACAAGTAGTAAAAGCCGCTATCTTCAAAATACCACAGGAGCCAATGGGAGTACTTCAACCAGACTGGAAATAATGTAAATGTTGAAGAAGATGATGAGGACCCACAAAACATTAACATTTCAGAAACGGAAGGCTCTCGCAAGGTTCACGAACCATCTCTTGAAGACCTTGACATCACCACACCGCTAAAGACAATGCAGGTCAACATTGGAACAGAGGCATAGCCAAAGTACGCAACGCTTGGGGACTATTGGGATGATGCCAGAGTTGATAAAGTCATTGAGTTACTCCACGAATACCAAGACTTGTTCCCAACAAAAATTACAGACTTAAAAGGGATCGTAGCGATTTAGGGATGATGAAGATCTCCCTGAAACCCGATGCAAAGCCAGTTAAGTAGTGGCCATACCACTTGAACCCAAAGTACAAAGAAAAGGTCTGTGACGAATTAGACAAAATTCTCGTAGCAGGAATTATTGAACCATTGGAAGAATCTAACTGGGTGAGTCCTATGGTAATACAAGAGAAAAAATAGAAGGGTGAAATAAGAATATATGTGGACCTCGGGAAGCTTAACAATGCCTATGTACACAATCCATTCCCGACACCATTCACAGATGAAGTAGTGGAGAATGTTGGCAGTCAAGAAGCTTACTCATTCACGGATGGCTTCTCATGGTACCATCAGATCAAGATCACGCCGGAAGATAGGAGAAAAATGACCTTCACAACAGAATGGGGCTGCTTTCAATACACCATTATGCCCTTTCAACTGAAGAACACGCCAGCTATATTTTCACGCATCATGGTGGCCGCATTCAAGGAATACATGCACAAGTTTTTGGAGGTCTATCTGGATGATTGGACTATCTTTGGATTAGTTAAACACCATGTAGCGAGCTTATGTTTGATGCTGGATACTTGTCGCCGACACCAAATCGCGCTGAGCCTTAAGAAGTGCACCTTCCTCGTTCCCTTTGGGAACCTGCTGGGACATGTGGTCTGCAAACAAGGTCTAATGGTGGATCCTGCGAACATTGCTGATATTCGGAATTTGGAAGCACCACGAAGTGTTAAACAACTGCGTGCTACCCTGGGGCACATTGGATACTATAGAAAGTTCATCAAAATTTAATCCCAAATAACAGCGCCGATGGAACAGCTATTGAAGAAGGATGCTACATGTTGTTGGAATGATGATTGCATGAGAAGTTTGTATGTCCTCAAGGAGACACTGGCATCCACTCCCATCTTGGTCTTCCCAAAATGGGATGTGGAATTTCATGTACATGTTGATGCATCATTTATTACGCTGGGAGCCGTACTTTTGCAGGAAGGTGCGAAGGGTGTAGATCACTCAATCGCGTTTGCAAGTCAGAGACTGTCCAAAGCCAAAAATAACTACTCTACTACTGAGCATGACAAGCTGGCAATGGTGTACGCGCTCCAAAAATACCAACACTATTTACTTGGCGGACACTTCAAGATGTATACCAATCATTCCACGTTAAAATACTTGGTGAAGAAGCTGGTGTTGGTGGGGCACATATGCAGATGGATTTTACTATTTCAAGAGTATGGTTTTGAGGTCATAGTCAAGCCGAGATTCTTAAACTCAGGACCAGACCACTTGTCACGAATTGAGACGGGCAAGGAACCAACAAATTTGGAGGAGGGACTACTTAATGCACAGCTCTTTGTAGTACGCTTCGTGGACGGACACTTCAAAGATATAATCCGTTTTCTAACAATAGGGACTACACTGAAGGAGTACTCAATCCAACAGAAGAAGGAATTGGTGGTGCACACGGCAGAATTTTCTGTCATCGCGGGGCACCTCTACAAGATGGGCAACGATGAGATATTACGAAGATACGTACCCGAATTTAAACGAGGTCAGATCCTCGCAGAAGCCTATGGGGGGCTATAGGAGGACACTATGTAGGATGCGTGACCACACAGAAGATTCTTCGTGCAGGATTATGGTGGTCAACCCTACACCAGGATTCGAAAGCACACTGTAAGGCCTGCGATATATGTTAAAGAATGGGGAAACCATCACGAAGGGAAGAAATGCAACTAAATCCACAAATGACACTGCAACCATTCGAAAAATGGGCAATCGACTTCGTAGGACCGATCAAACCTCCGGGCAAGACAAGTGCGCACTACATCATCACTGCGATGGAATACCTGACACAACAGGCGGAAGCACAACCAGTCAAGGACTGCACGACTGCTACGGCTGCGATGCTTTTTTCGAAAATGTGTTGACAAGATTTGGTTGTCTAAAAATCCTAATGAGTGACCACGGAACACATTTCCTAAATGAAACCATCAGCGCGCTCATATAGGAGTTCCAAGTGTATCATCAACAAAGTACACCGTACCACCCACAAGCTAATGGGACAGTCAAGGCATTCAACAAAATATTAGAGACTGCATTGACCAAAGTATGTAACGTGCAGCGAAACGACTGGGACCTGCACATACCTGCTGTGTTATGGGTGTACAGGAAAACATGCAAGAAATTGACGGGACAGACACCCTTCCGATTGGTCTATGGTACGGAAGCTGTCATGCCAATGGAATACATCGTACCTAGTCTGCGAATAGCAGCGCTCACAGGCATGATGGACCACGAAGCTCTGGAAGAAAGGCTCGTGCAATTAGAAGAACTCGAGGAAGAATGGTTTTTGGCTGGATTTCATCAACAGGTACAAAAGCAGCATGAAAAGGCCTAGCACAACCGCCATATCAAGTTGCACACCTTCAAAGTAAACAACTTAGTGTTACTGTATGACAACAAGTTCAACAAATTCTTGAGAAAATTCAAGATGCACTGGTTGGGACCATATGTGGTAAAAGAGGTCACAGATGGAGGCATGGTCCAACTAATCAAACTCAATCGAGAACCCTTTCCAGGAAAAGTCAACGACAGCTGCTTGAAACCCTACACAGGTGGGCCAACTCTCTGACTAACCGGCCGATGCATAGTCTTCATGACCCGAGGATCCGGACAAGGGCATGGGACTATAAACACAAGCACCAGAATCCGGTACTATAGAAAGGACACGAGTTAGATGTGGATCCATCCAACAACATAACAACGCACCGTAGACCTCCGTGCAGTATAGGATTGGTTGGAGGGGCTATGTACCAAGATCGCCGCACCAGCAGAGTGACTCGGGATGAGTCACGATGATTGTGTTAGGGGCTTGTTGGGCATGGAATCCCCCCAGAGGAGGGTTTGGGGCTCAGAGCCCAAGTTTTGGTCAAAGATGTTGTAAAACTCTGCAAATTACAAGTGCGGAGTGTGAACTGTATAATTGAGTCATAGGGTTGTCCACCCTAAACATTGTATTGTAAAGTAGTGTAAATTTGGCCTACCGGACCATGGGATTGTATAAATAGAGGGAGGCTCTAAGTTGTAAAAGGTAATAATAGAATGAATAGCGTAGGAATGGTTCAAGCTTAAAGTAGAGTTCTAAGTGTCTTGGGTTGTAGTAGTAGAATAGGCTCTGCATCTGAGTGTACAAAGGCCTAGTAGAGTCTGCAGCTGAGTGCACAGGGTAGTGTCTAGTTTGTAAGCAAAATTGAAGATTAATAAAAGAGAATTTGATTCCTAATTCTGTGTATTTTCTGTGCATTATCTTCTTTATGTCGGTATTCGGTTATGTATTGCGTGCACTGTTATGATTTCAGAATATGTTGTAATCACCATAAATTTTACACACACAAGTTAAGTAACCGGTTAATTAGTAAGGATCTTGGGTATTATACGGGTCACGCCCTGAGTAGGGCTAAGCAGAAGCCACACCACAGGTCGAGAAGGGATCACAAGTGCACGTAGTGACAGGTCAGACTACGGACCTTTAAAATCCCATCAGACATCCCTAGGGTGCGGAAACCTAGTTCTAGCACCCTCCCATATTACTTTGGGTGAGACCTCAGTCCACGTTCTGTGAACCATTGCCGAAAGGGCCAGTAGTACCGAGATTTGCTTGGCTAAATCACCTCTGAACCTAGGTCAAGCCCATACAAGCCAACACATACACTTACCCATGTTTACAGGATGAAATCCCTCCGGAAGGCTTACCCGTTCTTGATCATGTTTTCCTATAGAATATATGGTCAAGAGAAAACAAAAACCTGTCCTGAAGCGTGGGTGGTCTTACTGGACCAGTTGGTGAACGATGGGAGGCCTTTCAACTGGTCATATTTGTTGGCTCATCAATTGAAGACCCATGTGGCTAAGTCTTAGAAACTACCCAAGAATGAGCAAGAAAGGTTTTACATGTTTTCATACTTACTAGATGCAATTTGTGGCCAATAGTAGTTCCCTGGCATGAGCTGGACATGGACACCAAAATAGACTGCCATCAACATTTATTGCAAGTTTATTTCTGACTGCAACTATCAAGGAGCGATGGCAAGGTTAACTGACCATTTTATCATCCCATTGTACAAGATTATCTTTGAGTAGGATCCACCTATCATGTCCCAAGAAGTAATGGAGTCAATAGTAAACATTGCAGATTAGTACGCCTCACCAGGTGGCACCTTCATCATAGTGTTTTGCAGAGAGAATCCTTTGCATTTTCTACCAAGGTATGCCACAGACAAGATCATCATGCAAGAAGTTTCATATCACCTCTCTCTACAGGGTTCTCAATAAGACTGCATAGGAAGAAGAAAGCACCATGGCCCTCTCTTCCTTTGTGGATTGGATTATACAAGATTAAGTGCTTGAAATATGCAGATGTTGAGGCTAAGGACATAGTGAAATTTGAGTTCAGCACCAAGGACTTTAATATGTATGATCCCCACAGTATTTGCAAGGATCACTTTGTGACAATGTACTTTCCATGGATCCAATGGAAATTTCAATGGTCAGAGGAGGAACCTTGGAGGTACTACTATAATTCCTCTAGACTCAATGAATCGGTCAGTATAGAAACAACTCGGAAAGCTGCCTTGCAGATAACAACAGCAGTAAAAGGCCACAATCCAGCAAAAGACAAGGGAAAGAAGAAGGTTGTCGAGAATCCAGAGGTAGAGAAAAGCTACAAGATGAAGGGAAATCCTATCTTGGAGAAGGTAGCTTTGGCAACGGAAGCAAAGAGGGAGCAATAGATGAAGAGAGCATAGTGAAGGAAGAGACAAAAGAAGAGTATGCAGGAAGCAGAACTAAAGTTGCAGGAGACAGAGAAGAAGTTGAAGGAGAAACAAGAGTTGACGAGGAGAGAAAGAGAAGACAAGCAGAAGCAGGAGGAAGAAAAAAGGCAAGGAACGATGACTGAGAAAGCAACTCCCATATAGGTTGATGAGCTGGAACAACCAACAGTTGAGGAAGACAGTGAACAGATGCAGGAGCAGGATCTTGCTCAATAGATTAAGCAACTGATTGAAGTGACAGACATGGAGTTGGAGTGGGAGCCATAGAATGAATACATAGACCTTATGCCAAGAGCACCAGAGGTCATCTCTTAGTCTCCACCACCTCTAGTTTTAGAACTAGTCCCGACTGAGCAAGAAGATATTGTTCTCCTTGATTATGATCTGGTCATGGATGTGTACAATCTATCATTTGACTATTTGTAGAATAATATTGTAAAATCACGGAGGCAGAACTTTCTAGATGATCACTCATCACATAAATTCATCAAGGAAATGGTGATAGTGTCAGACACCAAGAAGCATCCAACCTCCCTTGCCATAGCTAGCCTGGCCTATGCAGGAGAAACAAGCTCGAATGTTAAGTACCTGATGGTCAAGAATGAACAAATGATAAAGAACTTATAGGATACCAGGAAAGAGGCAGAACAACTTCGAGAATCAATGTAGAATGCAGTTTCGGCATTGGGGGAATGAGGACAAAAATACTTGTTAAGTATCAACACTTGAGGGTACCATGCAGAATCTCTATGACAGATTTGTCACTGCGCATAAAGCAAGTTTCTGTGTGCATGGCCCACAACAATGGAGCAAAGAGTTTGTTCAAACTGTCAAGAACATACATGTTTTCATTGCCCATGTACAAGAGTGGACAATGTGGTACAAAGGTGCCCCACTTGAATTAGTAAATAAGATGAAGCCACAAGTAGAGCTAGAGAAAGAAAAGGTTTGAGTGTTGATCCAGAATTACGCGAAACTCACCCCATTCATCACTAGCATACAAGCCTCATATGTGTGATTGTACAGTATTTTGCATGTCATGGTGAGAAAGCACAAGATCCTTTCAATCAGTTCCCTAACATATGCTAAACCCAAGAAAAAATTTTAGTTAGAGATCGATGAGTATGTGATGCATCTAAGAGGAGAGGTCACCAAGGAGGAATTGGAGCTGAATGCACACAACATGCAGAATTACATCAGTAGTCTCATCAAGGTCAACTCCATGCTTCTCATGCTTCAGAACGAGTTGGATACAATTTCCAAGACCATACACTCAGATGCCATGGAGGCAAGAGTCCACTTCCAGAAAGACACCATCAAATTGTTTGGGGACACTATCACACAGTACCAAGCTTGGCACCAATATGTGACAAAGAAGAATCAAGTGGATGTTTTTGAGATGGATTTTCCCCAAACTCTAGATTCATAGTGTTATGTCTTTTTAGGTTTTCTCTAGCCTATTTTGTCTTATATGGGTACATGTGGAAAATGCAATATTATTTGTAAATACGTTCTAAGTGAAATTCCAAGTGTCATTTATGGAATGTGAAAAGTCATCATGTTATGTAATGAGTTACTTGTAAAGAAGTTGAAGAGTCAAGAGGGGAGTCATTGTGGTTTTTGATTGTTTTACTTATTCTCTATTTTTTTTTTCTCTATTGTATCCATAAACAACAAAAACTAGTAATAACAGATCTAGAATCTAAAGGAGCTAACCCTTCAGAATATATATTTCATATTACGTTAATAAATATATTGTGATGAAATTTCCAATGCAATATCCAAAAAAATTTATGGATCATTGTTGTAAACATCCATGATTAAGTAATTAAAAAATGCATGTAGATTGAACCAAATCATTCAACTATAACTAGGTCATACATTATCGATAATTTCGTTATGCCTTGAAGCATGGCCATGCCTAGATTGGTAATTTTTTTATGATAACAGCTCATGTATCTACCGTGATGTGAGTCACCTACATGAAATCTATTATAATTTTCTATGATAAATATGCATAGTCAACTAAATGAATACCTCGATAGTTGTAGTATGGGTTGCAATGGGCGCATCATTGTTTTGACCTTGTGGGGTAGCTAATAACTAAATTAGTACCTGCATTAGTCACTACTAAGAGACCATCCACCCCCATTTCTAAATGGTGTTTTACCTACCCCATGAGATCATGGTCTTTCCAAAATATGATATGATGACCATATCCCACAAGTAAATGATGATCCTAATAAGTAAATAGCCTCAAAAAATGTCACATGGTAAAATATCATCCATTTCAACTAATTCAATGGTTCTTGTGGTTCTTGCAGTGATTTTCATATAGATGAGAATCAATCCTTTGGTAAATTCTTATAAGGTAGGGGGATTAAGTGGTTTGTATCTAGGTGATTCAAACTATATTAGTTTTATGGAATCTGTAAACTTTCTTAAAAATAGGCTAATTTATAAAAATAATGAATATAATTCCTCTTAAAAAAATCCCCCTCACATACTATAATGAAATTCGTTATAGATATGAATGACCCTTTTGACGAAGATGTGCAATTCTTTGCACATATATCAAAAATATATTTTAGTTGGATCTACAATGAAAATACTTCAATAGGCTAAGTAGGTAATAATATAAACTAAATGACTAGTAAACATTATATATATCAATCCATGATGAGAATCAAAACACTTACTCATGCTGCTAAAATTTAAAAAATCATAAAGACTAACTGAATTATAACTTCATTTTAAATTATATATATATATAATCCAATTTTAATGTCACAGCCACACCAAATTGGTGTATGAGACCCCCTTGTTTGTGGGACAAGGGACCCACCTCCGTGCAACTATTTGACTGCTAAGTCTACAAAGGCATGCATACTCTACCCCCTTTGGATTTGAACTTGTGACCTCTTAAGAGGAAACACATGCTCTTAACCATTAGGCCCACTCTCTCTCTCTCTCTCTCTCTCTCTCTCTCTCTCTCTCTCTCTCTCTCTCTCTCTATATATATATATATATATATCTATATATATATATATATATCTATATATATATATATATATCTATATATATATATATATATATATAATTGATGTATACATTGAAAACATATACATTTAATAGAAAATTGAATGTGACTATTGACAATGGAGATTTACTCCCACTTTATCACAAAGATTCATAATCTGTAAATAGGATTATTGACTATGTGGCTAAGGCTCGGAAGCTCAAATGTTAAGTACCTGATGGTTGAGAATAAACAAATGATAAAGAACTTATAGGCTACCAGGAAAGAGGCAGAACAACTTTCAGCATCAACATAGAATGCAGTTTCTACATTGGGGGAATAAGGACAACAATACTTGTTAAGTATCAACATTTGAGGGTACCATGCAGAAGCTTTATGACAGATTTGTCACCGTGCATAAAGCAGGTTTCTATGTGCATGGCCCACAACAGTGGAGCAAAGAGTTTGTTCAAACTCTCAAAAACATGCATGTTTCCATCGCTCATGTACAAGAGTGGACAATGTGGTACAAAGGTGCCCCACTTGACTTAGTAAATAATATGAAGCCACAAGCAAAGATGGTGAAAGAAAATGTTTGAATGTTGATCCAGAACTACGTGAAGCTCACCCCATTCATTGCTAGTATACAAGCCTCATATGTGTGATTGTACAGTATTTTGGATGTCATGGTGAGAAAGCACAGGATCCCTTCAATCTATTCCCTCACATATGCTAAACCAAAGAACAAAGTTCGATTAGAGATCAATGAGTACGTGATGCATATAAGACGAGAGGCCACCAAGGAAGAATTAGAGCTGAATGCACACAACATGCAGATTACATTAGTGGTCTCATCAAGGTCAACACCATGCTTCTCATGCTTCAAAATGAGTTGGATATAGGTTCCAAGACCATATTCTTAGATGCCATGGAGGCAAGAGTCTACTTCCAAAAAGACACCATCAAACTATTTGGGGACACCATCACAGAGTACCAAGCTTGGCACTAATATGTGACCGAGAAGCATCAAGTGGATTTTTTTGAGATGGACTTTCCCCAAACTCCAGAGTCATAGTGTTGTGTGTTTTTAGGTTTTCTCTCACCTATTTTGTCTTATATGGGTACATGTGGAAAATACAATATTATTTGTAAATATGTTGTAAGTGAAATTCCATGTGTCATTTGTAGAATTTGAAAAGTCATCATGTTATGTAATGAGTTACTTGTAAAGAAGTTGAAGAGTAAAGAGGGGAGTCATTGTAGTTTTTTATTATTTTACTTATTCTCTATTTTTGTTGTTTTCTCCATTGTATCCATAAACAACAAAAAACTAGTAATAACAGATCTAGAATCTAAAGGAGCTAACCCTTCATAATATATATTTCATATTATTTTAATAAATCTATTGTGATGAAATTTCCAATGAAATATCCAAAACATTTTATGGATCATTGTTGTAAACATCCATGATTAAGTAATTAAAAAATGCACATATATTGAACCAAATCATTCAACTATAACTAGGTCATACATTATAAATTATTATGCCTTGAAGCATGGCCATGCCTAGATTGGTAATTCTTTTATGATAACGACTCATGTATCTACCATGATGTGAGTCACCTACATGAAATCTATTAGAATTATCTATGATAAATATGCATAGTTAATGAATATATTTTAGTTGAAAATTCAACTAAATGAATATCTCGATAGTGTAGTATGGGTTGCAATGGGGGCATCATTATTTTGACCTTGTGGAGTAGCTAATAACTAAATTAGTACTTGCATTAGTCACTACTAAGAGACCATCCACCACCATTTCTAAATGGTGTTTTACCTACCCCATGAGATCATGGTCTTGCCCAAATATGATATGATGACCATATCCCACAAGTAAATGATGATCCTAATAAGTAAATAGCCTCAAAAAATGTAGCATGATAAAATATCATCCATTTCAACTAATGCAATGGTTCTTGCATTTCTTGCAGTGATTTTCATATAGATGAGAATTATTCCTTTGGTAAATTCTTATAAGGTAGGGGGATTAAGTGGTTTGTATCTTGGTGCTCCAAACTATATTAGTTTTATGGCATCTGTAAACTATCTTAATAATAGGCTAATTTATAAAAATAATGAATATAATTCCTCTTAAAAAAATACCCCTCACATACTATAATGAAATTCATTATAGATATGAATGACCCTTTTTATAAAGATGTGCAATTCTTTGCACATATATCAAAATTATATTTTAGTTGGATCTATAATGAAAATACTTCAATAGGCTAAGTAGGTAATAATATAAATTAAATGACTAGTAAAATATACATATCAATCCATGATGAGAATCAAAACACTTACTCCTATTGCTAAAATTAAAGAAATCATAAAAACTAACTAAATTATAACTTCATTTTAAATTATATATATATATATATATATATATATATATATATATTATCCAATTTTAAGGTCACAACCACACCAAATTGGTGTATGAGACCCCCTTGCTTGTGGGACAAGGGACCCACCTCCATGCAACTATTTGACTGCTAAGTCTACGAAGGCATGCATACTCTACCCCCTTTGGGTTTGAACTTGTGAGCTCTTAAGAGGAAAGACATGCTCTTAACCATTAGGCCCACTCAATATATATATATATATATATATATATATATATATATATATATATATATATATATATATATATATATATATATATATATAATATATATATATATATATATATATTTGATGTATAAATTAAAAACATATACATTTAATAGAAAATTGAATGTGACTATTGACCATGGAGATTTACTCCCACTTTATCACAAAGATTCATAATTTGTAAATAGGATTTCAAAATAAAATTTTATATTTAAGATAAAAAGAGTTTAAGGCAAAAATATTTCAAGATAAAATTTTATATTTAAATCAAAAATATTTTAGGACAAAAATTTATATTTAAGACAATAGCTACTTAAGACAATAATAATTAAGATGAAACTCATTTAATATAGTTAGCAATTGATCTGAATTGGATCCATAGAAGACTGTCAAAGAACCATGACTGTATCAGGTCGAACAAATCTCTAAAGAAATCCAAAACAACGATAAAAAACACCTTGAACCAGTGGCAATGGCAGCCAACGTGGAACGATGAGGACCTCGGTCAAAGCACACTAACCAAGGCCCATAGAGACTGTGCAAGAGGTCAAAGTAGCCCTTGGGAGCCCCGGATCAGGAAAAGGAGGTGGAATTTGATGCGCGATTAGCACTGATCGTGCATCGCTGGGCGAACAGGGCCACGAAGGAAAAGCTTGGGCACTCGGTCGCATGGGGGAACCAGAGGACCACGGGCAGAAAAGGGAAAAAGCGCCAAAACACAATGGCGGGACCTGTGCTCTGGAAATCGGTGGTTTTGATCGGGGCACCCTTAAATGGCAAGAGGTTTTGGATGAAAGTGGAGCGGTTCCATACATCAATTGATGCATGGCAAGCGGAGGTGAGATAAAACCATCATTGATCGCATGCTATCGGTTGAGCAAGTCAATCGTGTGAAATGTGCGTATGGCGTCGGATCTGGACGTCCCAGATCGGATGGCTGAGATCACTCCCAATGGAGGAAGTGGAACCGATAGGGAATTAAGCCACGTTTAAGAAGGGAATTGGAATTCGTTTGAACACCATGGTGGAGGAAGAACACATCCACGATGTAACTGAAGGAATGAATCGACGAAGCATGCTGGCACCGTTTAGAGGAGGACAAGTGGCCACTCCCTAAGCACTGATGATGATGCCGAATAGGGAACTCCAAGCACAACTGTAGAAGGTGAATTGATAGAGGCAGAAGAGGAACCGAACAGGCATTTATTCGAATGGCTAAAGCCATGAATAGAGGAAGAAGACATTCAGTTGAGTTAATCGAAGTCGAGAGATGAAGAGGTGGAACAGTGAACCCAGAGAGGAGGACTGAACACAGAGAATAGTAAAGCAAAAGCAAAAGAGACAAAGGGCCGAGCTGACTAGCAGTAGCATCGAGCAACAGAGAGCTTGAAGACTCAAGCCATCCCATAGAGGAATCTATCTGGACTGAGCATCACATTTGGCTCTTTCCACTGTAGACCAGAAGGTCACATAGCTAGTAGGAAGAAGAAGAGTCTATGTACTCCATTGGCTTGGGGAATCCAAGAACCACCCTGCCACACAAAACCTGCTTCTGGAGAACTCACATTGAGTCCCTATATTGTAATTCTCTGCTTAAAGGCAGAATAAAACAAGGCCACCACTGAAAGCTGGACCAGAGATGTAGTCCTAGAGAATAGGGTGAACTCCTTATTAAAATTGCTTATGTCTTTGTGTTTTCTTACTATATTTCTCTGTCGTCTTTCCATTTTATTGTCTGTGTATTGGCAATCTGATCGATCTGTTGCTTTAATAACACAAAACACACACCGGCACATGAGTCTGTAATACCTTGGTTTAATAAATCTTTAATTGGTGTCACTCATAGGGTGAATATCAGATCAAGTGGTATCAGAGCTCTAGGCTGTAAGGTTAGACAAGATTGCGTTGGTTTAGCTATGAATGCTCAAAAGATAAAAGCTCAAATTAGGAGGAGAGTTGGTGGAAACTAATCATGAAATTGGGAGAGTCTATTCTCGAAAGACAATGTCAGAGGAAGGTTCTGTAGGGCTAGACCCTCAATTCATAGAGAGTTTCCTAGCTATAAAGTCTATGGTTGAAGAAATGTACAGAGACTTTAGAAAGCAAAAGGTGGAAGATGCATCAAGCTCTAAACAAGATAAAGAAGAAGATGAGTCTCATTTCCATGACCACCCCAAAGGAAAGGGGAAAGAGGAAAGCTTTCTCACACCTCCTAATAGCCCTGTGCATAATAAGAAAGCATCTTTGATTAAGCAATATGTTAAATTTGATTTGCCTATATATGATGGAGAGCTAAATGCTGAAAAATTGGACAATTGGATTAGACAAATTGATGTGTATTGCAGGGTACAAAACATAAACTCAGACAAGAGTAAGATTCAGTTGGCAAACCTACGCCTAGGAGGCACTGCCTTGGTTTGGTGGGAAGGTAGAATCCAAGCTGATATGAAAAGACATGGCAAGACCATCTCTGTCCGGAGTGAATTTGTTGCTGCAATAAAAAAGCAGTTCTATCCATTGGCCTACATGCAACAAGCCATGATGAGTTGGTAATCTCTTCGACAGTTGAAAGGGCAAAGTGTGCAAGGGTATACTCAAGAATTTACAAAGAGAGCATTGATGTTAGGTATCTCACTAGACTCACCAGAGACTCTTTTAAAGTACACTGGTGGTCTACACAGCTACATGAGGCATACCATCCTCATGTTTAATCCCACTAGTATAGATGAGGTATCTGTACAAGCTACTCATCTAGAAGCTAGAAGAAAGAATGGCAATCCAGAAGTTGGGGGACCATCCAAACCCACTGTAAGCAAGAGCCAGGAGAAAAGAAAACAAAAGTGGAAAGCAAGGAAGGCTAACACTATATAGAAAGCCAAAGCTTCATGCACTCACTGTAAAAAGGAGGGGCATGATGATGAGCATTGTTGGATTCTGCATCCAGAGCTGAGACCTAAGAAGTTCGAGGGCAAGAAGAAGAAGACAGCTGCAGCTATTCAGAGAGATTTGGGGTCAGACTCGGAGATGAAACAACAATACCAGCCACAGGTATAAAAGGTAAGAATTCTAAAGCATGTACTAGTAATTCTGCTCAATCTGTTATTGATTAAGAAAATGAGAGAAAAAGACATGAGCTTTTCCATATTCGAGTTATTTCCAAAAATCAAAAGATTAATACTTTGTTTGATAGTGGCTCACAAGTAAATCTAATTTCTTAAGCAATTGTAAAGAAATTGGGATTAGCAACTACACCTAACAAGAAACCATACCCATTATGATGGTTGAATGATAAAGCACAACTACAAGTGACTAGACAGTGCAAACTCAAGTTTTCTTTTGGGTCAGCATTTGTAGATGAGGTTGAGTTAGACATAATTCCTTTGGATATATGTGGAATTGTTTTAGGAAGTACTTACTTATATGATAGAAAGGCTATTTTCTATAGAGCTAAGAACAAGTATCTACTTGTTAAATATGGAATCGAATACTTTGTAAGAGCTCATAAGCTCAAGAAAAATTATACTCTCATAAACTCAGGACAGATGAAAAGAATGATAAATCCATGCAAACAATTCTTACTAATGGTTGTAAAGGAAAAGAAACCTGATAAAACCAATGTATTTGAGTGCTGTAATGCTGAACAACAAGCTGATATAGAAAAGGTTGTTTCAGAGTATGATGTCTTGTTTCAAGAACCTAAAGGTCCGCCACCCAAAAAGGGGATAGTACATGATATTATTTTGCAGCAAGATGTTCCATTGCCTAACATTGGGATGTACAGGTTGTCTGCTTTAGAGAATGCTGAAATTAAGAGGCATGTGCAAGAGTTGCTCAAGAAGGGCTTCATCAAGCCTAGCACATCACCATGTGGGTAACCAATCGTTTTGGTGAGAAAGAAAGATGGCTCGCGGAGAATGTGCATTGATTACCAAGCACTGAATAAGATAACAATCAAAAATCGTTATCCCCTTCCTCGCATAGATGATCTCTTAGATCAATTGAAGGAAGCTGTTTATTTCACCAAGTTGGATTTGCACAGTGGATACCATTAAGTCAGAGTTGCAGAAAAAAATGCATGGAAGACTGCTTTCAAAACTAAGCAGGGATTGTATGAATGGCTGGTTATGCCTTTTGGCTTAACTAATGCTCCGACTACTTTCACGAGATTAATGAATGATGTACTCAGGCCTTTTCTTGATGATTTTGTTATTGTGTATCTGGATGACATTCTGATTTTTAGTAAAACGTGGGAAGAACATTTAAAGCATGTTAAGCAGAAATTAGATGTTTTGAAAAGAGAAAAACTTTATGTTAAACTCTCAAAATGTTAATTTGGCAAAACATCTCTAAACTACTTGGGTCATATAGTAGGGGGAGGTGAATTGAAAATAGATCCCTTTGAAGTGTCAGTCATTGTGAACTGGCGTAAACCCAGGTCTGCTACAGAAGTGAGAAGCTTCTTAGGAGCAGCACAATACTAGAGGAAGTTCATTTCTAACTTCTCCTCGATTGCAACTCCCTTACATGCTTTAACGAGATTGAATAAGGTGTTTCAATGGGGAGGAAAACATCAAAAATCATTTGACACCTTGAAAGAGAAAATTAGTACAACACCTGTACTAGCACTGCCAGATCTACAAAGACCATTTGAGATCCAAATTAATGCCAGTGACTATCGCATGGGAGCAGTGTTGACACAGCACGATAAACCCATATGTTATCATTTTGAGACTTTTAATCCTGCATTAGTTAACTATCCTACATATGATAAAGAATTGTATGCATTGGTTCAGAGTGTGAAAAAGTGGAAACATTACTTAATGGGCAAAGAGACAGTAATACATACTGATCATCAACCACTTCAATATTTACACTCCCAAACTAAGTTGCAGCAATCAAGACATTACAGTTGGATGGGTTTTCTACAACTTTTTCACTTAGTCATCAGATATAAAAAGGGCATACATAACAAGGTTGCAGACATGTTATCTAGACCCATTATAAATGCATCTACCATACTTAAGCATAATTATGTGCTACATGAAAGCTACATAGAACAATATGCTCAGGATATGGACTTTAAAGATGTATATGCAACTTTGAGTCAAGGCAAAAGAGTAGAAGAATTGGACTATCATGTGAAGCACCGACTCTTATACCATTGTGGCAAACTCTGCATTCCACAAACTGAAAGGATAAAGATAATTAGGGAAGCACATACTTCTCTGATATCAGGACACTTTGGGGTAAGTAAAACAGTTGCACAGCTGCAAAGATTCTGCTATTGGCCGAAAATGAATGAGACAATTTCTAGATATTTAAGAGGGTGTGCCATGTGTGCTAAAAGCAAGCCCAGCAATAGAAGACTAGGCTTGTACACTCCATTGCTAGTTCCTTCTCACCCTTTGGAAAGTATTTCCATGGATTTTGTTGGAGGACTGCCTAAATCTAGGAAAGGTCATGATTATCTATATGTTGTTGTGGATAGATTCAACAAAATTTGTATTTTTGTCAGACCAGGTAGTAACTCCTCAACCAAAATTGATTCGTATGTTATTCCTTTAGGTAAGTCTTCATTATATACATGAGGGAGAGACTGTTCATTTCATCTCCCGATGACTGTTCATATTATTTATTTATCTATTTACATTATCTTCACCCAATCCTGATGATTAGGTGTCAACATTCCCCCCCTTAATTTGAATGGATGTTGGTGAGTCCAAGCATCATTCTGAATTGTTCAAGCTTTTCTCTTCCAAGTGCTAAATTGGTGAAGATGTATGCAATTTGCTCATTAGTGGAACAATGACGGAGATGGATTGTTTTGGCCTCAACATGATGTCAAATCAGATGATATTTAGTATTGATGTGCTTTCTTCGATCATGGAACTTTGGGTTCTTGGCCAACTTTATTGCAGAGGTATTGTCAATCATGAGTGGAGTTGATTGTACTTGTTTTACCTGCAAATCTTCAAGAATTTTCCTGAGCCACACAATTTATTTTGTTGCTTCAGTTGCTGCCACGTATTCTGCTTCTGTTGTGGAATTTGTTGGAACTAATTGTTTGCATGATCTCCAGGAGACAGCTCCTAATCCAAGACTCATAGCATATCCTGAAGTAGATACCCCAGTTTCTTTGTCTCCATTGAAGTCCGAATCAGAGTATCCAATCAAGTTGAAGTCGTCCACCTGTGTATACTTGATTCCAAAGTCTTGAGTTCCCTTCAAGTACCTTAGAACTCTTTTTGCAGTAGACCAATGTCTCTCACAAGGATTTTGCATAAACCTGGAGAGGATTTCAACAGCAAACAAAATGTCTGGTCTGGTAGTAGTTAGGTAGTTGAGACTTCCTACAAGCTGTCTATACTTTGTTGCATCCTCAAATTCTTTTCCTTCAATAGATGTGAACTTTAAGTTTTGTTCCATTGGAGTAGTAAGAGGATTGCATTCTATCATGCCAAACCTGTTCAACAGATCTCCAATGTGTTTTCTTTTTAGAAAGAAATATGGACTTTGGATGTTGGGTTACTTCAATGCCAAGATAGTAATGAACATAGCCCAAATCAGTCATTTCAAAACTTTTCCCCAATTCCTTCTTTATGGATGCAATGCAGCTTTCATTGTTCCTTGTCATCAAAAGATCATCTACATATACCACAAGATATACAACTGTTTTGCCAACTTTTTTGACAAATAAAGTTGCATCATCAAGATCATAATGTTTGAAATTGAGTTTCAGAAGATGCTCAATTAGTTTTTCATACCAGGCTCGCGGTGCTTGTTTGAGGCCATACAAGGACTTCACAAGTTTGCATACTTTATGTTCATGTCCTTTCACAGCAAATCCTTCAGGCTGAGAAATAAAAACATTCTCTTTTAGATCTACATTCAAGAAAGTAGGTTTTACATCCATTTGATGGACTTTCCAAACATTTTGAGCTGCTAGGGCAAAGAGTGTCCGGATGGTAGCACATTTTGTTGTGGGGGAAAAGTCTCGTCATAATCGACCCCTTCCTTATGTGCAAAAACTTTTGCCACAAGCCTATCTTTTTGCTTGTCAAGTGAGCCATAAACTTTATACTTGTTCTTGTAGACCCACTTGCAGCCAATTGGTTTGGTTCCTAATGAAGGATCAACCAGCTTCCAAGTGCCATTCTTTATGAGGGCATCATACTCCTTTTGCATCAATTCTTTCCATTCATCATGAGAAGCAGCTTCTTTGAAGGAAGTTGGTTCAAAATCTGCATACAAGTTCAATTCACAATCATAAGAAACATCCATATCAATAGGTGAATTAGAGTCATCCACATCACCTCCCTTTTGTCGGTTTGAATTTCTAGTTCTTGTCTTTCCAACCTCATCAGGATGAACACTTTCAAGTGTCTTTGTCAGCCACATTGGGGGACCTTTATCAGATGTTCCAGGCTGCTCCGTTGATTTAGTTGGGACTGAATCAAGATTGAGTCTCCCAATTCTATCAATCACATCACTTAAAGCATCATGTGTTGTTGGAGTTTCATGTGGGGGAGAGTGTTCTTCAGAAGAAGATTCCACATGTTGTTCTAGTATAGGAATCCCCCCTTCAAGATGTGGAATCTGATTATCAAATTCTTGAAATGATTTTTCTTTTGTGAATCTATCCAAGTGATCAAGTTGTCGCTCAACAACATGGTCAATTTTGGATGATTCAAGAAAAATTACATCTCTAGATACAACAAAATTTTTATTTACTTCATCATAGAGACTGTATGCTTTGGAGCTGTTTGAATACCACAGGAAGATACACTTACGACTTCTAGCACCAAGTTTGTTTCTATGTACCTTTGGTATCAAGGCATAACAAGTGGAACCAAAGACCCTGAGATGCTTTACCCAAGGAACATGTCCATACCACATTTCATATGGAGTCTTGTTTCTAATAGCATTAGATGGACATCTATTCTTTATATATGCATCATATAGAACAACATTAGCCCAAAATATTATCTTTACATTTTTTAGGAAGGGCATGGATCATACCATATTTAAGATTGTCCTATTCATTCTTCCAGCTACACCATTCTGTTGGGGATTATAAGGCACAGTTGTTTGATGTTTGATCCCATGTTGGCGAAGATAGTTTTCAAATTCATTTGATGTGTATTCTTTTCCATTATCAATGCGAATAGACCCAATATGAGATTGTGCATCATTTTCAATCCATTTATGAAAGTTCTTGAATGTTTGAAAAGCATCATATTTTTTCTTCAATAAATAAACCCAACACATTCTGGTGTGGTCATCAATAAATGTCATCATATATTTATTTCCATTTGCAGAAGGAATAGGCATTGGACCACATAAATCTGAATGAATGAGTTCAAGTTTTCTATGTGCTCTTGAATGTGAATCATGAAAATACGGTTTGCTATGCTTTCCTAGAATACAAGCATCACATTGCTTAAATTTCCTAGGAATTGTGGGTAAACCAACATCACCATTTTTCTTCAACAAGCAGAGGCTATCATAGTTCAAATGTCCAAATATAACATGCCATAATAAAATTGATGGAAGTGTACCTTCTTCACAATGAGAATTGTATGAGAAATGTTGTGTACGAGCAGAGGTACCTTGCAGCTTGATAAGCCTTTCTTCTTCTATTCCCCTCCTGACAAGTGAGTGGTCAGATGGTTTTCTCACCTCAAGCTTGCCATCAAACATATGAATGGAGTGACCTTGCTGGCAGATGTGGACCAAGGATAGTGAGTTTCTCTTGAGCTGTAGGAGATATAGAACATGGTGCAGAAGAAAGTTTGGAAGATCAAGCAATTTAAGCCTAATTATGCCAAGCCCTGATGGCTTGATTTTTTATTGGTCTGCAAAGTATACTGCTCCATCAACATTGTTAGTAAATTCTTCAAAAAAATATTTTCTATGAGTCATGTGGCAAGTTGCTCCTGAGTCAAGCAACCAATCATTTTCCAAGAAGCAAGTGAAGCATTAAATAAATCTTCATTTACTCCAATATTACATTGTGCCACAACATAGTGAGCGGATTCAGGTGCTTTACCTTTGTCTGTATCATTAGTTTTACCTTTCTGTTGGTTTCTTTGTTGTTCAATTTTGTCCCATGGTAGCTTGCATGTAGAGGCATCATGTGATCCATTTATTTTGCAGCGTATGCAGTGAAAATCTGCCTTTTCTCCCTGAGAGTGTCTACCCCCCTACCTCTGAAATATCTTCCTCTTCCTCTTCGACCACCTCTTCCTCTGGAAGAATCTTGAGCAGGATGCTTTTCTTTATGAGAAAGGCACACAACCTCTTCAAAAGATTTAGGGGCTATCTTCTTTCCAAAATCTTTCTCTCTTTTAGCAAACTTTTTCACAAGAGAGTTGAAAAGTTGATATCTTTGAGATTTCCATTTGCATGCAATGACTCAAGATAATTGGAGTAAGTAGGATAAATTGCCTTGAGAAAAGTGATAAGAGGAATAACCAATTCAACCTTAGTGGATTTGATATCATGCATTATAGACTTTACTTTAGATGCAAGAGCAAGAGGATCATTATTTTGCAGTTCAAAAGTGAAGAGTTTAATCATGAGTTGAACAACTTCAAGTGCAGAATGTGAGTCATAGAGTTCTTTCAGCTTTTCTAAGGCTTCAAAGGCAGTTGAAAATGATGAAATATGGCAACTCGCCTATTCATTTACAGATGCCGCGATTAATGCATAAGCTTTGTCCCAAATGACAAGCTCTTTGTATGAGGTAGGCTATTCTGGTTCATTGTCCCCGTCTTCGACACACACACCTTTCCACAACTCATTGAAAATGAGGGTGTGTTTTATCATCCGGGACCACTCAAGATAATTCTCCTTGCCAATGAGAACTATTCCCATAATAGATATTATTGAGTGCATACTGTAAAAAAATACTTCTCCTGATAGAAAAATACTTCTGCCAATATACAGTAAAAGTGTACTTCTGGTGGTAATTAAAAATTACAGTTCAAAGAAATATATTTTTGATATGACTTGACAGAAGATTCAACTGGACAGCGCTCTGAACAGCGTAAATACATAAAACTTTATAGCACATTAAACAACACTCCTTGTCAAAAGTCTCTTACAATTGCAAACTCAGAAATCCCTTGCAATGTGTCTCATCAATTGAAAACCTTAAAAGCACTGAAGACGGAGAATATATTTTTTGGACGTATGGATGTGTATAAGAGTCTAAAATGTTGTATTTTCCTGAAAAAATATCTTTCTTGATTTCTTTCTAAAATCACCAAATTCATTATTTTTATAAAAGTCTAAGAATAAACTCACGCTCAATGTCAACCATGTTGTATATTTAGATAACTGAAACAGTTATTGAAATCTAAAAAGTCTTAACTTCATTAAAATTGTCAAAGCACTGAAAAACTTAATGCACAACACTTCACCGTAGGAAGACTCATACCCTGCATCTCCACCATTACAAAGCTTTACCAACGCAGCATCTGTCCTGCGTGGAGGCACCAGAGGTTCATTCGATGGAGACAGCGCTGACACGAATCTCGCCGACTGAAATTAAGATGTTGACAAGACGAACAATTCCAGTCGCCCGGTTAGCGATTCATCTTCCCAAAGAGAGCACCGACCAAACAGTTACTCGATGGATGCGCAGATAGCTTAGGTTTCCGACTGCTGAACTCGCTAAATAGAGGCCTTCAACATTTAACAACAACGTTAACTTACAGTTGTAGCCGAGACAGGCCAGCGTTAATGTAATACCACAGACTTCAGGCAAATGCATAACATAATGAAACTGTTTAATCAGAGTGGAGTAGCGTATGGAGGGAGCAGCGTATGGATGTTTATGAGCAGCTAGAATAATGGTGAATAGCAGGTGGAGCAGCGTATATATGGAAAACTGAATTTGGTCAGATGGGCAGGTGTGAATTCTGTAAAATAGGTAGAACATACACAGAAACTGACATCAGGAGTTACACAAAACCTAATTTTTGGAGTTGGCTTTAATACCAATGTCAAACCAGGCAGTAACTCCTCAACCAAAATTGATTTGTATGTTATTCCTTTAGGTAGGTCTTAATTATATACATGAGGGAGAGATTGTTCACTTCATCTCCCAATGACTGTTCATATTATTTATTTATCTATTTACATTATATTCACCCAATCCTGATGATTAGGTGTCCACAATTTTGATACCTTGTAGTAAATAGATCACAACTGAACAGACTACAAAATTGTTCTTTGAACATGTATGGGTTCATTTTGGATTACCCACTTCCATTGTATCTAATCAAGACACCCAATTTGTAGGAAAGTTTTGGTCGAGTATGTGGGAACTGATGGACACCAAACTGAAGAAAAGCACAGCTTTTCATCCACAAACAGATGGTGAGATAGAAGTAGTAAATAGGACAGTGATCCAGTTACTGAGAGGATATTGCAGAAAACATCCTAAGATTTGGGATGAACACTTGTGTTATGTGCAGCATGCTTACAATAGAGCCAAATACTCTTCTACACAAAGATCTCCTTTTAAGACCTGTTTTGGTTTCACACCAAGGTCTCCTTTGGATTTTGTCTTTGGTAAAGATACCATGGTTGATGGACACAGTGATGCGGACAAGGCAACTAGGTTCATTGAACAGATCTAGGAGATCCACTAGGCAGTACAGGAATAGTTGGAAAAGAGCCATGCCAAGTACAAGGCTAGGCATGACAAGCATTAGATGGAGAATATTTTTCAAGTTGGAGACCAATTTTGGCTGTATTTCAGCAAGGAAAGGATGCAAGGTGAAGGTAAAAAGCTAAAGCCCATTAGGTATGGACCTTTCAGGATACTTGAGAAGATTGGTGAAAACACTTTTCACCTTGATTTTCCAGCTTGCATGCACATCTACTCAGTCGTAAATGCAAATTACTTGAGATTTTTTGAACCTTCAATGATTGAGGACCCTGAAGAGCAAAGTCAATTGCCTTCTATTGATGACCTGCTACCTGAATACCTCAATGAGTTACAGGAAGACACAGTGCTAGATAGGAAGGTGAGGACAACGTGTAGGGGAGATGTTGAATACCTCAGGATTGGGCTCAAAGGTTCAAAGCCGAGCAACGCAAAGTGGATTGAGATTGGACAAGTAAGAAAACAATACCCTCACTTAGTCAATGCTTGAAAACCAACTTTTGGTGGTCCAAAAGCTTTTTCAGTGGGAAGGCTGTGATCCGAATTGGATCCATAGAAGGCTTTCAAAGAACCATGACTATATCAGGTCGAACAAATCTCTAAAGAAATCTAGAACAGTGATCAAAAACACCCTAAACCAGTGGCAATGGCAGCTGACATGGAACGATGAGGACCTCGGTCAAAGCGCGCTGACCGAGGCCCATGGAGACTGCGCAGGAGGTCAAAGTAGCCCTTGGGAGCCCCGGATTGGGAAAAGAAGGTGGAATTTGATGCACTGCATCGCTGGGTGAACAGGGTCATGAAGGAAAAGCCCGAGCACTTGGTTGCATGGGGGAACTAGAGGACCACGGGCAGAAAAGGGAAAAAGCGCCAAAACACAATGGTGGGACCCGTGCTCTCCAAAACCAGTGGTTTTGATCGGGGCGCCCTTAAATGGTGAGAGGTTTTGGATGAAAGTGGAGTGATTCCATACATCGATTGACACATGGCAAGAGGAGGTGTTACACTAAAATTTGTCACCATGACTATTTGCAGTTAGTATGGCTTCATCAACTGTCATACTATCCTCCTTAGCAAGCCTCATACCTCTGCTCTCCATGTCAAACTCCAAGAAAGAGAGAAAGTCATTAAAAATCTATATATCTCTGGGTACGCAGTTTCTCTTAGCCTTACCTGCGTGTACGCACCCCAAGTTCACAATACCTGCGTACTTGTACGCTCTGTCTATAAAGCAATGGGTGCGTACTCCTGTAAAGGTCAAAAGGCGCAAGTTTCACTCCCAAAAAGTTACTTGTGGTCATTTCTAGAGCATTCTAGAAGCTTGTTTGACGTGTATGAAGCACCTCCAGATGGTTCATGTATCCCTACCAAAGAGGAACTTATCCCATCAAGAGGGGAGCTATCCCATCCAAATAGGGGCTTATCCCATTGATGGTGGACCTGAATAACTTCTTCTAGAGCACTATAAATACAGGCATTGGGCCAAAGGGAGGGGAGGTTGAAAGCTGAACATTCCTAAGGGTAGATGTTGCTGGAATTAGGACTCCCTTGTAAAGCTTGAGAGGAGAGATTCCCATCCTTTCCTAGCCTTATTTGAGAGTGGGTGAGCTGATCAAAGTAAAGGAAAACTCTTGCTGGACCCTAGGAGGGACTTGCACAACACCAAGGCTCAGGTTGTAATGGTTCCTTTTGTTTCCTCTTAATACAAATGAACTCATTTTTCTCAATAGATTGTTATTCATGATTTGTTTCATATACTCCTTGGTCTGTATGATAGATATGTATTGTTTTATGAGTTTATCAGGTGCTATTTAATCTTTTGGCTTGTTAGTGAATGCAGGTTTCGAAGAGAAGGAGGAGCTCATCCGAATCGGCGAGGCTGGACTACTACAAAGCGTTGGACTAAAGGTATGTTAAAATCACCTGATTACTTGTATTCTCAATGCATTTTTAGAGAAAGGTAGTGTTTATTTGTCGTGTTTGTCACTAGAAAACTTTTGCTTCTAGGGAGGTCGGTTGTGTCCGCACTATCGACTCTTTCCGCATGACAAAATGGCGACCATACTGGGGAATCCATTGATGTGAATGTTTTTTTCCTTTGTATCAAATTTTGATCTGAGAAAAGTCATTTGTTTTCTGGTTTTTGGCTGTCTGACTATGTATTTGGGTGGGCTAGCTTAGGGTTAAATTAGATTTTAGTTTTTCTTTGTTTTGCTAGAAGTACGCAGCCTCTGCATTGAGCACAGTGCATACTTGTACGCACTGTCGCTTTGTGCACAGAGCGTACCCGCACCTGTGCAAACAGGTCGCCTGCGTACCCTGTCAAAACTAAGAAAATTTCAATTTTCTTCTTTTTGCCTTTTAGATTTTGTTTTTAATTTGTTTTTTCTGCCCAGATCCACTGGTTTTTTGCCATAAATCTTCACCTAAGCCTGTTTTGTCAGTGTCGAGAGTTTTAGTGAAATTCATAGAGGTTTTGCCTTAGGGTTTGATTTTTAACTAGTCCTGTAGTGACTTTGGTGTTAGAGGTTGTCAAACTTTGGATCTCCTTGGTTTTGTTCAGTCCTCCTAGGAGTCGGGCCTGTCATAGAATTCACCCTTGTGAGAGACCTACCTTTGCGTCTTCTCTTTGTGAATCTTGAAAAAGTTTGTTGTTTGAACTTTGAATTTTATTCTTGAGAAAAGAACAAAAGATTTTTATTTTTGTTTTTGACTGGTTTTTGGTTCTGCATTAACTAGTCCTTAGTTACATTTTGACTGAGTAAAACATCCAGGAATCATCTTTAGTAAGCTTTTGACTCGTTAGATTTACTTTTAGGTGCTTTTCTCTTAGATTTTCTTTTGAGTGAAATTGAGTTGATTTGATTGCCATAGCTTTTTTAACTTTGATTTTTGTTAAAGTAAGTTTTACGTGCTTTATTAATTAGGAAAAAATACAAAAATATCTTTTGAAGGAAGGTTTGCTTTGGTAGCATTTGAGTCTTTGAAAGAAAAAGGAATTTTCGTGAAGTGATTAGTGGTCATGTGTCGTGTGTTTTGAAAAGATAAAGAGTTTGTTTCTTTGTTTTTCATTGCCAAGAAAGTTGTCTTTATATCAAGTTTGCATTCTCCAACTCTCTTAGCTAGGGAATTCATTGAAAAAGGAAAAATTAGTATAAATCATCCTAAGTGCATCTTTTTAGTGGATTTCGGTCGAGTCTACACACCACCAGTTTCATCTCCACTACCTTTTGTCTTAAAGAAAGCCATAAAAATTAACGCTTAAAGTAAAATCAACTTAGTAACTTTTATTTACTAGGGCTCTGAAACACCAATATAGATCAGGCTAGTGTCTTGGAGTAGGAGAGTAATTAACTCTCCAAGACAGCAAAACCAAACAAGTAGCTCATCTTGTGGTAGGATAAATCCAACTGTTTCATTTGTACTCTGGGAAAGCTCCTCTTAAAGGAGAAGCACGAGACCGTGTTCGAACCAGTGAGGGGATCAATCCTCCTTCATTGGGAAAGACGCCAGATACGCATGTACTACAAATGGTAAACCTCAGATTATTGTCGAGGAGCCTGGGGTCACTTGTCGGTAAACCTTGGATTATTGTCAAGGAGCCGGCAAGGGGATTGAGCTTGTTACTCTGCCCTTGCGTGCTATCGAGTCGTAGACTGTTCCCCCAGGTGCATTTGTTGCTGTTGGTAACCTTAGTGACCATTATCTTTAGGATTCTACCGAGGTGACGGTGGAGGGAAGATCCCACTGTACCTGGAGCAGACGTCGGCTAGACTCACTTGGATTTTCCGGGGGGTTCACTTCACTCGAGACGGTTAAAGTGGAGGAACTTGTGCCGGTCTATTCATTAAGCAGGTTGCCGGGGTAACTGTTCCGCCCACCACTTCTGTACTGAATTCGGCGATGTTGGGTTTCATCTCCAACTAGTGTTTTCAGTCCGGAAGGCTACTGTTTGTGTATGGTTTGACGCCCTAGATTCTTTAGGCGTGTGATTCAAATTTGTTTGGTTCTTTAGAGACTTTAGGTGGTTTGCTTTGAGATTTTACTTTGTTTGTGTGTGCAGTAGTTAAAAGTTTTTAACTGTGGCTGAATTACCTAGACAGTCCCGTAGACTTCGGGGCAAGTCTCCTGAGATTGTTACCGTGGCCGATTTGTTGAGGAAGCCCCGTAGATTGCGGGGCGAACCTCCTGAAGAGGTCCCGAGTCATTACGAAGGTTTGAAGGTCCTTGTAACTCCTAGTGGCAGTAAAGTAGGTTCACCTGAAGAAGGAGAATCGTCATTGGCAGTCCATCCAGATTACCAAGGTCTAGAAACAGGTTATAATCCTGAAGCTGTTGCAGTTTCCAAGCTTGCTGGTAGTTTTTCATCTACTAGTGATATAGGCGAAGAACCTGAAATATCTGAACCTGTTACTCCAACTTCTAGTGCACCTGATTCACCTAGGGTAGAAAGAGTCATCACCGAAAATCTTCCCGCTGGTTTGATAGCTATTGAAGAACTTGCTCCAGAGGAAGAATTTGGCGTATCTATCCTTGAAGATCAACCTACTATTGATCTAAGGGAGCGTGAATCTATCTTTTACAGTCCTCCTAGAAGTACTACTTGGTACCTTTCGTTAACCAATTATTTAGACAACTCAGGGATAAGTTTTTCTCCACCTCGTACTCCCTTTCCACCTGGAGGTATTTATACTCCTGTAAATATGTCTGGTCAGTCGTCCGTGTTCACTCAATCTCCTGAATCTTTCTTGTACGACGGTCCTTCTGTTCCCTCCGTGTATCAGTCACTTTCTGGTACTTTTGCGGGAGCATCTCCTCAACCGATTGAACATGGGTTATTAGCTAGAAACAATGGTAATAAACCGTTGGGTGTACGAGACATTTACATGATGTCAGGTTCAATTCCCGATTCTCAACCTCAAGGTGGTCAATTACCGCCTGGGGGGCAGCCTCAATTAACGCCTGGGGGGCAACCTCAAGGTACACAAATTGCGTCTGGGGGGCAACCTCAAGGACAGTATGTACCCATAGTACAATACATTCCTCAAGGTCAACCCCAGCCTCAATATGTACCCCAAGGTCAACCTCAGTATCAGTTTTTACCTCAAGGGTATCAACCTCAAGGTCAAGGTCAACCCCAGTATCAGTATTTACCTCAAGGTTATCCTCAAGGTCAATACTCGAGTCATGGTTATCAACCACCTCAAGGTCAATCATATGTTCAAGGTACGGGAACTGTGCCTTTCAGTTACCAATCCTACCCTCAATCCGGTTATGGATCTCAATATCCTCAACCTGTCATGGGTCAATACCCCGGAATGAACATAGTGTGGGATCCATCGCAAGTTCAACAGGTGTTGCAGCCAAGTGTACAGTTGTCATCTCAAGCTGGACAACCCTTAGTTGCTGGTCCATCCCAGCAACCAGTCCAGTCTAATGTTCAAACTTGTACCTTCGGTAGTTACTCAGCCGCCAATTGCACCTAGTACTCCATCTCAAACGACTGCTGCAACTACCGCAACATCTGCTCCTTCCACCACACTTGCTTCTGGAGTATCGACAGCTCCGGTTTCTACTATCTCTACAACTACTCCTCAGACATCTTTACCATTGTCTGGATCTACGATTCAAACTACGGTTCAGATGCCTGTAGGACAACCTAGTTTAAGTACGGTTGTCACTAGTCAACCACAATTCGCTTATCAACCGTACCAGGGACAGTACCAATACGGGCCTGCTGTCCAACAGCCGGTTTACCAGTATCAACCGTATCCTGGGTACACTTATCAACAACCTCAGCAACCCCAGTATGGTCCGGTTAATCCTGGTTTTCCAGGAGAATACAATATCCCGGATGTGATACCTACTCCAAGTTATCCAGGATATCCTCCTCCTGGGACTGGTCTTGTGACCCAGAGTTTTAGGGATCCTAATCGGCAATTACCGTTTATCGCAACTTTGGATTTACCAGACTTGTTGCGCCTAACGAACGATCCAATAAATTATCTTCCTTTTTGGCCGCCAATGCCAAATAAGTTTCCCAGTGATATACCCAAGTTCGAAGGTAAGTCTGGAGAGGATCCGTCCAATCATGTGATGACTTACCACCTCTGATGTGCTTCAAATTCCATCTCGGATGATTCGATCCGCTTACGTCTTTTCCAGCATACACTCATTGGTCTCGCAGCCAAGTGGTACATTGAGTTACCACGGGCCTCTTTTTACAATTTTAGTCAGTTAGCTACCTCGTTCCTAACTCATTTTCAGTTGCCGGTCAGATATGATAATGGCACGGAGCTACTAACTTCATTAAAACAGTCTACGTCCACTTATATTTCCGATCATATACATGAATGGAGACGTCGACGGCGATTAGTGAAAGTTTTTATCCCGGACCAAATCTTAGCTGAATGGTTTGTTAAATCATTATTACCGAAGATTACTGAAGACGTAGCTAAGGCCGGAGTAGTTACTGAGGAGCAAGTAATTGCTCAAGCACAGTACCTTGACTTAGTTTACACTCAGTCAGGTACGTTACATGAAAAGATCCCAAATCTTCCAAAGTCGAATCAAATCGTTGCTGCTCCTTCGGGATCTCATGCTGCTGATGGCATGATTGGTACGGTAAATACTAAAAGTAAGAAGAAATATTCAAATAATTCTTCGCCCATTATAACCTTACCAGATTCCCCGACAGGAGAGTCTTCTCCTGAAATTTCCGCTGATAGTCACGCTGTAGAGTCATCTACGGCTAAATCAAAAAACAGTGGGAAGAAGAAGGGTAAGAAGAAGGGTAAAGCAGACAAGACTCCAAAGGAGAAAACGGAAAAGTCGGAAACCAATGACGAAAAGTGCAAACCTCGATATCCTTGTTTTATTTGTGAAGAGGATCATTTTACAAGAGATTGCCCCCATCTGGCCGAGGTTGTGAAAATCGTCAAAGGTTCCTCAACTCCTGCTGTTTTGAAAGACCCATTTCCAAAGTAGGAGAGTAAGATGATAGGTTCTTCCTCGAGTTCCACTGAAGAACCCATATTGATGATGTCTCATGTAAGGATTGCGACTCGATCACACGATTATGGTAGTAAGAGTCTTGTTGATGGATCGAAAGAAGCAGAATCTTCTCATTCAAATCCATCAACCTCAGCTCCCGATTCCGATCCACTACAGATCGAGAAACCTAACCCTGACTTAGTAATAAAACCGCCTGCCAAGGGTGTACTTCGAAGGTCTGCTTTCAATCCACATGCGAGAGCGGCTCAGAATTACAACATTGTTGAGGATTTAGCTGTTTCACCCTCAGCAATGTCGGCTTTAGAAGTGCTGCAATCATGCCTAGCACAGCGAAAATTACTTTTGTCGGCTATAGGAGCTGTTGATGTTCAGGACCCGAACCTGATAATATTTGATCTAGAAAATAGTACACCACGTCTCCCTCATCAGATGGCTTTCCAGATTCCAGTGATAGTAAAAAACAGGCCTATTCATCGGACTGTAATTGATGAGGGAGCTTCCACGTGTATTATGTCGATTCAGTGTTGGAGATCGCTTGGTTCTCCTTCGCTGAACCAATCCCCGACAATTCTTAAGGCCTTTGATGGCCGTGGGTTCCATCCGTTTGGCATTTTACAAGATTTGCCTATAGGGGTTGAAGGAAAAACCGTTAGTCTGGATGTGGAGGTGGTTGATGCCCCTCTAGACTACAACCTTCTCTTGGGTCGAAGTTGGTCTTACGCTATGACAGCAGTCGTTTCATCGGTCTTCAGAGTAATAAAGTTTCCACACAATGGCAAGATCGTAACAATAGACCAGCTGGCTTATTTTTCATTCGACCCAGCCTCTTCAGAGAGTATCCAGCATGTCGGTAAAACGACTATCCCTTATAAGGATGTTGGCGTAGGATTAGTTAAAGATTCCGGTTTACTGGGAACTTTTCCTTTTCCTCCAATCAACGCAGACCCTTCATTCGCATTCATTCATATGATTACGTCAGATACTATTGTTTACGATGATCCTTGGATTGTCCCATCTGAATCTGAGATAGACTCATTCGGTGATGCAATGCCTTTGAGTCCATATGAAATTGCCTATGAAGCCGTGCAGTCTTTTTCCGACCCAAGTTCAACCAAAATCGACCAAATGAATGTGGTCCGTGAGGAATCCCTTTTCACGTCAACCTTGGAGTTAATAACGTTTCCCGAAGTTGTGTCATCTGACGAACAACTTTGTGAAGTCCTGTGTGTAGACAATTTACCATGGGAAGATCTCCATCATGGATCTTCGTTTTTACCTGAGGATGATCGTTTTGAAAACGATTTCTCATCAATCTTTACAGCTGAATATGTCAAAGACGCTTAGAGTCCAATGAAACATCCTGATTCAGAGCTGAATTTGGGAAACATTTCTCGAACTATTCCCATTGACATTTCAGTAAAGCCCGGAATTGTTGAACACATTCATATAGGTGCCTCGTGTTCAGATGACGAAATTCAAACATAAAAGGCCCTATTTCAAGAATTCCGCGACGTGTTTGCCTGGTCCTATGAGGAAATGCCAGGAATTGATCCCTCCATTTTTGTTCATGAGATCAAGACTTACCCGGACGCTAAACCCGTTCGGCAACGTCTGCGTCAGATACACCCTCAGAAAGCTGCTGAAATTAAAGAAGAAGTTGAGAAGCTGTTAAAAGCAGGTTTCATTTATCCGATCCCGTTAACGGATTGGGTATCGAATATTGTTCTGGTTAACAAAAAGCAGGGAACAATAAGAATATGTATCGACTATAGGGATATCAATCGTGCTTGTCCCAAGGACAACTATCCAACGCCCTATATCGATCAAATAATTGATGATTGTGCCGGCAGTGAAATATTTTCCTTTATGGATGGTTTTTCCGGTTACAACCAAATCAATATTCTACCTGCCGATCAACCAAAAACAACTTTCATTTGTCCATGGGGACATTTGCTTATTACAAATTACCTTTTGGGCTTAAGAATGCCGGAGCCACTTTTCAAAGGGCGATGTCTTATGCATTTCATGACATCAAGCACATTGTGCAACCGTATCTCGATGATTTGCCCGCTCACTCCTTACATAGAGTTGATCACCTTGTCCATTTACGAGCAATTTTTATGAGGTGTAGGCATTATCGTATACGGTTGAACCCACACAAATGTGTCTTCTGCATAGAAGTGGGACGTTTGCTGGGATTTGTAGTTTCAAAAGCCAGCATTCGCATCGATCTCTCGAAGGTCGAAGCTATCATCAAATTGCCTCCTCTTTCGAGTCTGCGCCAACTCCAAAGTTTGCAAGGGAAAGCAAACTTTTTACGCCGATTCATTCCTAACTACGCCGAGATTACCAAGGGTTTTACCTAGTTGTTGAAACAAAATTCTCAATTCTCTTGGGATGAGATAGCTCAGAAATCTTTTGATGCGCTAAAGCACGCGTTGACCCATGCACCGTTGCTGCATCCTCCCCACTACAACCAGGATTACTTTTTGTACCTCGCCGCCGCTCATTCCACCATTGGAATGGTCTTAGTACAGGAAGATGAATTTGAAACGGAACATGTGATATATTATCTTAGTAGGACGTTAAATCCCACTGAGCTCAAATATTCACATGTGGAGAAATTGGCCTTGGCAGCTGTTCAAGTGGTCCAACGTTTTCGTCACTACATTCTTCTCCGTAAAACTACAGTCATTTCGGATTGCAACCCTATGATTTACATTTTGACTAAACAGTTGCTAGGGGGCAAGTACTCTAAATGGATTGTTATCTTGCAAGAGTTCGACTTGGAGTTTGAAAAATCTAAGTCTAAGAAATCTTTAGTTTTTGCGGAGTTGATGTGTGATTTCCCGCGTGCTGACACAGAAACTGTGGCAGAGGAACCCATTGCGGACGAATCTCTGTTTCTCATCATCACTTTAGATCCATGGTATGGGGATATAATTGTCTATCTCCAAACCCAATCCTTTCGACCCGAAGCTTCAAAGTCGGAACGTCGGAAAATTCGATTCCAGTCCCAACAGTACAAAATTATTGGAGATACTCTTTATCGTCGTGGGGCAGATTTGGTTTTTCGTCGTTGCTTAACTCATGAAGAGGCAGAAAGGGTTATGAATGACTATCATTCTGGAGCGTGTGGCGGTCATATGTCTGGGTATGCCACAACCCAGAAGGTGTTGCGTGCTGGCTACTTCTGGCCATCCATTTTTAAAGATTGTATCATTGCGGTCCGAAAATGCCACAACTGTCAAGTGTTTGATCACAAGATGCGCGCACCACCTGCTCCTCTCCACCCTATAATTGCTGTTGGTCCTTTTGCTAAATGGGGTATCGATTTTATTACATGTAACCCTCACTCGGCCGGGGGGCATGCGTATATCATCCTTGCGGTTGATTATTTTACTAAGTGGGCCGAGGCGATGCCTACATTCGAGGCAGACGGCAAGACAGCTGCGATTTTTGTATTCAATCATATTATTGCTAGGTTTGGTGTCCCACAAGCGATAATCACTGACCATGGGCGCCATTTTCGAAACATTATGATGACAGAACTTACAGGCCAGCTTGGTTTACGTCATGATAGTTCTACTCCTTATTATCCCCAAGCAAACGGTTTGGTTGAGTCCATCAACAAAGTTCTAGTTATCATGATCTGATGAATCATTGGTATTCATCGGTCGAATTGGCACAACATGTTATTTTCAGCGCTTTGGGCGTACCGAACCTCAGTGAAAACATCAACAGGGTTCACTCCTTTCCAACTAGTTTATGGTTTGGAAGCAGTGTTGCCCATTGAATGCGAAATCCCATCACTTCAAATGGCTGTTAAATTACTTCCAGCTACTTCCGAAGAGGAGAAGCGTCTATTATACTTAGCTAAATTAGATGAGACTCGACGTGACGCTGCATTGGCAATCGAGACTCACGCAAAAAGGATGAAAGCTCAGTATGATCGCAACGTGACCCCTCGTAATTTTTCGGAAGGAGACCTAGTGCTATTATATGATCAAGCAAAAGATAAATTAGGTGCTGGCAAGTTCGTTCCTATGTGGCATGGGCCCTACATTGTCAAGCGAAAGCTAGCAAAAGGGGCCTATGAGCTGGGAGATTTTGATGGGGACTCTTTGGGTAAGCCCAGAAATGGACTTTACCTAAAGAGGTATTATGATTAAATGATGGGTATGGAGATTTAGTTAGGTTAGTTTTTCTTTCTAGCTAGTGTGTTTGTTAGTATAGACAGTGTGCTTAGCTTAGAGAGTGTGTTTTTAGTCGTTATTCTGGCTTATCTTGGTTTTACTCTTGATATTGCAGATGTCAACGCCTCTCCAAACGTACATTGGATTCGCTGATGGTGCTTGTCGTAGTACACGGAATATCTCTTCTGCAGCTTGGGTTATCTATTCGCCCTCTGATGAGTTAGTTTCTATGCATGGGGTGAGCCTCGGTCAAACAACAAACAACATTGCAGAATACAATGCAGTGATTGAGTTATTATCTGAATCTATTTCATTTGGGATTCGGAGTTTGATAGTGAGGTTAGATTCTGAACTTGTTGTATTACAGCTCAATAGAGTATATGCCATTAGAAATCCAATGTTATTAAGGTTATTTTTTAGAGTGCGCCTCTTGGAACGTGAATTTGATTACATTGAATATCAGCATATTCCAAGGTCATTAAATACATTAGCAGATGCAATTGCTTCTCGAATGTTAGACAGACATTTGCGATAATCATAAATGTAAATTTAAAAACATTTCATCATACATGTTTAACAAGATAAGCCGGTAATAATGATATATATATAGATAGGAGTGTGTCAAAAAATATACATCGTCTTCGATCATAGGTTGAAAAATACCTTATGATCAGCAAAAATGATAAGTACAAAAAACCAAAAATGTCATATGTGTCTACAAAAAGTGACTAGCCAATCACTGGTGGTGCTCTCTATACGACACCACTGCCCGCGCTACCCTACACAGGAACCTCCTGAAAGGTCCTTGGACTGCGACCACATAGCGCTGAAGTCAGATAGGAATATCGTCTATAGTCGTCTCTGGTATGTCTGCCGTGAGACGCTCTAGGTCCTGTTCCAACTCGGCTAAGGTCTCTGCGGCCGCATCCTGTGGGACCGGTGCTGGTGCAACTGGTACTCTTCTCTCGAATGGCCAGAGATTGACCGGACGCTGTGGACCTACATCTGCATTTTGAAAATTGTCACTGTCGGTTTTGAGACGATATAAAAAACAAACAAAAAAAGTAAATAATTTAAAAACTTGTGAAAAATGAAGTACCTCTGTCGTCCTATTGTTCTCCCTGTGGAAGAAGCATGTCCGGAACACCGTGAAAATCTACTCCGGCATAAGGAAAATCCTGGATCGCAAAGACCTGGTCCTCCAACCAGTGAAAGTAACCCACAGGAAATCGGACAACTCCCGCTCCCTCATCAGGATGCCGGGCCATCACCGCAACCCATCGCATCAACTTTGGCTCCCGAGGAGGCCCAGTTGCAACAATGAGATGCTGTGGGATCAGCATCGGAACCCTCTCTAGGGAAAAGCTCACAACTAGAGGCCCATACCCAAAGGTCTTTAATTGCCCATTCCTTGCCCTAGTCAGTTGGCCCTTCATATTGGCCAACACAGCGTCACACCAATTGAAAATGGTGCCTCGGTAGCAATCTATCGCCATCCGCATTTGGGACCCGGTGGCAATATGCAAAGCGGCTGCGCCGCAGAGTCTGGTAACTGTAAAGGCAATTACCATAAGTTCAGGCAGGGATATGTATTTGATTTCTATCCCTTTCTCCTGGTGCTGATTATTGCACCACTCTAGCCGGAGGCTAGCAAGGGATTGGCCACCCGGCCTAGTCCCGGACAGAGTCAGTTGCTCGCCCCTATTAGGCAAACCAGTGAGAAAATATATGTCTGAGGGCTCTATCTCGAGCTGGTGCCCTCCGATGTAGAAGCATTGATCCTGAACGTTCCACCTTTCAACCAGCCATTCTAAGAATCGCACCTGGGCCCTCATGCTAGGTATGGCCCAGTATTTGTAGAGACCGCATGCTTTCAAAGCATCAATGGAAGGTTGATGATCTATTGCGGCCAAATCGACATCTTCGTGTTCTCTTTCGCGCCAATCAAGCATGGTGAGCAATCTACACACCAGAAAACATTCATTAGAATTCATTAAATCAAAAATTAATGGTTTAGTTTTGAGATTTGGGGTTTTAAATTCACTTTGCGCAGAGTACGCACCCCGCTTTCAGAAAACAGAGCGTGGATATGCAGCTGTTCTGAAGGTAGGCTACGTACTCCTGCCATTTTCCCATTAACGAAAATGTCGGGGTACGCAGGTTGCCCATGGGGCACCTGCGTACCCTGAAAAGCGGATCCTAAAACCCCAAAGCCCCCAAAAAATCAAACTAGGGCTTAAAATGAAATTCTAAATGGATGAAAACAAAGAGGAGGATGTTGTGAAATACCTGAAAGAGACGGCACTCGATTCCGACGGTCGGATTCTCCGCAAAGTCCATGGGAAGTTTTTTGCCAAAAGCCCTTTTCTCTCCCTCAACACTAAAATGGTAAAAATGACATGGTAAAAGGTCTTTTTATAGGTTTTTTGGATAAATGAATTCTAAGTTTGTTTATTTTTAACCATGGAAGGATATTTCTCAATGCATTTTTGCTTATCTTAAACAGGTATGAGTAATGTGTCGTTTTTGTGCAGGACAAAAGGACTTTCAGAGAAAATTATCATTTTTCACGAACCAAAACATCAGAGTCATCTTTTAAGCCCTTTTCAGACTCCTAAAACATGAAAAGATTGCCGAGCGTTTCTTTTACACTCGTTAAAACGGAATTAAAAGACGGTCCCCTTATAGCTCTTTTCTGACCGTAAAAACAGGAAAAGATTGCCGGGTTTTTGTCGTTTCAAACTCGATACTGGAAATAAAACGACGTGTCCTTGATCGCTTTTTACTTTTCAGGTCAGAGGCACTAATCATGAAAGTACTCCTTGGTCGCAAGACTAAGCGGTTCTCTCAAGTATTATTTTATACTTTTTCGGGCTTGGGAGACACAACTTTACGAAAAAGTTCAACCTGGAGTCTTCTTAAGTTTTTTCAGACTCTCTAAAAATGAAAAACGCCGAGTTTCTCCTATACTGGACTCGTTAAAATTACACAGTAAAGGACCTGTTCGATTACAAATAGGAACGGACCACTCCTTCTTAGGGTTCGAATCAAAACTAAGTTGGACTCATCCGAAGAATGAGCTTATAAACTAGCATATGTTATCCTCCTCAAGCTTGTAAAAAATAAAGAGGTACTTGCCAGAAATGGTGGGGGAAAAGAGAGAAAAATGAGCCCATTTGTTATCCTTTGTCTCAGAAGAAGCCTTATTACCACTCTTGAACACGACACTTTTCATTCACCTGGGTTGGGAACTCCTTTGCCTCACAGTTGATCAAACCACATTGAAAGTCTTTAGCCGGGTATTAACTTTGGGTCAAATGTCACCAAGCCATCTGTCGTGTCGTTATGTGTTCAAGAGGTCTCTGCAATAAACATTCATCTGCAAAATACTTGTCATCCATTTTGACCATCCCTGAGTCAGTCCTTACAGCTACATTTCTTCAACTTGATCTATGATTTCGTGTTGTGGGCTTGCCTGCAACAGGTCGCCTTCTATCGACATCAGCACATTATCTAGAAAGATGACCTACGAATCGTCAGTACCTTGAAGTCTGCATGCATCAATGGGAGGTTTCTCGCCTTTGACGACAGTTTACATCATTGACTTTCGATCGAAGGATTCCGTGAAATGTTCGAAATCAACTCATTCATTCACATCTCATGGATTGTACTGGGTACTTTGAGAACCATTGACATCACTGGTGGTTTCTCTCACGCTTGTTAACAGTTTACATCATTGACTGGTAATCAAGTGGTTTCTACCATGTTCGACATCAACTCATTTATTCGCATGGATAGAATCGTACCTGTTCGGGAAGTAGAAATGAAGACCCTGGATCTAGTTTCCACCATCCAGGTTGCAAGGAGTTTTGTATTCATTATACAATAGACTAACTATAAACAGATGGCTGCGTCCATACTGTGTCTACAAAAGTCTATGATTATGATGTACTGCAGAATCATTCCTGTATCAGAGCAGTAGATAGTCAATTAGTTAAAGTTTTCAATCTGAGTATGGGAATGCCTACCTCAGTGATGATATGATCTTATATATGTATTTTGTGTTGAATACTTGCAGGTTCCGACTGGGCTCTCCACAAGATAATCCTTGAAATGATAAAGTACTTCACCCTTCCTAGATGATATGAAACACTAATCTACTACAGGCTTCACACTTTAGGGGGCAATCTGTTACACTAAAATTTGTCACCATGACTATTTGCAGTTAGTATGGCTTCATCAACTGTCATACTATCCTCCTTGGCAAGCCTCATACCTCTGCTCTCCATGTCAAACTCCAAGAAAGAGAGAAAGTCATTAAAAATCTATATATCTCTGGGTACGCAGTTTCTCTTAGCCTTACCTGCGTGTACGCACCCCAAGTTCACAATACCTGCGTACTTGTACGCTCTGTCTATAAAGCAATGGGTGCGTACTCCTGTAAAGGGCAAAAGGCGCAAGTTTCACTTCCAAAAAGTTACTTGTGGTCATTTCTAGAGCATTCTAGAAGCTCGTTTGACGTGTATGAAGCGCCTCCAGATGGTTCATGTATCCCTACCAAAGAGGAACTTATCCCATCAAGAGGGGAGCTATCCCATCCAAAGAGGGGCTTATCCCATTGATGGTGGACCTGAATAACTTCCTCTAGAGCACTATAAATACAGGCACTGGGCCAAAGGGAGGGGAGGTTGAAAGCTGAACATTCCTAAGGGTAGATGCTGCTGGAATTAGGACTCCCTTGTAAAGCTTGAGAGGAGAGATTCCCATCCTTTCCTAGCCTTATTTGAGAGTGGGTGAGCTGATCAAAGTAAAGGAAAACTCTTGCTGGACCCTAGGAGGGACTTGCACAACACCAAGGCTCAGGTTGTAATGGTTCCTTTTGTTTCCTCTTAATACAAATGAACTCATTTTTCTCAACAGATTGTTATTCATGATTTGTTTCATATACTCCTTGGTCTGTATGATAGATATGTATTGTTTTATGAGTTTATCAGGTGCTATTTAATCTTTTGGCTTGTTAGTGAATGCAGGTTTTGAATAGAAGGAGGAGCTCATCCGGATCGGCGAGGCTGGACTACTACAAAGCGTTGGACTAAAGGTATGTTAAAATCACCTGATTACTTGTATTCTCAATGCATGTTTAGAGAAAGTTAGTGTTTATTTGTCTTGTTTGTCACTAGAAAGCTTTTGCTTCTAGGGAGGTCGGTTGTGTCCGCACTATCGACTCTTTCCGCATGACAGGAGGTGAGAGAATGTTATGCTCTTAACCTACAAAATGATACCCAAATACAGAATATGTGAAGAAAAGATACCCAGAACACAGAATAGCAATGATTTTATTATTCAGAGAGTAATGTTCACTTGCCTCTTCGAGGGGGCAACCTCCAATAGAGTTGAGCTCGACTACAAAATAAGACACGATGCTCCTCGCAGGGAGTCTCTATCCTTTATATATGACTCATACATGCAATACCACGGGTCAATACCGTGGGTTTTATTAATACCATCTATCTAATACTACGGCCCATTTGCAACTAACTGTGGTCCCGTCATTAATTGCGGGTTAACCACTTACAAATATTAATATGGGCTTTATTGACTCTTGACTATGACGTGATCCCATGACATAAATAAGGGGGTTAGGGTGGGACCCTAACATGCCCTCCCCCTTAAGACTAGCCTTGTCCTCAAGGCTGAAGCTGCGGAAACTGCTGAAGAATAGTGGCTAGTTCCCAAGTTGCATCTTCCGGAGAGGTGTATTTCCATTTGACGAGGACTTCCTTAATCATGCGGCCGTGCAGGTGCTTGTCTCGTGTGTCTAGAACCTGTTCGGGTTGAAGCCAGATTGACCCTTCTTCGTCCAATTCAGGTAGACTAGTTTGAACTCGGCAATTGTTCCCAATCACTTTCTTGAGGCACGATACATGGAAAACTGGATGGATTTTCGCAGTAGGTGGCAAAGCCAACTTGTAAGCCACTTCTCCAATGCGCTGAAGTACTTGGTATGGTCCATAGAATTTTGGAGAGAGCTTTTGACAACCCTTGTCTTTGAGTGATGTTTGCTTATATGGTTGCAGCCTCAAAAAGACCTGATCCCCTTCTTGAAATTGGCGCTCTGAGCGATGCTGGTCGACCTGTTGCTTCATGTGGTTCTGAGCTTGATGAAGATTCTCTCTAAGATGGGCGAGCATGGTTGCGCGGTGTTGTAGGAGTTGATCCACTGCTTGTACTTTGGAGCACCCCTTGAGATAAGAAGTAGGGGAAGGTGGAAGTTGACCATATACTGCTTCATAGGGAGTCATTTTGGTGGTGGCATGATAGTTGGTGTTATACCACCATTCAGCCAGAGGTAACCACTGTACCCAAAGGTGTTGCTTTTCTGAAGTGAAACACCTAAGGTAGGTTTCTAGACATTTGTTGACAGCTTCAGTTTGACCATCCGTTTGCGGATGATAGGAAGTACTGAGTTTTAGTTGAGTGCCTTGTATCCAGAAGAGTTCCTGCCAAAAATTACTGGTGAAGATCGGGTCGCAATCGGACACAATAGAAGTGGGCATGCCATGCAATTTGAAAATCTAATCCATGAAAGATTGAGCGACCAAAGTTGGTGTAAACGGATGGGGTAGGGCGCAGAAATGAGCATACTTCGACAGTCGGTCCACAACCACCATGATGACTGACTTGTTCCCGGACTTTGGAAGACCTGTAATGTAATCCATAGAAACCTCCGTCCAAATTGATGTCGGAATGGGCAATGGTTGTAATGTGCCTGATGTGTTGACGGTTTCCCCTTTGTGGCGTTGACAGACATCGCATTCTGCTATGAAAGTAAGGATGTCCTTTTTCATGCCTGTCCAAAAAAATGATCTTCTGGTGCGAGCATACGTCTTTTGAAAGCCCGAATGTCCTGCAATGGGAGATGAGTGCAATTCTGCCAAAATGCGACTTTTGAGGGTGGATGTTGGTGCTATTACGACTCTGTCCCTGTAGCGAAGAATATCATCCTGCCACGAGTAGCCCTTGGTGGAATTTGGATCTACCTGCAATTGAGAAATGAGTTGGGATAGCCCGGGGTGTCAAAACCATTACTTGCGAGCCTCTTCAATCCACTATGGAATGGGGAGGGAAATTGCTAGCAGAGTACTTTCTTCCTCAAATTGGCGAGATAATGCATCTGCTACACTATTGTCTTTCCCTTTCTTGTAAGTGATCTCATAATCATATCCCAGCATTTTGGCGAGCCATTTATTTTGTTGTGGGGAGGATAGGCGTTGCTCCAAAAAATATTTAAGACTGTGATGATCTGTGCGGATTTGGAAACGTCGCCCCAATAAGTAAGGTCGCCAGGTCTCGACTGCATGTAAGATGGCCATCATTTCTTTTTCGTAGGTAGATTGGCCCAGATTCCTCCCACTTAGTTGTTGGCTTGTGAAGGCCAAAGGTCACCCTTCCTGCATTAAGACCGCCCCAATACCTGTCCCCGAAGCATCACATTCAATGACAAAGGATTTGGTGAAGTCAGGTAGTGCTAAGACTGGAGTGGAACACATGGCGTTTTTGAGAGCGGTAAATGCTTGTTGTGCTTCCTCGTTCCAGAAGAAGGAATTTTTCTTTAGGAGTTGAGTGAGGAGCTTCGCTATGCGGCCATAGCTGTGGAAAAATTTACGATAATAGCCTGTGAGACCCAAAATTCCTCTCAAGCTCTTCAAGGTCTTAGGTTGAGGCCATTCTTGCATTGCCTGGATCTTTTTGGGGTCCACCTTGACACCTTCACGCCCCACAATGTGGCCCAAATACTCAACTTCTTCCATGCCAAACGAACACTTGGACTTCTTGACAAATAATTTATGCTTGCGGAGCAGTTGCAAGAGTAGATCTACATGCTGAAGATGTGCAGCCCAAGTGCCACTATAGATGAGGATGTCATTGAAGAAGACAAGGACAAATTTCCTGAGATATGGTTTGAGAATGTGATTCATAAAGCTCTGAAAAGTAGAGGGGGCATTACAAAGACCAAATGGCATGACCAGGAACTCATAATGGCCTTCATGACTTCTGAAAGCAGTCTTGGGAATGTCGACTTCCTTCATGCGAATTTGGTGGTAGCCTGAGCGAAGATCCAACTTAGTGAAGAATTGAGCCCCATTGAGTTCGTCCAGCAAATAGTCAACCACCGGGATGGGAAATTTATCTTTGACTGTCAACTTATTGAGGGCCCTGAAGTCGGGACACATCCGCCACTCCCCATCTTTCTTGAGCACCATGACCACTGGGGATGAATAAGGACTAATGCTGGGACGAATGACACCTGCTTCCAAAAGTTCCTTGATTATTTTTTCTATTTCATTCTTTTGGGTGAATGGATATCTGTATGGCCGCACATTTGGGGGTTGGGCCCCTGGAACCAAGGTGATGCTATGATCATGTTCCCCTCGCGAGGGTGGAAGCTCATGAGGCTTGTCAAAGACCGGTAGATGGTTATTTAAAATCTGTTGCATCTCAGGATGAATTGGCAGAGACTTGGTTTCGACTACCTGGATGGCATTAAATTGAGCTACCACTCCATGATGGCCCTTTTTTAACAATTTTCCATCCTATGCGAGCTGATGATAAAGGGGGCTCCCGCCTGGAGTCCACGGAGGGTATGTGTGGAGTTGTTTTGCTTAAAACTCATATATAACTCCTGGAAATCCATTGTGATTGGCCCCAGAGTGCGGAGCCATTCAGCGCCGAGGACAATGTCGCAACCCCCCATGTGTATGGCAAACATGTGGGTTTTCAACTGATAATCCCCCATTTGAAGTTTGACATTTTCACAGCGGCCTTCACATTTCATTGTGCCCCCATCCGCAATTTGGACTTGGAAGTTAGAAACTGCTCGTACAAAACAATGCACTGCTTCTGTGACTTTTTGATGGATGAAATTATGTGTACTTCCACTATCAATCAAGACTACTACTGGGCAATGTTTAAGAAAACCTCTGATTTTGAGATTTTGAGGGGAAGAAATCCCTGCCAACGCATGCAACGAAATAACTGGTTCGTCAGAGACATTGTCCTTTTGGTTGTCTTCTTCTAGCGCCTCATGTTCCTCAAGTGGTGGATCTTCCTCTATTGAGCTGTAGTCAGTGGCATCTATTTGAAAAAATTTAGGCTCCTTGAATTTATGACCTGGGGAGTATTTTTCATCACAGTAGTAACATAATCCTTGCTTTCTTCTTTCGGCCATTTCCGTAGGTGACACCTTTTGGACCTTAAGTGTTTTAGTCGTGTTGTGAGCTTGTGGGGGGCGACCTTTAGTGGGGAAATTTGGGCGACTATATTGGGCTGCTAATGCACGTTCCACGTTACGGGCTACCTTGCAAGCTTCTGTCCATGTGGGAGGGTGGTGCAGTAAGACTTGAGCTTTGATGGCTTCTTTAAGACCGCTGATAAAACATTCCGTGTAGAACACATCTGAGAGACCCCAAGTGCGGAAGGCTAAGGCTTCAAAAGCTGTAATATATTCATCCACTGTACCTGTCTGTCGGAGCTTAGTAAGACGACCCAAAAAAGAGGTTTCCTGTTCAAAGCGGTCTTGAAGAGCTTTTGTAAATTGGGTCCAAGTCCTAAAAGGTCCATTGCAACGTTGATGCCATTCCCACCATTGCCACCTTTCATTGTCCAAGTACATGCTCCCCAACATAAGCTGAGTCGCATTATCTAAGATGCGATTCAGTTTGAAATACTGCTCCATTTGTGCTATCCATGCCGACGGGTGAGAACCATCAAATTTATGCATATCCAACTTGGGAGGTCGCTGACTGGGTTGTTGGTGGGTGTGCCAGACGTGAGGAGAGTGGCTAGACTCACCCTCATCGTATTCATTGCCATTATAGGCCTCCTCGTGGGCTTGCTCCTTTCCCTTCGGGATTAATTGCTGGACCTGGATACATAGTCCGTTAAGCTGATTGGTGAGGGATTGCATGGATTCTTCAAGTTTGTCCATCCTTTCATTGGCCATCGCTTGGGCTCTAGTTTCTACCATACACCAACCTGATGAACAATTGGGACCGCCTAAAAAATTTTCACTAATAATTGAATGGTACCACCGTGCTCAGCTCATCGTCCTGATTCTGATGGGCTAGATCACCAATAAGCGCCCCGGAAGATCTCTATCCTTTATATATGACTCATACATGCAATACCACGGGCCAATACCGTGGGTTTTATTAATACCATCTATCTAATACTACGACCCATTTGCAACTAACTGTGGTCTCGTCATTAATTGCGGGTTAACCACTTACAAATATTAATATGGGCTTTATTGACTCTTGACTATGACGTGATCCCATGACATAAATAAGTGGGTTAGGGTGGGACCCTAACAGAGAAAACCACCATTGATCACGCGCTATCGGTCGAGCAAGTCAACTGCGTGAAATTTGCGTATGGTGTCGGATTTGGAGGGCCCATATCGAACGGCTGAGATCACGCCCAATGGAGGAAGTGGAACCGACAAGGAATTAAGCCACATTTTAGAAGGGATTTGGAATCCATTTGATCGCCACAGTGGAGGAAGAACACATCCACGACGTAACTGAAGGAACGAACTGACAAAGCATGCTGGCGCCGTTTAGAGGAGGACAAGTGGCCACTCCCTGAGAGCTGATGATGACGCTGAACAGGGAACTCCAAGCACAGCTGCAGAAGGTGAATCGACAGAGGCGGAAGAGGAACCGAATAGGCATTGATTCGAATGGCTAAAGCCATGAACAGAGGAAGAAGACAGTCAGTTGAGTTAATTGAAGTCGAGAGATGAAGAGGTGGAACAGTGAACCCAGAGAGGAGGACTAAACATAAAGAACAGTAAAGCAAAAGAAGAAGAGATAAAGGGCCAAGATAACTAGCGACAACATTGAGCACTAGAGAGCTTGAAGACTCAAGCCATCCAAAGAGGAATCTGTCCGGACTGAGCATCAAATTTGGCTCGTTCCACTGTAGACCAGAAGGTCAAAGAGCTCGTAGGAAGAAGAATAATTTGTGTACTCTAGTGACTTGGGGAATCCAAGGACCACCTTGCCAAGCAAAACCTACTTCAGGAGAACTCACATTGAGTCCCTGTATTGTAATTCTCTGCTTATAGGCACAATAAAACAAGGCCACCACTGAAAGCTAGACTGGAGATGTAGCCCTGGAGAATAGCGTGAACTCCTTATTAAAATTGCTTGTGTCTTTTTGCTTGCTTACTGTATTTCTTTGTTGTCTTTCCATTTTATTATTTGTGTATTGGCAATCTGATCGATCTGTTGCTTCAGTAACATAGAAAACACACCAACATGAGTCTGTAATACCTTGGTTTAATAAATATTTAACTGATGTCACTCATAGGGTGAATATCAGATCATCAATTAAGACAAAACCATATCAATTTAAGATAATATTATCTAATACTTGCAAAATTGACTCTCGTGGTGCGCCCTAAGTCCGCCAGCTTATAGGCTACTACTATCTCGCGGCTATACCGAGGTTGCTATTTCACTTACTATTCACGTTATGCTATTTTACTTACTATTCATGTTATCTTATATAAAGACAACACTTTGTTGCTATTTCACTTACTATTCACGTTATCTTATATAAAGACAACGATTTGTTGGGCTCTTTGTTTTGTGGGCATAATCAAGTCTGAAGAATGTGACAACTCTTCCTCGCGGATATCAATTCTTCTTATGTCACTTCGATGTGCGTTGATACGATTAAAGACAACTTGTCTATGGTCGAAAAATTTGCACAAAAATTTTATGAGTGCATATGGGATAAGTATATTTTTAATTTTTGAAAATAGATATTCAAACCAGATGAAATTTAATTATATCAACTTATTTCTTTTATATTATATTTTTCATTTTTCATTAGTATTTTTTAATTAAATGTAAAATTAAAATATGCTAGTTATATTATTTTTGAACTAATTTTTAAGTATTTAATTTAATCTATATTTATTTTAAAATATATATTAAAAATTACATAAAAGTAATAAATTAAAGATAATTTGATTTCAAAACAATTACAATATACATACCACATTCTACCAATATAATAAATAAATAGATAAAAATTATTTTGGTTGGCCTAACTCATAGGGATTTGAACTTTAAATCTCATGTTTTTACGTAAAACTTCATAACAAGGTGATTGCCAATTGAGTTACATTCCATAAGCTATTTTTTTTTCTAAATATGTAAATTTTTTTAAATTACTTCAACTAAAACTTTGATATAAATTTATAAGAAATTAGATACAATATAAAGATAAAAAAAATTATCAATTATATCTATATATATATATATATCAAAACTATACATAAAGAAATCCAAAATATATATATATATCTATATATATATATATAGATATATATATATATATATATATATATATATATATATATATAATTTTTTTTTGGATTTCTTTATGTATAGTTTATATATATATCAAAACTATACGTAAATAAATCCAAAAAAAAAATAGAAATTCATCAATATCTGCATTTTAAACCTTCTTTTTATCTTTCTAAATGAAAAGTCATAAATTTGATTCTTGCATATGCTTAATACTCACATCTCAATTTTATTTTTATTATTGAACAAATATATCAAAGAGATAAATAACAATAATTTAATTATTTCTTAGATAATATTTTAGTATTTAATTTTTTTCTTATTGTAAAATTTTTTTCTACTAATATTGTAAAAAAAATATATACAAAATGCAGTTTAGTATTTTTTTATATTAATTTATTGTTAGGTATTAAGATTTTGGTAAAGATTTTCATCTAGTAATTAAAAAAACATGAATGCATTATTAAGAAACCAACTAATATTAGTAATTTATATAATTTCAAACTAGGGAATAACTACTATGTGATTTATCTTCCTTACTTAATATAGATATATATAAATAAATTATGAAGGAGGTTGAAAGAGTACCTCTAGCATAAACTTTAATTTAACCTAAAATCCCATTGTCATGCCCCTATAGTCACCCACATCGACTTAGTGCACCCAAATGGCCCATCACTATAGGTTTGTGGTGCATCGTGTCTCATTTTATCTCATGGATTTTCTCAATGTGAAATTACGTGATTCCATACTACACCTAACTTTTTATATTTCCCGATTATTAAAATTCATAAGTTTAACATTTATTGAAGTATGTAGATAATCATTCCATACAAATATGACTTAACATAACCAATATGCAAATGATATGAATGAAATTAATCTAATAGAATCAACAACCCAAATGACCTAACTATTATCAAATATTCAAATGTGTTACAACCAAGTAAACTCTAGTCTCGTATAGAAATTTAAAAACTATAAGAGCACACAATTCATACAAACCTATGCCCAAATTTCCTAAAAATTATAAGAGCACACAATTCATAGAAACCTATCCCCAAATTTCCTATTTGATTTACTTCCATCGATCACAACTTTTCCATATATCAAAATAGTTTCACTTAATAGAAATAGTAAGTACTCTCGTATCCATGTAATGTATGAAGAGTTAAATTAAGTGAAGGAAAGCAGGTTAAGTCTAATATTAGAAGTCAAGTGAGTCAGAGTTAAAAAGTTAATGCCTTGTCAAGAAAAACTAAGTTAAGGAAAAGAAAAATGTGATTTATGTTAAAGTGAAGTTAGAATAGTTTAGTTAAAGCGTAAGTCATAGTTTGCATGAGAAAAAAAATAGTTAGAGTTTGCATGATTCCATATTTAGAAATTTTAATGCTTATATACTCATAGTTGGGCCATTGTAATGTGAAGTAAGAAGAGAGAATAGTAGCAACTCGGTGGATGTATATGGGAGAATAATTAATGAATAGAACTTCTTTATTCAAGCATAAGCTTGTGTACTTATTTGTCTTGTGTTTGCATGTTTATCTCTCCCTCTAAATAACAAGTGGTATTAGAGCAAGGTTTAACAAGGTTTCAAAGAACTAGAGTTAAGAAGGACATGAGCTAATTCCACTAAGAGCCTTGGCTATTGTGAGTAGCCTGCAAATCTAAGTTTGCATCCATTGTTCCATAAGTAGAAACTAGAGCCTTGGTTATCGTGAGTAGCTTGCAAATTGAAGTTTGTATCCATTGATCGATAAGTAGAAAATAGAGCTCGTTGAGAGTTTGTAAACCCAACTACTAATAGATTATGGTGAGTAGCCTACAAATCCACCATCATGTCAAGAGGAAAGAGCCACTACCACTAACTAAAGAAGGAGTCTCTACTGTAAGTTGTAGCCATGAACCTCCATAAGAATCTGCATAGAAGACCTTAGAAAAGTTTCTAGTAGTTATTGTGATCCACCATTAAAGTGAAGGTTAATATGTATAGTTTTAAAAATAATCAACTGTATGCGACATTGATTTCTAGAAGGCTGACACAATAAGGAAGCAAGACAAAAGACAAAAGAAAGGAGATAGTCGTGGGTCACAAAGAAATATAGAAGCAAACTGAGAAAATAAATCAAAAGGAAGAGCCAAAGTATTTCGATGAGCTCATAGAGGTTTTCAATATAATTAGGGCATCTAAAAGACAAGTAGATGAAGTAGAACAATTTGAGGATGAATGGAACAAGATAGATCAGGTAACACTTTCAAAATTTACTAATAAAAATTTTAATTTTTGGGAACTATCAAAATGAAAACTTTTCTTCGATGTAAAGAGTTGATTAAGTATCGGTCTAATAACCCGTATGATGAAGTATGTGATTCATTAGTATTGAATCTTATAAAAAATTCATTGGATGAGAATTCCTTGTGCAAGGTAGCAAAAGATACATCTTCCTAGGAAACATGGAAGACCCTAGAAGTAGAATTTGGTATAAAGGAAAATGACATAAAGCAGCAAATTTTGTTAGAGTTTGTTGAGGAATTAATAGAAAGTCAACTACATATATGATAGTAAATGGGCAAGACTCTAGGAGGAAAACAAAGCCATGAGAATCCCCCTCAAATGTGGACAATGGTCGTAAAGACTATAAAAGTGAAACCCATCATGCACACATGCATATGGATGAAGAAGACAAAGAAAAGATTGCAGAGTGAGATGTTGTTGCCTCTACGTGTGAAGTAGAGGAAGAGCATATAGATGCTTGAGAACCCCAATGTAACATGGATGGTGAATCCCACTATGATGAGACACATGTAGATGGTGACTACAAAGTGAGTTATCAATTGGTGAATCCAACAATAGACCGTGTTGATGATGATGAAGCTTCCAATGAAGAAGTGAATAACAAGTATGATATAGTTGTATGATTACAGTTGATGATGACATCTTTGAATTAGAGTTTGAGGCATTAAATTCTGAGAATAACAAAGACAATTTTTCATGTGAAGTAATGGTTTGCAGAGCTGAAAGTGCATCTCTCATCAATCTAGCAACAAATGATGAATTTGATGAAGTTGAAATTGTTAATGAGCACATGCATGCTTAGATATCTCACCACAAAGTGGATGAAAATTATGCTGATGAAATTTCTGGTCTCTTTTTTGGAACAAAGACTAATCATGGAAATATGGAAAGTTCCATGTTTGATGAAGAATTGAAGGTTGAAGCTACCATTGTAGCAGCAAGTTATGAACCAATAGTTAGAATTGCTCATGAAGCAGTGCACTATCTAGAAGCAATTGAGGATTAAGAAGAGCATAAATTTATTCATGAATTTTTTATGAGAATATCCACTAAAACACAATAGTGGAAGATAGCCTTAATGTAGTTGAAGAGGTAGAGAAGAAAGAAGAATCAGAGAAAGCTCTCACTATAGAGCATAATGAAGATGTTTTTAACATTGACTTTTGAGTATGCAAGTAGACAAGACAATAGTCCAGTTATAGTTATCGCTGAAAGAGAAGATAAAGAAAATTATGTAAGACAAGGCATGGAAGTTTCTAAAGAAGAAGAAGAAAGAATTGAAACAAGAATTAAATGGAGTCAAGAAGAGATCAAATTCTACTATCAAGAAATATGGTAAAAAGAAGATCAAGAATATGAAGCAGAAGAAGCATGGAAAAGTTCATAGTTTGAAGATGAATAGTTGTGGTAGTAGTCCATGAGTGAAAAAATATTTCAAGAGGAAGCTATAGAAGATAGACTTTGAAAAACTTGATAGTTTTTTAGAACAAATATAAAATAAGTCAAAGAAAAATTGTAGTAGCAGCAAGTGAAGAAATATCTAGCTTACATCAAGAAAGCACAACTGAAAATGAAATAGTTTCAAGGGTATAAAATATGGAAGAAATGAAAAAGAAAAATTTACATTGTAAAAGAAAATTGAGTCAATTTTTTATTGTAAGCGTAGCATGCATAGTTGAGTCACGATTAAGTTAAGGTTGAGTCATATGGTCGTAATTAAGGGGGAGTTTTAGAAATAGTAATTACTCTCGTATGCATGCAATGCATGAAGAGTAGAGTTAAGTTAAGGAAAGAAATTTAAGTCTAATATTAGAAGTCAAGTGAGCCAGATTTAGAAGGTTAATGCTTTGTCTAGAAAATTTAAGTCAAGAAAAAGAAAAATGTTGAGTTAAGTTAAAGGAAAGTTAGAAAAGTTTAGTTAAAGCGTGAAGTCTTAGTTTGCATGAGGAAAGGAAAGTTAGAGTTTGCATGATTCCATATTTAAAAATTTTGGTGTTTATATACCTGTGGTTGGGCCATTATAATGTGAAGCAAGAAGATAGAATAATCGTAGCTCGGTGGATGTATATGAGAGAATAATTAATGAATAGAAATTATTTATTCAAGCAAAAGCTTGTGTATTTATTTGTCTTGTGTTTGCATGCTTATCTTTGCCTCTCACTAACAAGAACTTATCTCCCTACACTTTGTCATGTAAGAAAATTGTGTCATGACTTATGCAATGAGCGACTCAAACATGCTAGACATTGGGTGTTTGTAGACTATCCAAACCCACATAAACTTATGCATTTCTCCTCCAATTCCTTCACCAAATCTTCATCTTACGTTAGCACTTATAATCCAAATGGTACTTGGTCAAATTCTTGTTGCCTTATCCAAATCTCTTGTCGCATTTACAAGTAATCATTCCAAATTGACGAAGGTTACATCCTTCAATTTTTAATGGGTCAATTTTTCATATTACATACTTTTCCTAAATGATAGTTTGGCTTAACCTGTCTCAATAGTCATTTGTGATCCTTTGTTCTCACCTGACTCATGCACTATCGCACCATGTCCACTCTAGCTAATTCAACTCATTCTAATGGGTGCCTCTCTACATGCTTGCATGCTACCCTCATTTGTTCATCCCATGTGCTACACATTACCCTTGTCTTCAGACTAGACTTGTTCAATCATCTTGTGTGAGCCCCTTAATGCTTTACATGCCATAAAAAGGAAAACAAATGTTTAAGGATTGTTCTTGTTATCATTCCATCATATGTTTATTGCTCTCATTTACCTAATATGATTATTCTAAGTGTCTTTCCTGTTAGGCCAGGTTTGTAAATCTGAATCAAATTGTGTTTTTCATTAAGAGAGAATATGAATATATACAAGGAGAGGGAGACTATTGGGTTTCATCTCCCAATGTCTCTTCATCTTCTAACTTCCTTTATTTTTTTCTATTTACAATATTTACATAAGTTTTCATAATCCCAAAGATTAGGTGTTAACATTCCCTCCCCTAATCTGAAGAGATGTGGGTGAGTCCAAGCATCATTTTGAATCTTTCAAACTTTTCTCTTCCAAGAGCTTTGGTGAAGATGTCTGTAATCTACTCATTTGTGGAACAATGTCATAGGTGGATTGTTTTGGCCTCAACATGATGTCGAATCAAATGGTATTTTGTATTGATTTGCTTCATTCGATCATGGAACTTTGGGTTCATGGCCAACTTTATTGCAAAAGTGTTTTCAATCAAAAGAGGAGTTGAGTGTACTTATTTCTCCTGCAAATCTTCCAAAATTTTCCTGAGCTACACAATTTCCTTTGTTACTTCAGTTGTTGCCACATATTCTACCTTAGTTGTGGAATCTACTAGAACTGACTGTTTATGTGACCTCCAGGAGACATCTACTGATCCAAGACTCATTATATAACCTGAAGTAGATACTTCAATTTGTTTGTCTCTATCAAAGTCTGAATCAAAGTATCTAATCAACCTGAAGTCACCCACATGTGTATACTTGAGTCTAAAGTCTTGATTTCCCTTCAAGTACTTTAGAACTCTTTTTGCAACAAACCAATGAACCTCGCAAGGAGTTTTCATAAACCTAGAGAGGATTCCAACAATAAATTAAATGTCTAGTCTGGTATTAGTCAGGTAGTTGAGACTTCCTATGAGTTGTCTATATTTTGTTACATCCTCAAATTCTTTTCCTTCAATTGATGTGAGCTTTAAATTATGTTCCATTGGAGTAGTTAAAGGATTCTACTCGGTCATGCCAAACCTATTCAATAGATCTCCAATGTACTTCTTCTCAGAGAGGAATATAAACTTCAGATGTTGGTTTACTTCAATACCAAGATAGTATTGAACATAGCCCAAATCTGTCATTTCAAAACCTTTCCTCAATTATTTTTTTATGGATGCAATGTAGTTCTCATTGTTCCCTATCATCAAAATGTCATCTACATACACTACAAGATACAAAATTGTTTTTCCAAATTTCTAGACAAACAAAGTTGCATCATCAAGATCATAATATTTTAAATTGAGTTTCAGAAGATGCTCAATCAACTTCTCATACGAGGCTTAGGGAAAATTTTAAGGATGGAAACTTATCTTAAACTTTAGAAACCTTGGCGAATCCCACTAGTCCATAATATGAAATCTATAAAATGTTTGGAGATATTTTTGTAAAAATATTCAAATTTATAATATTTTTATATAGTCTATATATATTTTTTTGGCGATTTTTAGGGTAAAATAATTTCATTCTATAAAATTTTGGCGAATAATTTTTACAAAAAAATGGAAATTAGTGAATCTTTTTTTTGGAAAAAGTATAGAAAATTAGCCCATGGGCGAATATTAGCCCCTAAAATTTTCCCTGGTCCAGGGTCGTTGTGCTTGCTTAAGCCCATACAAGGATTTTAAAATCTTGCATACTTTTTGTTCTTGACCCTTCACAACAAATCCTTCTAGTTGGGACATAAAAACATTATCTTTTAGATCTATATTCAAGAAAGAAGTTTTTACATCCATTTGATGGACTTTCCAACCATTATGAGCTAGTAAGGGAAAGAGTGTCTAAATGGTATCTTGTTTTGTTGTGGGGGGAAATTGTCCTTATAATTGACCCCTTATTTTTGGTTCCCAATGGAGGATCAACAAGCTTCTAAGTTCCATTCTTTATCAAAGCGTCATATTATTTTGCATGACTTCTTTCCATTCATCATGAGAAGCAACTTGTTTGAAGGAAGTTGGTTCAAAATCTGTAGACAAATTTAGTTCACAATCATAAGAAACATCCATATCAATAGGTGTGTTGGGCATGGAATCCCCCCAAGGCATGTTTTGGGGCTTAAAGCCAAAGTTTTGACCAAATCCTTTTGTAAAAGCTCTGTAAATTGTGGGCGCGAAGCGCGAAATTATGATAGAGTCACAGGGTTGTCTTCTCTCATTTTTGTAAAGTAATGTCGACTTAATAGACCTACCCATGGTCCACAGACCATGGGATTGTATAAATAGAGCGAGGCTCTAAGTGTAGAAGAGATGACAAGAAGAATGAGAAGTCTAAGTGATTGAGTCAAAGTGTAAAGTGTGTCTTTGGGTCATAGAGTAGGAGAAGGCTCTGCAATTGAGTGCGCAGAGGCCTAGTAGTCCGAAACTGAGTGCGCGGATGCCTACAGCTGAGTGCACAGGGTAGGTCGAGTCTGTAATCGTTGGAAGAATCAATAAAGAGAAGTTTACCATATTTATGTGTATCTTTTCTAGTTTTAATATATGATTGGGTATAATTTGCAAGTATATTGTTTATTTGTTGCGCGAACTCATATGAATGTTTTGTATAAATAAATATAACGTAAGACATCCAAGTATGCGAAGGTAATTAACTGGTATAGGAAGATAAGTAAGATCTCGAGTAATAGCGTAGAGTGCAGCTCTAGCAGCGTGGAAGCTCCATAGCTACTGGCTAGGGTTGTGCGAAGGCAATGTATCAGGGCGTGAGGAACAAGGAAGTGCGCAAAGTGACCTGTGCATAAGGATAGATAGCTGGACCAATCGAACCTCTCAGACATCTCAAGGGTCCAGAAACTTGGTTCTAGCACCCTCCCATACTACTTCGGGTGAGACCTTAATCCGCGCTCTACAGACTATTGCCGAAAGGGCCAGTAGTATAGGGATTTGTTTTGCTAATTAGCTCTGAACCTAGGTCAGGCCCCAAGAAGCCAACAAATGGTTTCGTTGCTAGGACCGGGGTCTACATAGAGATGTCTGATGCTGTATCACTGGAATCTAACAAAGAAAGGACTTTAAGATTGGTTGGATAGGAAGATTCACGAGTTCACGGCGCAGGAAAACAGGAATCCATGACTATCAAAGGAAGAGTGGTTAGACTGCTACTTATATACAAAGATCCACGAAATTTTCTTTGCATCCTTCCCCAATGAGTTATACAAGTGGATCGCGAAGCTAGAAAATAGCCAAGGAAGGTGTAAACTCGATAGACCTATTATGTGGACTCCATAATTGGTGCATATACTGGAAGAATTGGAAGATAAGATCACCCACACTGTCGATCACTGGCTCGATCGAATCATAGGAGGATTCATCACCGAATTCGCGGTAGATACTTCAGTTAGTTATAGCGAGGCAGAATGACGCTTCCTCAAAGGACCATGAGGTAAGTACATTAAATCTTTGAACACTTGGATTAAAATGCTACTATGTGAAAAATAGGTTATGCGAATAAATTGATGTTTGGGGCTACACGAAGTGGGAGAATCTACAGAAACGAAGGTAGCACAGAACTAGAAACTAGCCCCTTGATTTCACCTCCGCGAGGGGGTGAAGAAGAGCTTGCGAAGGTCTCACCAAGAAGTGCGATCAATATGATAAGGTAGAGAATTCCACGCATACCACCCCCACCCACACCACTGCTAGTTTCACCATCTTCACCCATACCACCTCCGCCACCACTACGAAGTAGTATGGCAAGTGCGATAAAGCTACCGGTGTTCAAGGGAGTAGGGAATGAAGATCCAAACCAGTTTTGGTTCATGATAAAAGTTGTATGGGAAGCACAAGGAGTCATGGATGACAATATCAAGAAGGAAACAATGGTCAGCACTCTGTAATATCGCGCGCTGACTTGGTACATTAAGCATTCCAATGAAAATCCGAATGCGGGGATCGTGAATATCCAAGCTGCGCTAAACAAAGAATTTAGCAGGCGAAAGTTAGAGACACAGTCAATCATTGGGTTCAAGGAAATCACAATGCTACCAGGCAAGACCCCTTGGGAGTTGGATCAAAGACTGAAGTGCATAATTTGCGAAGCTAACATGACATTAATATATGGGAAACATCGTGAATGGTTTGTAGCATCGTTAATGCCACATCTATGGAACTTGTTGTCACAATAGAGGCTAACCACTCAGGTCAAGGCCTTGGAGGTCACAATGAGATTGCACGAGACCCCAATACAAGATCCCAACTTGGTAGTTTAGCAGATTCACGCGCAGTTGAAAAACTTGTGCCTTGAGATGCAGAGTTCGAAACAAGACAAGACAACCTACCCAGGGATGCACAATGAGGTATGGTGGATAAAATGCAAGGACCAGGGGCATGAGAAGGACTACTACCTTGTGTTCGTGAATTACCTTGTAGGAGGAGGGCTAATGCCATTAAGACCGAAGGCACAAGCAGCACTAAGCATGGCACCTGCACTATGGTATGCGCTTTGTCAGATAGGAGGAAAGCATGCTACAGATAACTGCCATCTGTTACAAAAGTATACACAGAATTCACAATAGTTGTTCTGTAATTTCTATAAGTCAGTGGTACATAATGAGCTTACCTATAGAATTTATGAGCTGATGATGGATCGAACTCCTACCTACAGAGTTCAAGCCAAAACACAGCCCCTCAACCAAAATGCAGGAATGGTGCGCACCAAATTTCAGGGGCGCTGACAAGGCCGAGGTGGAGGGGGACCAAGAGGAGGTCGCAAACACCTAATATGTTATAATTGCGAAGGGTCGGGGCATTATGCCCGCAATTGTACGAATCCAACGTGACCATCATGCTTATATTGTATGGTGTTTGATCATGAGATGGAGTATTGTCCCACATTGATAGCGAGGTTGCGCGATAAAGGAGCACTCCAACCTCCCTTGACTCAGAACATGCAAATGATGAGTTATGAGCCATGTGAGGAAGACCCTAATGTAAATATTGTGCTCCGGAGTGGAATTACGATAGGGTATGACAAAGGCAAGCAGCCTGAAGAAAGTACCTAGGTTCGTAAGGGTCCAACAAAGGAACCAGAATTTGATTTGGAGCACGCTAAGGAGACCTTCATGGAAGCTAAGAGGAGCTTCATTGATGCCTCCACTTTAGGAAGTAAAGACAGACTAGAGCCGAAAATGGACCCATCGATGCTCACTACGTTCTTGGAGACATGCATGAAGCTACTGCGCAATAACAAGGCTATAAAGGGGCTACAAGAACTCATAACTAGATGCACTAGGACCACGTCAAGAGAACCGCATGTAGTCTAGAACCTCAAGAAGCACACGACGTGAACAGGAAGGGAGATGAGATTGACTGCATAGATTGGAGAATATGAGATGGACCAAGTGATTCTAGATCTAAGATCGAACACGAACGTCCTACCAAAGCATACATGCGAGTACATGGGCAGGCCTATGCTGCAATGGTCTCGTATCCAACTGTGAATGACAAATCAGCAAAAGATCTTACATATGGGGAGATTGCAGTGAATCATAGCAGATATCAAATGAGCAAGCGCGCTAGCAGATTTGAAGTGAAAGAGATTGTTGATGACAGCAATCCTGACATGAATGGAGTGATAAATCTGAAGAAGCGCAAAATGATTTTTGAGAAAAAGTATCTATGTGTAGTGGTGCCTTTAGACCCTGCAGAAGGATCGTGCTACATGGAGCCAGTGCGCGACTATGATAGCGATGATGATCTGGATTGCATCTACAAGATAACCACGTGAGAGCAAGACTGGGTAAATCCAACCGTAGATGGCCGAATCTCATGGGAGTGCGAAAGCTCCTGCACATTAGATTCTGACAAGGAGATAGAACAATGGCAGAACCAGTTACACGAGGTAACCATGCTCAACAGTAACATGATGACGAGATCACTGTGTTGCGTAGCAACAGAGGTAAGAGATCTGCCTACGTACGATGAGTTAAGCGAGGTGGATGACTTCTTGAATATATTTGAAAGAGAAGTGCTAGAATAGTAACGCTTCAACGCTCTGAAATGGGTACTACGAGCTACACCCACAAGGTGGTGGGGTACGCACCAAAGAAGTTTTAAGGATTGGCACGACTGCATCAGAATGATGCGCACACGGTTTGGGAAGCCTCAGATGAAATTAACAGACAAGATTATCGAATGAAACAGTCTGTGCACCCACCTATCCAAGTGGATACAGGCATATGGTGTGAAACCTATAGGGGTGCACACAGTCTTCGCGGTAAGCGATCAGTAAGCAGGTGCAGGCAAGGCAATGGCATGAACGACCCCTCTAGTTGGGACCACAGAGTATGGAAAGACCAAGTGTGCAGAAGGATATCTACTCAAAAGCCTTTAACAAGGTACATGAAGCACTAAACAAGGTCCACAATGTGAAGCGGACTGACTGGGACCTACGCGTACTAGCAGTTCTATGGGCTTCTAGGACCGCGTGCAAGAACCTGACCACATAGGCACTACCAAGGCTGGAATATAAAGCAAAACCTATAGTACATGAAAAGCTTAGACCGTTCATGATAGAACCGGTAGATACGACGATTCATGGAAACTTGGAAGAAGAAATTCAACACGGAAATTCTAGGCTCCAAGAACTTGAGAAAGAAAGGGTGCAATTAAGGAAGAAAAGCACTCTGGTAGACGCGGAAATCAAGAAGCTAGAGGATGAGATAAAGGAAGATTTTCTCGATAAAAAGACCAGGGTGATAAGACAAGATGTGCATGATCACGCTGACAAGTTTGAGGACTATCGCCGCAAATTGATCAATTTGATGCCTTGGCTTGGATCGCACATTACTAAGCGAATCAACCAGGGTAGCACGTTGCAGATGATAAAGTGCACAACGCTACCCATAACAATAAAAGGTGGGTATTTTCCAGGAAAAGTGATGGATGATAGGATGAAACTCTATACAAGTGGTGCGACCACCTGACTAGCTGAGGGAAGTACAGTCTTAGTGCTCCAGGTAGTTGAAAGGAAGCGCGAGACTATAAACTATTCTACCCGGGAGCTGGGCGATGTTGGAGTTGCGCACAGAAGCAAAGAGTCACAAGGTCCGCGACGGCACATGGGGGGTTGTGCTGCCGTGCGGGTGTTGGAAATAATACTGAGAGGGGGGGTGAATCAGTATTATCAGATCAATCAAACCTTTTCAATGCTCAGAAACATATACGCTACTTCAGTTAAGTAAAACAGCGTGTACACGCTACTGTGACTAAATAAAACAGCGTATAAGCAGAAAACTCATAACTTAGTTAGCTTATTCTTCAGTTAAGTTCATCAGGACATTATTCAGCACATTAACAGTAAGCAGATGCAGTATAACAGAACGGATCAAAAGTCACACACATGAACACCAAGATATAAGGTGGAAACCCAATGTGGGTGAAAACCACCTGCTGCAAGTTATCTCTATCTTTCTTTAAGAAACTTCAGTTTACAATCTTTTGTACTGGTGCAGCCTTATACCAGTACGCAGGCTACAACCTGCAGAAGGCTACAACCTTCTCTCGTTCTCCAAACTTCCTTGGAAGGGAGCTCCAACCCCCTTTGTTCTTGTACTAGCCAAGATACTAGTACGTAGGTGCTGACCTACAATCTTCTTTTCTTCAGGTATCACTTTTCATACATTTTCAGACTTGAATATTCCTGAAGCACAACATTACAATCTGAAGACCACAATTCATTCAATTTCCACAACAGATCATTGAAGCATAAAACAACCAAACTCTGAATCACTGAACCACTGAACCCTGTCAATCACCAGTTATCAGAACACAGAGCAGACTACAGAACTCTGCAATAACTGTCAGACCCCACTGTAAACCCAAAAACAAGCTTCAAAAGATATACGCTACTTCAAGGAGCCAAACCCGCGTATACACGCTCTTTTACCGAAGCCAACCTGCGTACAGATCTAAAAATAAACTTTCTCAATTTGCAGCTGTACCAGACATTAGTTAGACCCAGAACATAGCATTGCGACAATATGCAGATCTAGAAATAAGCATAATCAACCATATCATGATAGTGCATTTCAAACCATTAGATCCCGATCTATCCTTAGATCTAGTCTTCCATCAACCAATGTGATCTCTCCTTGGCTTAGATCAAGCAACCCAGCACCTGCAAATCAGATCTCTTTCACTCTTAGATATTCAAGCCCTTGTCGAAAGATGATTTTGCCTAATGATCTTCTTCTCCTTATATAGTCTTAGGCCTAGCTCAATACCAAGAGCCAAAACCATAGTAACACAATACCATCAACTTCAAAACTAGGGATCGACACGCCCGTCGAGACACAATGGTCCGAAATCATAGGCACAACTTCCAAGGACTAACCACCATGGACCAAAGGAACCTTTCCACATACACGCGCTTTTTATGAATCGAACTAGCGTGTACACGCGACTTGGGCTTAACGAAACGGCGTGTATGAGCTTCCTTGGCATGCTGTACTGAGATCTGTCTTCTGATTAAGATGCCATCACTTGTACCAACCTCTGAGCACTTGTACCATCCTCTGAGTGAGTTGCCATCAAGGACAACACTTGAATCATAATGCCAACAATCTCCCCCTTTGGACTTGATGGCAACCACCACACCAAGTCACTCTCCCCCTTTGACATCAAGAGCAAAGGGCTGTGCTCCCCCTGAGGACATGCTGATACCTCTGCTTGGCTGTGCTGACTCGTGCTCCCCCTGACAGTAGGCCAGATCTGAAAAAGATGTTCTTCAACAAGAGCCAAGATTTATACACCATAAGGGACCTTCCTATCACCAAAAGACTCAATACATACATCCATACTCCCTACCAAGAGGGGACATATCAGAAACAACCAATTATATTACAGCATTCATCCCAGGCATAGTGGGGAAACCAACATAGGCCGTTACATGACCTTGACACCATAAAAGAGATATGACAAGAGAGATACATGACATAGAGACAACAGATCTAGACCAAGACTTAGGAAAGACACCAGCAACATCTGATAAACATCTTGTTAGATCAGCAACCAGAATTTCTTTCTGAGCTCCTTCTCCTGAAACCAACAACCAAAACATCTGAATGCCAACAATGCTTTATGAGACTTTTGAGCTGCTCCCCCTGAACCTGTGCCTGTTGCACTCCCTGAAACTGTGCCTGAAGAATTCTGACATTCCTATTGCTTTTCAGAACTTCAGAGTTTTCCCTTGCTGTTCAGAACTTCATATACGCGTTTTATCCTATATAAAACAGCGTATGTACGCGGATATTCTTTCTGCAACAAGCGTCCAGCATACACGCGACTTACCCACCATAAATCCGCGTGTATACGCTCATATCCCTTCCGTAACCTGCGTATACCAACTTTTCTGTAGGACAAACAATCTTCAACAACAGGATGAAGCATCAACTACTCCCAGCTTTTGTCTGAGATATTCAAAAGTTTCCCTGGGCAGTGGTTTTGTGAGAATATCAGCAACTTGCTCCTTAGAAGGAACATACTCCAACTTGACCTTCTGCTCAAGCACTTGTTCCCGAAGAAAATGGTACTTGATTGGTATGTGCTTGGTCTTTGAGTGCATGACAGGATTCTTTGAAATGCTGATTGCACTTGTATTATCACATAAGATAGAGACAGGTGGAGTGCAAGTGATTTGAAAGTCCTGCAAGGTCTGCATCATCCAAAGAAGTTGTGTGCAACAAGATGCTGCAGCCACATATTCTGCTTCAGCTGTAGATAAGGCAATCGAACTTTGTTTCTTGCTGAACCAAGATACTAATCTAGAACCCATGAAGAAAGCACCTCCACTTGTGCTTTTCCTATCATCCACACTTCCAGCCCAATCTGCATCTGTGTAAGCATGAAGAGTGAGATCAGTATTTCTAGGATACCATAAGCCATAGTTTTGGGTCCCTTGAAGATATTTGAAGATTCTTTTGACTGCCTGAAGATGAGTTTCCTTTGGGTTGGCTTGAAATCTTCCAACCATTCCTACTGCATGTGTAATATCTGGTCGAGTACCTGTCAAATAAAGCAAACTCCCAATCATGGATCTATAAGTGGGTTGGTGAACTGCTGCTGATTCATCATTTGCACTGAGGCTGCATCCTGTAACCATGGGTGTACATACTGGTTTTGACTCTTCCATGCCATACTTCTTCAAGATCTGCTTGAGGTATTTGGTTTGAGACAAGAAGATACCTCCTTCATTTTGTTGGATTTGCAATCCAAGAAAATATGTCAATTCTCCAAGAAGTGACATTTCGAATTCTTTCTGCATAACCAAGGCAAAGTTTTGACTCATGGTCTCTTCATTGCTGCCAAAAATAATATCATCTACATAAACAACAAGGATTAGCAATTTGTTATTTTCAACTTTTATATAGAGATTGCTATCTGCTGATCCTTTTGAAAAGCCTTGTTGGTGAAGATATTTGTCCAAGCGATAGTACCAAGCCCTTGGAGCTTGTTTGAGCCCATAGAGTGCCTTTTTCAATCTGCATACAAGGTTTGGATCATTTCCAAGAATGAACCCATCTGGCTGCTCAATATATACTTCTTCTTCTAAGTCTCCATTTAGGAAGGCTGATTTCACGTCCATTTGAAATACCTTGAAGTTTTGAAAGCTTGAGAGAGCAAGGAACATTCGGATGGCCTCTAGTCTTGCCACAGGAGCAAAGGTCTCTTCAAAATCTATTCCTTCTTGCTGTGCATACCCTTTACAAACAAGTCTGGCCTTGTTTCTAATTACTTCTCCATTTTCATTTAACTTATTCTTGAAGACCCATTTTGTTCCTATTACATTCTTATCTTTTGGTCTAGGAACTAATTCCCAAGTGTTGTTCCTTTCGATTTGCTCAAGTTCTTCATCCATTGCTTTGACCCAACATTCATCTTTGCATGCTTCTTTCACATTTTGTGGTTCAATGGAGGAGAGTAGAGCCAAGTAGCTTGAAGCTTCTGCAAGTGTCCTTCTTGTTTGTACTCCTGCTTCTTTCTGCCCCACAATCTGAGTTTCTGGATGATTCTTTTGGACATATCTGGATGGAGTCTTCTCTTCTATTCTTGTCTGCTCCTCTGGTTCTTCTTGAGATTCTTCTTCTTCATCATTTCGCCTTTGAGAGTAACCTTCATCTTCTTCAATGTCTTCATGATGAACTTGCCTAGGAATATATCCCTTCTCATCAACCACTATATCAATACTGTCAACAATTCTGCCAAGTCTTTTATTGTAGCACTTGTATGCTTTGCTATGTGGAGAATAACCAAGAAGAATGCCCTCATCTGCTCTAGGTTCAAGTTTGCCAAGTTGCTCATCAGTATTCTTAATATAACATTTGCTCCCAAAGATTTTGAAATGCTTCACGGAAGGAGTTTTACCACTCCAAAGCTCATGAGGTGTTTGAGTGCTGTTTACTCGGACATTTGTTTTGTTAAGAATGATAACAGCAGCATGTGCAGCTTCACCCCAGAAGGTTGCAGGAGTACCTGATTCATCGAGCATAGCACGAGCCATTTGTTGGATAGTTCTGTTCATTCTTTCCACAACCCCATTTTGCTGAGGAGTTCTAGCTGTAGAGAATTCTCTTCTTATCCCATGTTCATCGCAGAAATCGAAAAATTCATTTGATGTGAACTCCCCACCTCTGTCAGATCTGAGGCACTTAATTTTGTGTCCTGATTCATTTTCAGCCAATGCTTTGAAGGATTTGAATTTTTCGAATGCTTCATCTTTGTGCTTCATAAGCCCTAACCAAACAAACCTTGAGAAATCATCAATGAATAATATCAGATATTCTTCTCCTCGAGGTGTCCTTTTCCTAAATGGACCACATACATCTGTATGGACTAGCTCAAGAGGCAAGCTAGCTGATCCTTCCTTTTCTGGAAAGTTAGTTCTGGTTTGCTTTCCAAACTGACAAGATTTGCATATAGTGTTGTCTGGAATTTTGATATCTGGAAGATCGCGAACTGCCTGATATTTGCATGCTTTTCTTATTTGTGAGAAGCTTAGATGTCCCAACCTTCGATGCCATAGCCAGTGCTCTTCATCCTTGCTAAGATAGCATTGTTGTTGTCCTTCTTCAAATATGTACAGATTATTTGGAGTTCTTTTGCCTTTGAGAACTGTTTTACCTGTATCAAGATCACGAACAAGACATCCATTCGATCTGAAAATAACCTCGGTTTTTTGATCACACATCTGACTGACACTTAGAAGATTATGCTTCAATCCATCAACATACAAAACATTTCCAGCCTTGACCTTTTCTTTCAAAGGAGCAATACCTTTTCCTTTTATAGTTGCAGGAGTATCATTTCCAAAAGAAACTTTCTTTCCCTTTTCTAAAGTAGAATAAGATTCAAGTTTTTCTTTATCACCTGTCATATGTTTCGAACATCCACTGTCAATGTACCATAGATTTTCCTGTCCTTCTGCATAAAACGCTATCCCACATCTTTCTGTCTGAGGTTCTTTTATTTTCCATTTTTTGGTGCTCGTGGCTTGTTCCTTTTTCTCCTGAAACCTGCTCCTGCATTCAGATTCTTTATGACCAAAATTATTGCAAATAGAACATTCAACTTCATTTTCAAGAACCGAAAAGTTGTTATAGGTCCTCTTTGTAATCCCTGTCATACTTCTTTGTTTTTGAGCTTCCCTAGTCATGATTGTTTTATATGCAACACATTGAGCTGCTTTGTGACCAAAGTTATGGCAAGAAAAGCATTGTCCATTGAAGAAGCTTCTGCGGTTATTGAATCTACCAGCCAACTGATTGTAATTTCTATTTTCATCTATTCTTGTGCCAAACTGAGAAGATTTTACCTGTGGTTGGTTGTAGCTTTTGTTCACCCTTAAGAAGGATTGTCCCTGATAGTTTCTGTTTGTAATTCGTCCCTGCTTTACCTGATTATCTTCATTGTTCTTCTGCTCATTTCTTCTTGCTGCATCAAGATAATTCTTTGAGGTGGATGCTTTAGAGGTTTCTCCATTATAGCCCAAACCTGTCTTGTTTAGAGGAGACCGCTGCACATTGATAATCTCATCCAAAGTTTCAGATCCTTTGACAAACTTAAGATTAATAGCTTTTGTTTTCTCAATTTCTTTTCTGAGACCAACAATTTCACCTTCTAGTTTTTCAAGATGTTTTTCCTTTTCATCAATTTGAAATTGCAAAGTATCAATGATCACACTCTTTTCTTCTATGCATCTCTTGAGTCTAGTAATTTCATTATAGAGATTATCCACATCTACAGCATCCTCATAATCATCATCTTCAAATGCCATTAATAGCTTATATTTATTACCTTGTTCATCTTCATCACTGTTTGATAAGCCATCACTATCTTCATGGGTGTAGTAGCTTTTCTTATTTGCACTTTGTTTCTTATTCCATCTAGCAGGTTCTTTTCCTTTATCTTTATTAGGACATTTTGCAGCATAATGACCTACTCTTCCACAAGCAAAGCATTTGAAAGGTAGCTTACCTCTGAACCTTCCAGCACCCCTTTGAAGATTTCTAACAAAATTTGATTCTTCTTCCTCTTCTTCTGGAACATGGCTTGCTTCATAGTAATCTTCTTTTCCTGATGCCTTAAAAGCAGCTTCCCTTCTGTCTGATGGACCTCCCTTTCTCATTTCATAAGCAGTTAGAATTCCATGTAACTGAGACATAGTGAGAACTTTGAGATTTTCCTTTTCTTCTATTGCAGATACTTTAGATTCAAACTTGGGGGATAATGATCTTAGAATCTTTGAAACTACTATAGTCTCTTTTATTTCTTCACCCAAATTTTTCATACAATTAACAATCTCGTCTACCCGAAGAAAATAATTTGCCACACTTTCATCATTATACATCTTGAGAGTCTCATATTGAATCCTGAGAGTTTGAAGTTTAGCTTCCTTTACCTGTTCATCTCCTTCATAGCTAGTGATCATTTTGTCCCATATCTCTTTTGCTGATTTGAAGTGCATGACCTTCATGAATTCTGTTTGGGATATACTTCCTAATAGAGTACTGACTGCTTTTGCATTTGTTTCATATGTCTTTTTCTCAGCTGGATCTGTAGGAGTAACTGAAGGAAAAGCATAGCCTGTTTCTACAATGTTCCAAACTTCTGTACCAAGAGATTGAAGATATGCAGTAACTCTTACCTTCCAATAATTGAAATTTGTTCCATCAAAAACCGGTGGCCTGATTGATGCTTCTTTCTCGTAGTTGCTCATGATGAATGATCTACCTTCAAGCGATCAAGCTTCCCTGAAGGACCTGCTCTGATACCAATTGTTGGAAATAATACTGAGAGGGGGGGTGAATCAGTATTATCAGATCAATCAAACCTTTTCAATGCTCAGAAACATATACGCTACTTCAGTTAAGTAAAACAGCGTGTACACGCTACTGTGACTAAATAAAACAGCGTATAAGCAGAAAACTCATAACTTAGTTAGCTTATTCTTCAGTTAAGTTCATCAGGACATTATTCAGCACATTAACAGTAAGCAGATGCAGTATAACAGAACGGATCAAAAGTCACACACATGAACACCAAGATATAAGGTGGAAACCCAATGTGGGTGAAAACCACCTGCTGCAAGTTATCTCTATCTTTCTTTAAGAAACTTCAGTTTACAATCTTTTGTACTGGTGCAGCCTTATACCAGTACGCAGGCTACAACCTGCAGAAGGCTACAACCTTCTCTCGTTCTCCAAACTTCCTTGGAAGGGAGCTCCAACCCCCTTTGTTCTTGTACTAGCCAAGATACTAGTACGTAGGTGCTGACCTACAATCTTCTTTTCTTCAGGTATCACTTTTCATACATTTTCAGACTTGAATATTCCTGAAGCACAACATTACAATCTGAAGACCACAATTCATTCAATTTCCACAACAGATCATTGAAGCATAAAACAACCAAACTCTGAATCACTGAACCACTGAACCCTGTCAATCACCAGTTATCAGAACACAGAGCAGACTACAGAACTCTGCAATAACTGTCAGACCCCACTGTAAACCCAAAAACAAGCTTCAAAAGATATACGCTACTTCAAGGAGCCAAACCCGCGTATACACGCTCTTTTACCGAAGCCAACCTGCGTACAGATCTAAAAATAAACTTTCTCAATTTGCAGCTGTACCAGACATTAGTTAGACCCAGAACATAGCATTGCGACAATATGCAGATCTAGAAATAAGCATAATCAACCATATCATGATAGTGCATTTCAAACCATTAGATCCCGATCTATCCTTAGATCTAGTCTTCCATCAACCAATGTGATCTCTCCTTGGCTTAGATCAAGCAACCCAGCACCTGCAAATCAGATCTCTTTCACTCTTAGATATTCAAGCCCTTGTCGAAAGATGATTTTGCCTAATGATCTTCTTCTCCTTATATAGTCTTAGGCCTAGCTCAATACCAAGAGCCAAAACCATAGTAACACAATACCATCAACTTCAAAACTAGGGATCGACACGCCCGTCGAGACACAATGGTCCGAAATCATAGGCACAACTTCCAAGGACTAACCACCATGGACCAAAGGAACCTTTCCACATACACGCGCTTTTTATGAATCGAACTAGCGTGTACACGCGACTTGGGCTTAACGAAACGGCGTGTATGAGCTTCCTTGGCATGCTGTACTGAGATCTGTCTTCTGATTAAGATGCCATCACTTGTACCAACCTCTGAGCACTTGTACCATCCTCTGAGTGAGTTGCCATCAAGGACAACACTTGAATCATAATGCCAACAGCGGGTTGGCCATAAAGTGACCATTGAAGTCACTATTCATGATGGGATGCTCGACTTGAGACCAAATGGAGCGGGCGACAGGCATTTAAGATGCGATTTATGGGCAAGATTTGGGAAAATCTGCCACCAAGGGAGCATTAATGAACCAGATTTGGGGGGAACGGTCGAATTCAAATTCAAAAAGTGCTATAAATTACAAAGGGTTGCCCAACAAACAACACTTGGTCATTTGCAAATTGAGCTATTGAGTAAAGCCCTGTCTGTTTTGTGTCAAGCGTTGATTGAGCCCCTGAGTTTGCGAGTAATAGATTTCTAGATGGACACGATAGCAGTATCTGAGGAAGTTATGGAAATAATAGAAATGACCACCGAAGAGGCCACGTGGGTCCTGACTGTGGGAGATGCTCTGGAAGGCACTGGGATTGTGGCAGAAATCCCAAAATCACCGCACACACCAAGACCAAAGAAGGACAAACAAGTGGTGGTTCCCATACGTGTGTCCCCGCAAAACCCCTGTGCACCAAGTTGTCGATGGAGGAGAAGGGGAAAGTCGTTACCATCAAGATCGATGAGGAAGAAGAAGACCTAGAGGACATTATCATCGAAGAAGATGAGGAGGAAGGCATGGAGGAGGAAACTGAGCCTGCGCACCCTTCGACAAAGCTACTTGCCTATGTCCCCCCACCCCCCCCCCCGGAAAGGGAAGACCAAAGTGCCTAAGGACCTTGACGAGACCAAGAGCTCCCTCCAGACCCCGCTCCTCCCAGACAACATTATTTTTGAGGGCATGCACCTGGGACAGGTGCCAATCTTAAAATTTGAATATTGGGACCTCACTAACCACGAGAACTTCCCTCACCTTGAGACCTCGCACCTCATGAAGCCCAACCAGAACACTTCGGCAGGGGTTACAGAATTAGAGCCGTAGAAGTGGTTGCATGGAGTGGAAAAGGCCAGGCTACTTAACCTTCTCTAGGTGCCGCATTTCCATTGCGCCCCAATAACAATTTTCATTATTAGGTAGCTACTCTACTTGGTGCATGATGGGTGTTTGTGGCTGGAGGAGCCCATACCCATCACGGAAAACTTAATTCACCGCATTACCTCGCTTCCATGCAAAGGAGAGGGCCCCACAGACATCTCAGAGGGGAAGAGCAGTGACTTGGCCGTCGCGGAGGCCATGAAGAAGAAATACAGGCTAGCAAAGAAGAAAAACGGCTACGCCATATCCAGCATCAACGATAAAGCAGTGAGAGTGGCGACCCAAATACTGGCTAGTAAGGTTATGCGCAAGTGTCGCGTTGATGAGGTACGCGCCCCGGTGGTAGCACTTGCTTAACAGTGCATGGAGGGGATCCAGTTTAACTAGTCTAAGTTCCTCTGCAAGGAATTCTTGGAGAATTTTCATGAAGCTCAGGAACAGGGCAAAACATTCCACTATGCATGGCTTCTGCTGTCCATAGTGCTCGCGGTAGGGGAATTGCTAGAAGATAGTCAGTTTCCCACAATTAACAGGGATCTACCAGAGGACGTGAAGTACGCTTCTCTCTAGGCCACAAAGGATGCAAATGGGATCTACGACAATAAGATATTCTGGGTGTTCATGGAGATGAACCTCTGAATGGGGATCAACCACAAGCCATGGTTGTCACCCACTGTCTACAACAGCCTGCAAAGTTTTGCGAAATTTAAAATGGACATCCACAGCATATACATGAGAGCGTGCAAGGACCCGGCCAAGCAATGGAGAAATCTACCCTTTGTAGCCACGAACGTTGTCATATTTAACGTACAAGAGACATGGCCGCTAGAGTGTCGCGCTCCAGACATCGCGGAGATAGAGAAGTCGGCAGCGCAAAGGAAAAAGGAGGCCAAACTGCGCATGGCAAAGTTGGAAGAAAATAGAGGGAAGGAGGCAGTGGCAGCAGAAGTGTGGGCGGCATGGGACACTGCATAGATAGCAATTGAATAGGAAAAGGCTGCAGCAGCATTAACGCAGGAGACAGCCACAAAGGCGCGCGAGGGCCAAACGTCACCTTCACATGGGCAGGAAGTAGAGGAAGAATAGGGAGGCATGGAACCACAAACCGTGTCACCACAGTTGAAGCGCCAACACCCGACTAAGCGGACAGGGCCACGGAATAAGGTCAAGGCATTGAAGTTGTCTATTGACCCGATCACCCTAATTGAGGGTGACCTGCACAACTTCGGCGAGACAGTGCGCAATGTCACCTTTGAGGCCCTCCAAAATTTTATGTAAGAGAACTAGATTGTGTTGGGGGCCATCAGAGTGCAACTGCAGGAGTTGCAAGTGTGCACTCCTTAGGCTGGTACCCTTTCAACCAGCCTTGCAGTCGGAACAACGGTAGCAGAACAAATGTTGCATGCTCGGGTGATGAATACCATAGTGCTACCAGAAGGGGCACTCGTGACAACAAATGAGGCCGACAGGCCTATGGTTAGCGTGTTGAAGGGTCTCGGCATCAACATGGCTACACTCCCGCGGGAGACCTTATACGTTCTGCAGGATGGGATAACTACAGAACTGTGGGCTAGGGAGAGCCGCGCACTGCAAGTCCTCAGCGAGCAAAAAATCAACATGGAACATTTGAGCTTACAGCGTGATGAAGTGGTGTTGCAGAATCGATAACTGGTACAGGTACTAGATGAAGCTTGTCAAAGTGTCCCTAAGTTGGCCATCCCAACAGACACACCAACAGAGGCACACATCCACAGGCTAGCAACAGGGGTGCACGAGGCGTGGGAGGAAATGACAAAGGTTCAGCTGGAGCTGAACCTTCAGATCGTCGAGCTACGGTTAAAGGCATAGCCGTCCACCCCTCTGGAAGTCAGAGAACAACGCGTTAGCACTATTACAGCGGGACTGGATGAGATCGACAGTGTAGTGCGAGACTGCACTAGCATGTTGGAAGAGTCATTTGAGGTCCTCACGAATCTGCAGGAGGACCCCAACATCCAGCGCTTAGAGATAGAGGTGCGAGAACTCCAACAGTAGTATGAAAGTGTCAAAGGAACTGTGCAAGCGATGGCCCTCAGTCAAAGGCTCACGCAAATGAAATAGGCCAAAGCGTTGAAAGAATAGGTGGACACAATACGACACAAGGAAGCAGTCCTGAAGGCGCGCGTTCAGCCTTGGATCGACGAGGCCTTCACCATCATAGAAAAAATTGAAGGCAATCTCTTACAAATGTAGGGGATATAGGCACAAATGTAGAGAAGCACTTCTGAGACCACAGTCTCAGAACAACGCATATAGCAGATCCAGTAGACAGCAGCTCAGTGTGTTGCCGACCATGCAGCAATTCAAGCAGAGTTGGCAACACTCCGCGCGAAGATCTCTGCGCCGACAGAGCGACTCAGGGCGAGTCACGATGTTTGTGCTGGGGGCCTGTTGGGCATGGAATCTCCCCAAGGCATGTTTTGGGGTTAGAGCACAAGTTTTGACCAAATCCTTTTGTAAAAGCTCCGTGAATTGTGGGCACGGAGCGCGAAATTATGATAGAGTCACAAGGTTGTCCGCCCTCATTTTTGTAAAGTAATGTCAACTTAATAGACCTACCCATGGTCCGTGGACGATGGGATTTTATAAATACAGCAAGGCTCTAAGTGTAGAAGAGAGGACAAGAAGAATGAGAAGTCTAAGTGATTGAGTCAAAGTGTAAAGTGTGTATTTTGGTTGTAGATTAGGAGAAGGCTCTGCAACTGAGTGCACAGAGGCCTAGTAATCTGCAGCTGAGTGCGTGGACCCCTGCAGCTGAGTGCACAAGGCAGGTCGAGTCTGTAACCATCGGAAGAATCAATAAAGATACATTTACCATATTTCTGTGTATCTTTTCCTATTTTAATATATGATTGGGTATAATTTGCAAGTATACTATTTATTTTATACGCAAACTCATATGAATGTTTTGTATAAATAAATATAATGTAAGACATCCAAGTAAGTGAAGGTAATTAACTGGTATAGGAAGAGAAGTAAGATCTCAAGTAATAGTGCAGAGCGTGACTCTAGCAGCACAGAAGCTCCATAGCCCCTGGTTAGGGCTACGCGAAGGCAATGTATCAAGGTGTGAGGAATAGGGAAGTGCACAAAGTGACCTGTGTGTAGGGACAAACAGTTGGACCAGTCAAACCTATCAGACATCTCAAGGGTGCGGAAACATGGTTCTATCACCCTCCCATACTACTTCAGGTGAGACCTCAGTCTGCGCTCCGCGGACTGTTGCCAAAAGGGCCAGTAGTACAGGGATTTGTTTGGCTAATTAACTCTGAACCTGGGTCAGGCCCCAAAAAGCCAACAAGGTGAATCAATAATGTCTACATCACCTCCATTCAGTTTGATTGAGATTCTTGTTCTTGTCTTTCTAATCTCATCAGGATGAACACTTTCAAGTGTCTTTGTTAGCCATTTTGGAGGGCCTTTCTAAGATGGCCGAGGGTGCTTAGTTGATTGAGATGGGGTTGAATCAAGATTTAGTCTCTAAATTTTGTTAATCACATTACTAAAAGTGTCATCTTGATTAATGGTTGGAGCTTCATGTGGGGGAGAGAGTGTTTCAGAAAGAGATTCCATAGATTGATCTAGTATAGGGATCCCCTCTTCAAGATGTGAAATCTCATTATGAAACTCCTAAAAATACTTTGCATGTTTGATTCTATCCAAGCGATCAAGTTGTCGCTAAACAACACTATCAGTCTTACAAGATTCAATAGATCACATCTCTAGATATTATAAAATTCTTATTCATTTCATCATAGAGATGATATCCTTTAGAGGTATTTGAGTATCCCAAGAAGATACATTTGTGATTCCTTGTATTGAGTTTGTTTCTCTATTCCTTAGGTATCAAGCCATAACAGGTGGAACCAAAAACCCTGATATGCTTCACTGAAGGGCTATGGCCATACCACATTTCATATGGAGTATTGTTTCCAATAGCATGAGATGGACACCTATTCTTTATATACACAACACATAGAACCACATCATCCCAAAACATCAACTTAACATTCTTGAAAAACATCATTGAATGTACCATATTTAAGATTGTCTTATTCATTCATTAAACTACTCCTTTCTGTTGGGGACTATAATGCACGGTTTTTTGATGTTTGATCCCATGCTAGCGAAGATAGTTTTCAAATTCATTTGAAGCATATTATTTTCCATTATCAGTACGAATAGAGCCAATATGATATTTTGCACCATTTTCAATCCATGCATGAAAGTTCTTAAATGTTTCAAATGCTTTAGATTTGTTCTTCAATAAATAAACCTAACATATTCTGGTGTAGTCATCAATAAATGTCATCATATATTTATTTCCATTTGTAGAAGGAACAAGCATAAGGTTAAAAAAATCATAATGAATGAGTTCAAGGTTTCTATGTTCTCTAGAATGGAAATCATGAAATGATTGTTTGTTGTGCTTTCCTAAGATATAAGCATCACATTTCTTAAGTTTCCTAGGAACAGTTGGAAAACCAATAATGCCATTTTTATTCAACAAATGAAGGGTGTCATAGTTCAAATGTCCAAAAATAGAATGCTATAAAAGACTTGATGTAAGTGTATCTTCATCATAATGACAATTATATGAAAACTTCAGTGCACGAGTAGTTGTTCCTTGCAACTTTAGGAGTCTTTCTTCTTCTATCCTAGTCATGACAAGTGAGTGATTTGATGCTTTTCTGACCTCAACCTTGCCATTAAATATATGAATGGAATGTCCTTGCAGGAGAATGTGGACCAAAGAAAAAAAAGTTCTCCTCAATTCTAGGAGGTATAAAACATCATGTAGAAGCAAGTCTGGAGGTCTAGGCAATTTTAACCTAATGGTTCCAAGCCCTGATGGCTTGAGTTTTGACTTGTCTGCAAAGTATATTGCTACATCAACATTATGAGTGAATTCTTCAAATTGATCTCTTCTTAAAGTCATGTGGAATGTTGCTTTCAAATTAAGCAACCAAGCATTTTTCCATGAAACAAGTGAAGCATTAAATAAGTCTTTAGTTACTCCAATATTGCAATGTGCCACAACATAATAAGAATATTCAGAAGCTTTACCTTTCCTTTTATCAGGTGTTTTACCATGTTTAATGAAGGATTTTTCAATGCTTTTGCCATAGGTAGTGCATCGCTGCAATACATTTATGATACCAAACAATTCACAGTGATGAACAAATGCACGATGATGAACTAATGAACCAACTGGATATCAACGTAGATTATGGGGGTAGCATTCCAATGAACTGATATTCACCAGTGTCCATATGAAGAGTCTCCAACTTAATGCAGTGTTCAGTCCTCTAGAAAATTCAACACAGCGTATACACAGTTCAAACGCACCATTCAATTTAGAGCTTGCTCAAATCAACGCACCACAAGATCTAAAGGGGATGAGGGCACATGGGCTTGATGCCTACGTGTTTGCTGTCAATGTTAGGAACCAATCAGTCCTTAAACCAGTTGCAATGATACCTAGTAGACAATGTCCAGTCTAATATAAAACACTTCCTAGCACTTCACAATGTTCAATGCATTCAACACACAACAACATAGTTCCAACATAGAAAAATTGAACACACCAATAACATGGTTCACGAACATTAAAAATGACTCACCACAAAATTTAAACAACCATCCAACCATCCATACACATGAATTGCAAGCCTATTTAGAACTTATAAAATGCTCAAGATTAGCAAGGGTTACAAACAAAGTAATATATATGCCTTGACTCTTTTATAATCAAGTTAATTTTTAACAACTCACATTCCAATGCATACCAATCCAACACATTTCAATGTAGGGTTTTCATGCAACAACTCAACCTTATCGCAAGAGAGAATGCACCATTGAACGGACCAATCACAATTTTTAGGAATTCCAGGAACAATTCAACAATCTTCTCAGGACTTCAAATGAACTCACAGGGAATATACACCAAGGGCACAGGCTTGAAATAAGTGCATAGCTATATAGAGCACATAATCAAAAAATATGGAAGGAAATAATGGTAGGGAATATGGTAGTGAATAGGAGTTACATGAGTAGAGAGTTGAATTGGGACTTGTTGCTCTGATACCATGTCAGGCCAGGTTTGTAACTCTGAATCAAATTGTGTTTTTCATTAAAAGAGAATATGAATATATGCAAAGGGAGAGATACTATTGGTTTTTATCTCCTAATGTCCCTTTGTCCTCTAACTTCCTTTATTTTTTTCTATTTACAATATTTACATAATTTTTCCTAATCCCAAAGATTAGGTGTCAACATTTCCAATCTGAAGTCTTTCTATTTATTTTCTTGTTGCATGAGCACACCCGTAAGCCATATGGGACTTCACTTTATTAATTATCATGTTCATTCATAAAGGGAGTTTTAAAAATTGTGAAAAATAGAGCGAAATATTATAGATATTGGGAGTGGTTATTTTCGGTAGAGAGTTATAGGTTTTAGAGGTATTAAAATGAGTATTTGGTAAAATTAAGGGATATCTACTAAAATAGGCATGGAGTAGTATTGACTATTTAGTAATTAAAAGAAAAGGGTAATATAAATCACGAACACACTGATGGTTGTTTATCTCACCACTTGAAAGGATTTTATGAGTTCAAACAACCACATGAGAGAGAATATTATATTCTAGCAATACTTTTGTATAGTGATTCAAATCAGATGTGAATGGAGAGTACTTTGCAAGGGTTTTATACAAGGGTCAAGGTTTTATAGGCATTGATAGTTTATCAAAATGGTGGCATGAGAGGGCATTATCCAATACAATATAGTCAAAGGAGGTGGATTCAGTTATAGGTTTGGTCGTGGCGAAGATGCCAAAGGTTGTAAGGTTCATTTTGGTGGATTGCGAGGACAATGACAGGGATTCTTCACTAAGGAAGACAAGATTAAAATCCTCTTATTTGGAGAGAGCTATACATAACAAGGGGGTAATGGAAACTGCATTTGTGCCTTTTGAACGCCATTTTCAATGACATTTTCTCCTTAATGGGTTGTCATGTTGGTTAGCTGGTGCTGGGGCACAATATGACAAAGACAATCAAGGACAGGGCTCATAGGTGTGAAGGATGTCATGATTCCATCATGGGGGATTCACTCAGTGAGCCTGTGACATATCATGTGGCATATTAAACAATACCCTTAATTTCACTACGTATTGGAAAATCCCTTTAAAAATCATATTATTTAACCCCCTACCAATATGAACCCAATACACCTTCCCAACATAAAAAAAAATCCCTAATTTCACTAAATATTGTAGGTATCCATTTTTTCATTAACATTTTTTATACCCCTTTATATGTTTTCATTAGCTTTGAACACCATCTTTTATATTTTCCAATATAGAAACCATTTACCCCTATATATCCCCCAATATATTATGTCTTTTTTTCCTCAATATATATCCCCCAATATGAACCCATGTGGTATGGTATTTCACCCCCAGTGAATCCCTTGTGGATTTCATGGGCCTTGCGGTCCTTTTTCTATACTTATCTGCTAGTGCGGGTTGTTAGCTTGCATCAGAGTGGCAATGGTTGGGGCTTCATGATCCTTTTGGTTCTGCTTAGATCTGCTATGGGCTATTCCATGGCGACTTTATTGGTGCCCTTGTGCCATTTTCTTCATGGTTATATGTTGGGGTTTCCATTTTATTCATGGTCAAATGAGTTGTCCAAAGTGGAATTTTGCCCTAGTTGTTAATTTTAATAGAAGATGAAGGAGAAGAGGTCGAGCCAGATCAAGGAGAATCACAAGGAATGAGGGCAATGAAGGAGGATATCTAAGAAGGAATTAATGTTTCTCTTATAGGGGTTCGAAGATATCACAATCTTTGGGTGAGGGGAACCATACAAGGATAGAAGGTGATTGTGTTTATCGAAGCTAGGGCCTCCAACAACTTCGTTGATGTCTACCTGAGAAATATTTGAATATTCTTTATGGTTGTGGGGATTTTCCATTCCTCAATGGCTTTAATTTTATTAGGGTCTACCTTAACGCCCTCATGAGATTCAATATGATCCATATATTCCACTTCTTTTACTCCAAAGAAACATTTAGAGGTTTTTGCATATAATTGTTTCTCCTCCAATAGTCTTAGAACCCTATCAACATGTTGAATCCTTCCAAGACTTGTTGTAGATTAGTATATCATCAAAAAATACTAACACAAATTTTCTAAGGAAGGGTTTGAAAATGGAATTCATCAAACCTTGAAATGGAGAAGGTGCATTGGTAAGGCCAAAAGGCATGACCAAACATTCATAATGACCTAATGAGTTATAAATGTTTTTTTTGGAAATTCTTCATTCTTCATTCAAATTTGATGATACCCTGAATGGAGACCAAACTTGGTGAAGTAAATTTCTCCATGTAATTCATCCAACAATTCATCAATGAGAGGAATAGGAAATTTGTCTTTTATAGTGAACTTGTTGAGCTCCCTATAATCCAGACTCATGCACCATGATCCATCCTTCTTATGCACCAATACTATTAGAGCAGAGAAACAACTCTAGCTAGGTTGAATTATACCAACCTCTAGCATTCTACAACCATATGTTCAATTTCACTCTTTTGGGCATAGGGATATTTTTAAGGCCTAATATTTAGGGAAACACTTCCTAGAATCAAATGAATAGCATGATCATGATCATGAATAGGTTTGAGGCCTTTTGGAGTCTCAAATACCTTGGAATGATCGTCCAATACGTTTTGGATATTTGGAGAAATAGATGACTTCGATGTTTGAATCTCTAGTGAGCATAATTGTGCGATCGTGCCCCATTTTTATTTCTTTAGAAGTAGTGTCATGATATTAGAGACTATTATCTTCCTAGTTTCCCTACGATGCCCATTAATTCAACTTCCTTTCCTTCCCAAAAAAAATTCAAGAAAAGTTATTGAAATTTAAAAGCCATCGTACCCAAATATTGAAACCATTAGATGTTAGGATATTCCGACACATAGGAAATAGTTAAGTATAACTTGGTCTAGTGTAGAGTTAGGTAAAGTGTTTTTCTTTACTATGTACATTTGTAACTTACAATCCGATGGTCACGATATGTTCTAGACATGAAGTGATTTGACAATTCATTCTCTCCTCCGTATTACCAACACTTGATTCGTGGCTTGACACCCAATTGGTCCATGATCTCTATTCAAAGAGCATGGATGGTCATTTGTAGGGTAACCATTCATGAGAGAAACTTACGTAGTTTTATTTATTTTATTAATAAATTGCCTAAAGTGGCTGCGTTGGCTCGAGCAGTGGATTGTTTCCCTCTTTGAGGGTTTTAACCATGTGAAGAATACTGGTGTATCGATCTGTGATCTGTTTGTGAGCAGTGTCCTTTGGTGTTCTGTCTAAGGAACTTACCCTGTAAATTCCTACATGGTATTAGAGCTATTCAAGGGTCACATCTGTTGGTGATCCAAATCTAAAGCCGATACAACTGCATCCAAATGTCCTTTTGTAGATCTACTATTTCTGATTGCTTTCGGGCCGAGAGGATTACTCTATTGTGTTAGGAGCATCTGTTCTAGTGATGAACCCCTTTCAAATCATGCGAAAAGGTTTCTGGTAGCCCTAGCTACGTCATTTTTAAGATCTCGAGGTGTATAGCGTTTATTTGCAATTTTTATTTATTTTCTCGGTTTATTTCGGTTTATTTATCTCTCTATTTTGTATTACCGGATCTATACCTTTCATTTTTGCGTATTCTCTTTGCCCCGTGACTCTGTGCGATATGGGAAAATCAAAAACAGGAAGGAAGGATTTTCCTCATGTGTATGCTCTTTTCTGCTGTGCCTTAGTGTGATCTTGGAAAATCAGAAACATTGAGGAAAATATTTAGTTTCTGGGTAAAGCTAACTTCAAGCCATAAGGTTTTTTTTTTTTGTATGTTCGTGTTGGGTTTTGTGGTTTTTGTTTTTTAGGAAAAAAAGAGATTTTTCAAATAAGCACGCACCCCAAAGCTTCAGTGACTACAAAAAAAAAAATCTCCTTCCACTTTTCCAAAAATTACTAACCTTTTAAACTAGCTCACTTGGTCCAAAGTTACTTTATGAGAATAGAGGTCTTGGGTTTAATTCTTTCTCTTTGTTGAGTTACGTTTTTCAAAAGCACATGTAAATTATGTTTTAAAGTTACTTTATGTAAAAGTGTTCTCACCCATTATAAAAAGTGAGTCACTTATAATTCTAAAGTCCTTTTATCTTTTATTTAAGTTACAATTTAGTGAGTAGCTCATAAAGCACCATTGTAAAAGTGACTTTCACTTATTTATAAAAGTGGGTCACATAAAATCCTTTTTTAAAGTGAGCTAATTAGATTAAGTTTGGAAAGGGGGTGGGGTGGGGGGGTGGGAGGATTTTTTTAAATATAACATCACCCTTCATTTCCACACATTCATGCACTACGTCAGCGTCTTCAACAACTTTTCTTCAAAAAACCATAACTTATTCATTTGGAAGCCATTTTCTGAACCGTTTTTTTTTAATCACCCTAATTTTTCAAGAGCTTTCCATTGGAACACTTAGTTCCAACATCTACAGCTTCCATTTCTGTTAAAATTGAAAGTCCATGCCAAGTTATTCTTGAGAGCACCAACTACTTCCAATGGTGGTCTTACATTGTGGATTTACTTAGAAGTAAAGGTCTTTACAGAATAGCCTCAGGCCAAGAAACTAAACCTAAAGATGAAGATAAGGCAGCCAAATGGGAAAATAGGCAAGATCAAGCACGTGGGTTAATAGGGATGTTTATTTCTCTAGACCTTAGATTCCATATTGCAGAACTTGATACCCCTAATGAAGCAATGAAACAACTTACTAAAGTTTTTGGAATTAAAAATGAGATTAGAGCCCATCAACTCGAAAATGAGTTGCTTACATTGGACCCCAATAATTTTTCTTCCATTGAAGATTTTTTGTCCAAGTTCAAGACCCTTAGACTTCTCTTGGAAGGTGTTAATTTTAAGAATCAATATGGTAGCCTTATCTATTCCATTCTTACTAAGTTGGGACCAGCCTACTCTGTGTTTGTCTCCACCTTCCGTTCTACTAGAAAAGCATTTATTTCTCAAGGACAGGACTACAAGTCCCCCTATTTTGATGCCTTTTTTTATTCTTTAATAAGAGAACAAGAAAAACTATTACATCTTGGTCTTCTTAATCTTGGAAACTCTTCTAAGAAAGCCTTAGCTACCCAGTAGCAACCAAATTCAAAGAATCCTAAGAAGCAGTGTCCTAAAAAGAATGGTCCTAAACCAAATAAGGGTCCTAAGCAATTTCACTCTCAAAATGAAAAATCATTTCAACGAAATGATAAGGAAAATAAAAACAGAGGGAAGAAGACTGATAGACATTTCCACTTTTGTAATCGAGATGGCCACTTAGAATCGAAATGCTTTAAGAAGATGGAAGCCTTGGAAGCAACAATGAAGAAGCATAACATCCATTTGGAGCACTCTTCAATTTCAACTTCATCTTTAGGAATTGCACTTTTTGCATGTGGTTGTCAACCATCTCGGTCTGGTTATGCACTAAATGTATCTTCTTCTTCTCATTCTCATGAGTGGCTCATTGATTCTGGAGTTTCTTATCACATGGCCAAAATCAAAGCCATGTTTTCTTCTTTAAATGATTGTAACACCAAAAATATAGATGTTGGTGATGATAGATCTCTTAGCATTGTAGGGACTGGAACTCTTCATCTAGAAAATGGTCAATTTAATGATGTATTATGTGTTCCAACATTATCCTACAACCTTCTATCTGTATATCAGATAAGTCATTCAGGTGAAGGTAAAATAGTTGAATTCTCACCTCATGATGTTGTAATTAAGGACCTAAGAGATCCTAGACAGATTTTAGCTACTGTCATTGCTGATGATTCTACAAGGTTGTATAAGTTTAACAACTTTGGGTCATCAAATCTTCCTCGGTATTTGTTGCTCATAATGATGAAGTGAGCAAACTTTGGCATGAGTGATTTGGTCACTTAAACTATTGCTCCCTTCAAAATCTATGTAAAGAAAATATGGTGATAGGTCTTCCTATGGTATCTTGCAGAGATGGTGTTTGTTCCGGATGTGTACTCAGAAAACATCATCAGGATAGGTTTGAAAAACATGCCTCTTGGGACGCCTTAGCCCCTTTACAACTTGTGTATAGTGATTTATGTGGTCCACTTCCAGTTGTTTCATTCTTTGGCTACAAGTATTTCTTGACTTTCATTGATGATTTGTCCAACTTCACTTGGGTATATTTCTTAAAACTCAAGAGTGAAGTATTTAACATGTTCTTGGACTTTAAGCCCTTTGTTGAAAAACAATCTGGACATCAAATTCTTAAGCTAAGATCTAATAATGGCGGAGAATATGTTAACAACAAATTCATCAAATTTTGCAATGAGAATGGAATTCAAATGCAACATACTATTCCATATACTCCACAAAAAAATGGTGTAGCTGAAAGGAATAATCGCACCTTAAAGGAAATGGCTAATTGTATGCTTCAATCTAAAGGACTTAGTCTTAATTTTTGGGCAAAATAAATTAACTATGCAAATTACATAGTAAATCGCACTCCTAATAAGGTTTTAAAGAATATCACTCCAGAAGAAGCATGGAACTCAATTAAACCAGATGTAAGTCACTTTCATGTTTTTCGAAGTGAGGCATGGGCCCATATTCTAGATGAGAAACATAAAGATTTAGAACCTAAGAGTGAAAAATGTATTTTTGTTGGATATTCTGAAGATGTCAAAGGATATAGACTTATTCCACTTAAGTCCAAAAATTTTATCATTAGAAGAGATGTGAAGTTTGTTGAAAATCTATTGGCCTACGAGCCTAGTTCGACGAATGTGCCACCTCTCTATATCCCTTCTACTTTTGAAAATATTTCTTCGTCAGATGATGACAACGAGGATGAAAATCCTCCCCCTCCTTCTCAGGATCACAATCCTCCCCCACCTTGTCAGGATCCTCCTTCAGCTCCTCATCTTCCAAAATGGTTCTGTGCTACTCAGGATGAAACAGGTGCTCCTGCAAGTGATCCTATAGATCAGTGACATACATGGTGGGCTCCAGTATTGCAGCAATAATGCTGCAACTCCTGAGACTCCCTTCTTTAATTTTATCAACCCGGTAGTTCGTAACAAACTTGGAAGCGACGGTGCTGTATGCACAAGTACTAGGTCTTGCCGCAACTGTCACTTGGTCAGCTGGCACAAGTCCACTAGGAGCTTAAGCCAACTTCTATGAGCTCTTAGAAGAAGCTTTTAATTGATGGATGAAATCTAACTCGAAGGAAGCTAATCTATTTGCGAAAAGATATTGAAAAACTGAAGGAAAACGCAAACCCTAGCAAACCCTAATTCTACCAGCTAATCCTACTGATGCAAAGGAGAGAATGCAAACTTCTAAAAGAGATGCCATTACTTCTATGAAGGTGAAATACATGTGTCTAGACTACCTCTACCTGAAGAAACATCTTTTTGTATTTTTGAGTAAGTTATTAGAATTATCATGCATGTGCTTTTAACTGGCTTTTTACTGTGCAGGGGTGGATCGAGGAGGAGAAATGCTTGGAAAAGGTTGGGAAGGTTCAGAGAGGGTCTAAGGAGTCCCTAACACCCTTCCGAAGAGTTTCACAAAGTTTGGTTGTCAAGAAACCTCATTTGTGAGCTTCTACAGGAAGTCTGCAGGGGTTCTACAGGATGTTCAGAGATTTCTACAGGATGTTCAGAAATTTCTACAAGATGTTTATAAAGTGGATTTCAGAGGATGGGTGAGTGAGGGAAGATGCATGAATGGATAGGGAGGTAGGATAGGGGCTTGAAATGACCCAGGGACTGATGGATGGAGTGGTGAGAAGGTGTAGAGGGCTGCCTTGGCTTCAAGATGGCTGAGACAATGGAGGAGCAAGAAGGTAGGGTTACATGGACAAAAGAGCAGGTGTGAGACGAGGAACCTAACTAGGATATGGAGCAGCTGGCTTGGACGAAGCTTAGGTGGATGAGAGAGTGGTAGAGATGCCCTGCACGGTGTACATTCAACCGAATCAACAAAGTCCTGCACACAATCAAAGTCTTAGCTAATCTACTCTAACTGTCAATGAAAGAAATGAACAGCAGCTTTATTTGTAAAGAGAACCATGTACATCACTTAAGAAAAGAAACATTTCAGAGATCTGAACTCATAACTAACTTCTACAAACGAAAACATTAGACCAAGGATTGCATGGTCAAGCAAACTAGTGTTTTTGTTGGGGCAGCACTGTTTCTGCAATTCCAGCCCCTGATCCAATAAGGATGAGGTGAAACTGAGAGTGTTGTTAACCCTTTTCTTGGAGCTTTATCTGTTATTATCCTACCAATCTATTCTAAACATCTGAAGCAATTCTATTCATAAACAATGACCTATTTAACCAACACAACTAAATCTGCTCAACAGAAACATGTTTCAAATGCATAAAAGGAAAATCACAATGCATAAAGAAAAGGTAACAGTACAAGAAGGAAGCCCTAGGCTCTCAGGTTGGGCCTAACCCTGAGAGCTATGTCTCCTATAGAAAACTCAGATTTGGTATAAAATCTGACTGCTTCTCATTATCAAAACATGATCATAAGTCAAGAGTTATGCCAAAAATGGCTACAAGAGAACACAATGAAGCTAGCAGCATTGTAGTGCAAAGTATGCAAGAGTTTTCAAAAATTCCCTCACGCAGGCTGAGGCCTTAACATTTATACACCACGAGGGCCCTAGCTGGCCTCCTAAATCTATGGGACTTAGCTGCCCAAACTGTGAGTAGACAACTTCTTCCAAAATCTGCTTGGCTGCCTTCTAGATCCGGTTTTGGTGGCCTTTGGAGCTCGGAGTTGGGGGTGAAGATCCCGAGGAAGGCTATTTAATTCCATAGATAACCCCCCTATGAATCCTCACCCCAAGCTTGGCTGTCTTCCATCCCATGATTGCTCGGTTTTGCTCCAACATGTGTCAAAAAGACCTGAAATGAGCACGTGTTAGCCACCTAGGAGGAGTGACTACCCTTATTCGTACAAATGACATAAACATACTGAAAAATAATGCATAAGCTATGAAAAATGAAGGATTGAACAAGGATAATTAGACCAAATGAGCCCAACAAGTTACCAAATTTGGGGCTCATCATCATCCCCCTACTAAAATGGTTGCTCATCCTCTGAGCAACTAGTCCAGCTCCTCGTCTTTCATTGCTTTAACCGCCACCCTCACATCCCAAGCTTCTGAAGTAGTATCCTCCTCACTGTCATGGAACCCGGCCTTCCTTTCCACCTCTTCCCACTGCTTATGCTCGTCTTTTTCTGTGCTTCCTTCTACCAATCCCAAAAGCAAAGGTGGGCTTAGCTTGAGGCCGATCCAGCTGGCCTGGAGGTTTTGCATGGACTTCTTGTAGAGAGGCACCCGTACCAGGGCCTCCCTCATTCTAGTTGGAGTGTGATATTCCCTGATTTTGAGGCTATGGGACAATGTGTTCCACCTACGGGTGCAAGCATGAACACAATTGTCCCCTAATAATCGCTCCATATCCTCGAAGTGTGCTATAGCCTGAGCCTGCCAATCCATGTATTCTAATAAAGCCTGAGGGTTGGTTGCTTGGTGCTGGTGGGCTAATATCAATGTGGTGGGGTCCCCTGGCTCTGCTCTAATCAGCAGTGGTTCATGTAGCTCTCGGTTCATGACATCTTTGACCTTTGCTGCTCTCTTTTCTTCGTGGTTTAACCATGAGGTCAGTGCCATCAGCTGCATATCTCCCACGGCTGTGTTGGGGTCCCATGAGGTTACATTTGGAAGGGGCAAATTATGAAGGTAGAACTCTGAGAGCTTGGCCTTGTCCTCTGTTGAACTGCTGTTACATAATTCCGTGAACTGCTGGGGGTTTTGGATTTGGGAGATACCCCTCTGTGCCAATGCGTTAATTTGGAATTGCAGCCACTAGTCCCGTAGGTATAGGCCATAAGATTTGGCCGGCTGCCTAAATTGCAGAGCATCCATTGCCCAACTGGCCATGCAGGCCAGTTCCGCCTCCTTTTCTTGCACCTGTTGTTTTAGAGCTTGTATCTCTATGCTTGCCTGCAATTCTAGTTCCTGTAGTTGCTGGATTAGTTCCTCAAGATCAGCTTGCATTCCTTCTTTTTCTTAAGGTTCTGTTGTGGTGTCCTCTGGTGCTGTGTCCCCTTCTTTCCTCTATCCTTGTAGCTGTAGTTTGAGCTTCTCATTTTCTTCCTATAGAAATACTCACTGGCAGTTTCCCACATGTTTTGCCATAGCCAATTCTCTTCTTGCCTCCTTGAGTTGTTCCTCCAAAGGGCCTATATCTGCTACTCCTTTAGACTTGGCTATTCTCATCCATGTGTGGGTCCTCACTCTTTCTTCCTCTAGTGCAATGAAAAGTGGCACTGTGAATTTCTGTGGAATGATTTTTCCGGCCTCAAAAAAGTTATAATAAGAGCCCAAGCTGGGCTGGGGGCTAGGTTCCATAATGTGCTCTACCTCTTCTTCCTTTTTTGGTAATTTGGCTGCCTTCCCTTCCATTCTTTCGGTCTCCTTAAGCCTGGCCAATGTTTCCTGTAGAACAGCTTCAACATCCTGTAGAGAGGTTTTTGAAGCCAATATTTCCATTCTCTCCCTCCAGGTAGATGTCTTCGGGCTCCCCCGCTCATAAGTTATTGATGCTTTGGAGGGGGACTTCTCCTTTGGTGAGGCAGGGGTGTCTTCAATGGTAATTGGGTCTTTGGATGGAGGTTGGGGTCTGCCGGTTTTAATTCTTACACTTCTTCTTGCTTTGAAATATAGAGGAGTCTCCCTCTTTCATTTTTCCTTTGGCTTGGGAGAGGTACTTAGGGTGGCCAGCACAGCTGCTACCTCCCTAGCTAGAATTTCGGCCGATTTCTCCTTTTGTTTTCCTTTTTCAGGACTTCCTGTAGAAAGCCCTGTAGTGGCTAGTTTCTGGCTTCCTGTAGAAGCCGTTTTTAAACTTCCTGTAGAAGTAGACGGCACTGTTTTAGCCTGCTTGGCTGAGGGTGCTTTTTCTTTTAGCTTGGCTGAGGCTGCCTTAGAGGTGCCCTCACTGGTGTGGACTTTTTCGGTCCTTTCCACCCTGCTCTGTAGTCTTTTCTCCCTGGGTGTTGGTGTGGTTTTATCACCCCCTGTTTTGGCAGCTTGGCTTTTTCCTTGTGTTCCCTTCAGTTCTTTCTTCAGTGTTGTGCCCGGGGTTTCCTGTCCTTTATCTCCCTCCTTTGTCTGAATGTGCTCCTTCTCCTCACTGCTGGAGGAAGTGAGCTCCTCAACCAAAATTCGGATGTCATCATCCTTAGACAGATTCCGAAAAGTTTCCCAGGAGAGAGGGATGGTGTAAGTGTGGAGTGCATCTTCCACGAGGAGCTTGATGAGCCCATGATGGGCTAGCTGGTCTGGCATTCCCTCTCTCAGTTTGGTGGCACACCCAATCATGGATTGCAGGAGGAAGTAAGGAATGCTCAACTTTTTCTCTGAGGGTAGGTCCATTTGGTGCCTGAGTTCTGTGAGCAACCGGAAATGATAGCCATACACGATTCTAAATCGCCCCTCACACGTAATATACTTCATAATCTAGAGGTTGACCTCACTCCAGAACGGCTGTAGGCTGGTTCTTCTAACTCCATTCTTGTCCTCTAAAAATTGTTCCTCTAGCAAGAAGAACTCCTTTTTAGCTTTCTGACCCAATTTTCTCTCCTCCTTATCCCAGGGTACCCCCATCGGTAGATCAGTTACTCTGCTAATGAGCTGTGGGGTGAGTCTAAGGGTCAATCCTCTGAAGTTGACAACGGCCAATGTCTTTGAATTTGGCTTCAAGGACCTTAGGAATTCTTCTGCAATTTCGTCATCGTGACCTTGAAGCTTGTCACAGAATGACATCCAATGTGCACGGGAAAACAAGTCCACCACCTCAGGGGTTTCCCGTAACTTATTGGAGTCCGAAGGCTCTTTTCTAATGAACCCTCCCGGCATGGTAAAAAACTTGTTTTGTTGTCCTGAGCTTGCCTGCTCGTGTACAGAAGTAGAGATTCGGGATTTTCTAGACAGAGCACAGAGCTATGTCTCTATTATGTACACAGTTATATAAAATTCACAACTTTCTACCAGTGAGCCTTGACAGTGGCTCAATTGTAATTCAAAACCCTGGAGAAAATCCCACATACAGACTACGACGACAATTCTCATGCAGCGATAAGAAAACGGCTTGTAAATTCATGAACAGACTTTTATTCACATTTTCCTACCCCTTCAACACGTCAATTTCACCACCTTTTGACTCAATTGCATGGGAGAGTTATGTTCAGGCCTACCTAATTCCAGAATTTCCACCTTCGACGTGAACAGTCCAAACTTCTTCGTAATATCGGGCTTCCTGTAGCGCAGCTTCCTGTAGGAGTCGTGCACAGATTCTGGGGAACGCTTCAGTGGTTCTGGACTTTCTGTGCAGCAACAGAATGTTGGAACAGGCCGAGAACTCAAGCTAACAACCTTCAGAGGATTAAGGACGCGTACTTGGCTGCAAAACGGTTGTGAGTAAATGAGTGCAGTGCATCATAAGTGATTCAGCCGGCTGATTTGAATTGCTGCGGAATTCATGGCGCGGGGGTGAGTTGTCCCCATCGACCCGATGGCCGACGTCACCGCTATCATTCCATGACATGTATTCCTAACCACCGAATCCTTCCCTTTGCATTTACCGCCGCCATTCCTATTAGACTGCCACTTCTCTCTGACTAGACGCTTCCCACGTGTCTGTTTCTTGTCTTTTCGACATAACCAAAGCCTTTCGGATCTGACGAGGCCATCGGACTGGTTGTGGTGGCTAGTTGAATGGCTACCCGACTTGTTCAATCTGTTCATCCTCACAGTCATGCACATTTAGAGTATAGCTTATGTAATTTGACGAAATAAGGTTAGGCACTTACCTGTGCGGCCGTGTACGTGAGTTTTCTGAGGCTTCAAGACGAGGAATGATGGATCCGCTTGCTACCGCTTCGTGCACAGGCACTGGAGCTCCTCTTCATTGGCTGCTGCTGGTTACGAGACCTTGAGACCTGGTTTCTTGGCGGTGAATGATGCATGCACTGGCTTCATGAGCTGCGGGTGTTTCCATGGTATGTGCTCTAGCCGGATCAGCTGCTATAGGATTCCTATAGGACATCCTGTAGTCGTTTCTCCTCCTCGGGTGCATGCCGAAATGATTGAGTCACGTTCACAGATGCAGGGTCCTAAGATTGCCTTGATAGGTAAATTATGCAAGCCTTTGCATGCGTTTATTTCCCAAAAAAAATTCCTTTATCTGAGAAAACAAAGTTCTGGTATGACTGTGCAGGTATATTTTGACCGCATGGTAGCAATGGTGGTGAAAGGAGGTGAAACAAGTGGAGGATGGAAGAAAAATTTGGTTGCATGCCTCCTCAATGGACTTCAGGCTTCAAATTCTTCTTGATGATCGGTCCTCGCCCGCCCAAAGGTTCTACAGGATGTTTCCTGTAGAAATACAGAACTTCCTGTAGAAAGTCCTGTAGCTTCCTGTAGAAGGCTAACCTATGACCAGATTGCGTCCAAACCTCGGAAGAGATGAGTGTTCATGGATGGAGTGTTTGTGAGGTTACCTGGTAGCTTGGTAGGGACCCTTTTCCTTGAGTTGAGAGGCCTCCTTTTTACATTGAATCCCTGCAACCTGCAACAACTTCCAAAGATTAAGTCTGTTTTTTCTGTTTCTGCCTCTTTCTCTTTTTCTTTTCTTTTTTTTCTTTTTATTTTTTAAGAGACATTAGGGGCGCCTCAATGAGGTTTTCACCCCTACTATCTACCTTGGGCACCTCAGAGAGGTTTTCACCCAAGGATCGTTTTATCCCAATTCTTTTTCAGAGAGACAGCAGGGGTGCCTCAATGAGGTTTTCACCCCTACCATCTGCCTTGGGTGCCTCAGAAAGGTTTTCACCCAAGGATCTTTTTTATTTGCATTTTTTATTTTTATTTTTTATGATGCTCAGGGTATGCCCAAAACAGAGGCAGAACCCTTCTCTATGACCAGCACTGATTTTTCCACAGTTTTGATGAACTCTTGCCTCGAAAGAGGTTTCCTGTAGATCTTTAGTTGATGCCCATTGACGAGCATGGGGATGGCTTCTTCATCAATGGTCTGAATAAGGACAGAACCATTGTCATTACACTTCTCCACTGCATATGGTCCTAGCCATCTTGTCCTCAGCTTCCCCTTGAAATCCTTATGTCTAGAATCATACAGCAGCGCCCAATCTCCCAGCTGGAATTGTTTGTCATTGAGGTGCCGGTCGTGCCATATCTTCCTCTGAAGTTGAACCACTTCTGAGTGAAGGAAGGCCTGCATTCAGTGTTCATCTAACCCATTCAACTGTAATAACCTTTCTTGTTGAGCATGGCTGAGGTCTAGGTCCAGCTGAGCTGCCATCCTCAATGTGTTGTACTCGAACTCGATTGACAGCAAAGCTTTCTTCCCATAGACCAGCTCATAAGGTGTGAAGCCGGTTGTGGTCTTCCAGGTGTTGTTGTAAGCCCAAGTGGCCTCAACCAGGTGATCTGCCCAATCCTTTCTGCTACTGCTCACCACCTTAGTCAAAATCCCTTCTAATGCTCTATTGGTGACCTCCACCTGCCCATTTGCTTGAGGATGATATGGGGTGGAAGTCCTATGCTTGATCTTGTGATGAGCGAGCAAGTCTTCAATTAAGTTGGAGGTGAACTGGCTTCCTTGATCGGTGACTAACTCTCTTGGGTAGCCAAATTTGTAGAAGATGTTTTCTCTTAAAAACTCAGCCACCTTCTCTTCTGTCGCTGCTTTGATTGCCTTGGTTTCTGCCCACTTTGTCAGATAGTCTGTGCACACAATGATGTAAGACCTTTGCCTTGAAGGAGGGTTGATAGGACCCACAAAATCCATACCCCACTTCTCAAATGGTTCAAGAGTTACTTGGGGTTGGAGAGGCATTTCGTCCCTTGGAGTCGGCTTCCCCATCCTTTGGCATCGATCACATTGGCTGATATATCTTCTGACATCTTGATGAAGCGTGGGCCAATAGTAGCCTACCTGTAGAATTTTGAAGGCAGTCCTCTTGGCTACAAAATGTCCTCCACAAGGCCCATCATGACAGGTTAGGAGGATGTCAAAGACTTCCTCCTCCCTTACACAACACCTTAAGATCTGATCGGGGCCAAGTTTGAACAGGTTACCCCCGATCCAAGTGAATGAGGCACTTTTCCTCACAATTCTGCTCTTCTCTTTTGAGAATAGATGCGGAGGGAACTATGCTGAGACCAGGTAGTTTGCTATATCAGCAAACCATGGAGAGAGTACTGAGATAGAAAATAGATGTTCATTTGGCATCTGGTCATCCACTGTTCGATCTTCACCTGCAGGTAAATCCAGTCTAGACAAGAAGTCAGCAACAACATTTTCTTTACCTGGTTTGTCAACGATAGTCAAATCAAACTACTGCAACAAAAGTAATCATCTAATAATACGAGCATTCACATCAGGTTTATTCATTAAATATCTAATTGCAGCATGATCAGTATGTACAAACGTTTGATAACCAGTGATGTAGCGTCGGAACTTGTTCAGGGCATGGACCACGGCCAAGAACTCTTTCTCAGTTACAGTATAATTCATTTCTGCCTTGGGTAAGCTTTTGCTGACAAAGTATATGGCATATGGGAGTTTTTGTTCAACTTGTCCTAAGGCTGCCCCTATGGCTTTGTTCGAGGCATCAGTGTGGATGTGGAAAGGTAGGGCCCAGTTTGGACCTCTCAAGATCGGGGCAGACACCAACTTATCCTTTAATTCATTCAGAGCCCTCTGACAGTCGTCTGTCCATTTGAACTCAACATCTTTTGCTAAGAGGCCAAACAATGGCGAGGCTAGCTTACTGAAGTCTTTAATGAATCTTCTATAATATCATGTTAAGCCTAAGAAACTCTGAACATCTCTTACCTTCTGAGGAGGTGGAACCTTTCTGATGAGAGCAATTTTATTAAGATCCACCTGTAATCCTTGGCAAGAAATGGTATGTCCTAGCACAGTCCCTTCAGTCATCAGGAGTTCACGTTTTTCAGGACTAAGGGACAGGTTCATCTCAATGCACTTGGTTAGAACTTTTCCCTTGGAAAATGCTTCCTGGAAGTTGGACCCATAAGGAGTGAAGTCATCCATATAGATTTCCACCGAATCATGGACCAGCTCAGAAAAGATGCTCAATACTGCTCTTTGGAAAGTGGCAAGAGCATTGCATAGCCCAAAGGGAAGGACTCAGTAAGAAAAGGTACCCCAAGGACAAGTGAAGATGGTCTTATCTTGGTCCTCTGGGTTGATTTGGATCTGGTTATACCCACTGAACCCATCTAGGAAAAAGAAAAACTTCTTTCCCGCCAGTCCATCCAACACTTGATCTATGAAGGGCAGAGGGAAGTGGTCTTTCTTAGTGGCTTTGTTCAGTTCTCTGTAGTCCACACAGATTCTCCACTTCCCATTTTTCTTGGGTACCAACACCAGAGGGGAAACCCACTCGCTGTCCGAGATGGGGTAGATGAATCCTGCATCCAACAATTTTTGCAATTCTTCTTTGACAATGTCCTTAAGGGCTGGATTCATTCTCCTCTGAGGTTGCCTGACCGGTTTACAATCTTCTTTAATGTAGATGTGATGGGTACAGACCGAAGGATGGACTCCTTTCATCTCCTTATAGCTCCAAGCAAAAGCATCTAGATGACTGGCCAGCAGGCTATACAGCTCCTTTTCCTAGGAAGGAGATAGGGAGGAGCTAATCTTTAACATTCTCTCGGGGCCAAACTCCACATTTTTAACTCTGGGAGAGGTTGGATCAGTCACACAGAGGTCCACTAAGGTGTTGGCTTGAGTATCCTCCACCAATTTCTCTAAGGACAATGCACTGGGAGGCGGATTCTGAATCAAGGTCTCAATCAAATCATCCTCGGTTTGAGGACCTCCACTGGTGGTTTCTAAGGTGCACAAGGGTGCAGCGTATACCTCATCCTCTTCTCCTTCTTCCAACCAAAGTGGTAAGTCATGCTCTAGCAGAGGTTGGGCAAGAGGGTATAGGACTAGCTGCTTGGACATAGGACCATTTTTTATGGTCAAGTTTCCTGCTCGGCAGCTTATGTAAGCATCCGCAGTGGCTAACCAAGGCCTTCCCAAAATAAGGGGGTATCTAGTAAGCTTTGACTTTGGTTGAAGAACCAAGAAGTCCGTAAGATACTCCCAAGAGTCAATAGAGACCAAGACATCCTCCACAATCCCTTCGGGAGTCACGGTGGAGCGATCCGCCAACTGCAGGACTATCGAGGTCTTTCTTAAGGAACCCTGAAGGTTGAGTTTGAGCATGGTGTCCCTGGTCATCACATTAATGGCAGCCCCTAAATCAATCAAGGTGTGGGGTATGATGGTGCCATTGATGTGGACATCAACTACAGGACTCCTAGGATCCAGATACTTTGGACAGATTACTTGCCCCAACATAAGATCAGACAGTTGTCCTATGACATTGATAGTTGAGGCATCTCTTTTTCGCCTGACTGGGTGCCTGAAACACTTTTCCTTAACCAATTTGTTGTATATCGATACATCTTTGATGGCTTGGAGAAGTGGTATTCTCACACACAACTGTTTGAGTTCTCCCAGAAGCTCATTCTCTTCTGGGTCGGGTTGTGTGGTTGCAGTTAGTCTCTCAGGAAAGGGTGGAATGGCTTTGGGTTCACTTTCCTGTTTATCTTCCTCATCCTCTGGGGGAGGAGGTTGGCGATCCGAAAGAGTCTTCCCGGATTGCAGGTTGATCTCCTGGATTTCCACAGCATAGGTAGGGCATGTTGTTTCCCCATTATATACCTGCTGGGCCTGTCGGTTGTTGGGGTTCGGGTTCGGTTGAGCAGGAATTTGGGGTTGTCTTGGAGGAGCAGGAGGTAATGGTTGTGGTTGAGCCGATGGTGGAGGCAAAATGGCGGGAGGAGTGTTGTACTGGGGCCTCCACCCAGGTTGAGGTGCATTCCACTGAGGCTGAGGCTGGACATGTGAGTGAAACGAATGAGTAGTGGGTTGAGTATGGTATTGAGGTGGGTAAGACCATGGAGGAGGTGCAGACCAGGAAGGATGAGCGGGGGGACCCCAAGAAGGCATAGGAGAAGATTGGTTGGGGCTATAATAAGCTTGGGATGTCCCTTGCATCCCCTGCGGGTAAGGTCTAGGTCCATGCGGCCTCCTTTGGTTGAGGAAGTAGAGAGGTTCGGTGGGTGCCTCAGTCCCTAGGTATATGGCCTTAAATCCAGGTAAGGTTGGGCATTGGTTTGTGGGGTGGTCCTCCTCACAAATGAAACATACCTCTACTGAGTGTAATGGACACTCGTTCTTAGGGTGCCTCCTCATACACCTGGGACAGAAGATGGCTAAAGCCCTCTCAGCTTCCTCTTTCTTCTGCTGGATTCAGAAGGTACCTAGTTGCATGGCAATGGTCTGTCTCACCTCACTTTTGAAGTCCTCCAGCTGATTAGAAAACTCATGCTTGGAGAAAGTAGTATTAGCTGAAAGTGGGTTTCCCCTACCTCTTTTTCGGGCTGCCCTAGAGTGGTTTCTAAACACAGTCTTTATATCCTCATAAGGTAGTTGGTAAATATCTCCTCCAGCTAGCATGTGAAGGGTATCTAGAAGATCTTCAGGGACTCCTCGGAGCAAGACCAGCTTTAGAGATTTGGGGTCAAGTGTGCACCTGGCCCGTTTATAGCTAAGCTAGAACCTTTCCTCGTAATCTTCTAAAGACTCATCGTTTCCCATGGTCATCCGAAAGATTTCTCCCTTGGTTTCCTTAGACCTACAGTAGTCCCGACATTTGGTATTGAAATCATGCTGCATCTGAGCCCAAGTGGTGATACTGTTTCCAGGTAACCCCATGAACCAGCGTAATGCTGCATCCTTGAGGGTAGAGGGAAAGAGTTTCAATTTTTTCTCATTTTCTGTATAGTCATAGGTTCGACAAAGGACAACAAACTCAAACAGGAAGGTATCAGGGTCTTCAGTAGTCAATCCATGGAAGTGAGGTAAAGCGGAGGGGCTTATGTTTTTCATTTTCATGTCTCCATTGGTCTCTCGGATGGGAAAGACACCTTCTATTCTCTCATCTTCTCTTCTATCATTTCGGTTTTCAGCCATGGCTTCAGATGGAGTGTTCTCTAACTCTTCTTCTATTATAGGATCTTCGTATATCTCAGGAGGCTCACCTATAAGTTCTTCTGGATCACTGTCACCAAAGAAGAGAGAAGGGTGACTCAGTGAAGTGGTGGGGGTGTTGGGTAAGAATTTTCCGGTTTTATCCCTGTTCCTATGAGGCATGAAATGGAAAGACTTTTGATTTCTTTTGTTTTTTTTTCTTCTGGCACCTGCAAAACTAAAATAGATTGAACTGCAACTAATATATCTTACTGAAATGGAAATGCGGAATTGAAATGAAAGCATGAAAGGACTAATCTATTTTTCTCAAATGAAATTGCAGGAATGAAATGCTAGTCTACGCTTGCTGAATTGAAACGCTAATCTATGCTTGCAGAATTGAAATTGCGGAATTGAAATGCTAATCTATGAAAGCATGGAAGATCTACTTTACTTTTGCGGAAATGAAATTGCAGAATGGAAATGAAATAAACTATTTAGCAGAAGGCAGTAGGAAAATAGAAGAAAAGCAACAATCACCAATACTCTGACGCTTCCCCGGCAATGGTGCCAAAAAGATGGTGGGCTCTGGTATTGCAGCAATAATGCTGCAACTCCTGAGACTCCCTTCTTTAATTTTATCAACCCGGTAGTTCGTAACAAACTTGGAAGCGACGGTGCTATATGCACAAGTACTAGCTCTTGCCGCAGCTGTCACTTGGTCAGCTGGCACAAGTCTACTAGGAGCTTAAGCCAACTTCTATGAGCTCTTAGAAGAAGCTTTTAATTGATGGATGAAATCTAACTCGAAGGAAGCTAATCTATTTGCGAAAAGAGATTGAAAAACTGAAGGAAAACACAAACCCTAGCAAACCCTAATTCTACCAGCTAATCCTACTGATGCAAAGGAGAGAATGCAAACTTCTGAAAGAGATGCCATTACTTCTATGAAGGTGAAATACATGTGCCTAAACTACCTCTACCTGAATAAAACATCTTTTTTTATTTTTGAGTAAGTTATTAGAATTATCATGCATGTGCTTTTAACTGGCTTTTTACTGTGAAGGGGTGGATCGAGGAGGAGAAATGCTTGGAAAATGTTGGGAAGGTTCAGAGAGGGTCTAAGGAGTCCCTAACACCCTTCTGGAGAGTTTCACAAAGTTTGGCTATCAAGAAACCTCATTTGTGAGCTTCTACAGGAAGTCTGCAGGGGTTCTACAAGATGTTCAGACATTTCTACAGGATGTTCAGAAATTTCTATAGGATGTTTATAAAGTGGATTTCAGAGGATGGGTGAGTGAGGGAAGATGCATGAATGGATAGGGAGGTAGGATAGGGGCCTGAAATGACCCAGGGACTGATGGATGGAGTGGTGAGAAGGTGTAGAGGGTTGTCTTGGCTTCAAGACGGCTGAGACAATGGAGGAGCAAGAAGGTAGGGTTACGTGGACAAAAGAGCAGGTGTGAGATGAGGAACCTAACTAGGAGATGGAGCAACTGGCTTGGACGAAGCTTAGGTGGATGAGAGAGTGGTAGAGATTCCCTGCACGGTGTATATTCAACCGAATCAACAAAGTCCTACACACAATCAAAGTCTTAGCTAATCTACTCTAACTGTCAATGAAAGAAATGAACAACAGCTTTATTTGTAAAGAGAACCATGTACATCACTTAAGCAAAGAAACATTTCAGAGATCTGAACTCATAACTAACTTCTACAAATGAAAACATTACACCAAGGATTGCATGGTCAAGAAAACTAGTGTTTTTGTTGGGGCAGCACTGTTTCTGCAATTCCAGCCCCTGATCCAATAAGGATGAGGTGAAACTGAGAGTGTTGTCGACCCTTTTCTTGGAGCTTTATCTGTTATTATCCTACCAATCTATTCTAAACATCTGAAGCAATTCTATTCATAACTAATGACCTATTTAACCAACACAACTAAATCTGCTCAACAGAAATACGTTTCAAATGCATAAAAGGAAAATCACAATGCATAAAGAAAAGGTAACAGTACAAGAAGGAAGCCCTAGGCTCTCAGGTTGGGCCCAACCCCGAGAGCTATGGCTCCTATAGAAAACTCAGAGTTGGTATAAAATCGGACTGCTTCTCATTATCAAAACATGATCATAAGTCAAGAGTTATGCCAAAAATGGCTACAAGAGAACACAATGAAGCTAGCAGCATTGTAGTGCAAAGTATGCAATAGTTTTCAAAATGTCCCTCACGAAGGCCGAGGCCTTAACATTTATACACCATGAGGGCCCTAGCTGGCCTCCTAAATCTATGGGACTTGGCTGCCCAAACTGTGAGTAGACAGCTTCTTCCAAAATCTGCTTGGCTGCCTTCTAGATCCGGTTTTGGTGGCCTTTGGAGCTCGGAGTTGGGGGTGAAGATCTCGAGGAAGGCTATTTAATGCCATAGACAACCCCCCTACGAATCCTCACCCCAAGCTTGGTTGTCTTCCAGCCCATGATTGCTCGGTTTTGCTCCAACATGTGTCAAAAAGACCTAAAATGAGCACGTGTTAGCCACCTAGGAGGAGTGACTACCCTTATTCGTACAAATGACATAAACATACTGAAAAATAATGCATAAGCTATGAAAAATGAAGGATTGAACAAGGATAATTAGACCAAATGAGCCCAACAAGTTACCAAATTTGGGACTCATCAATACACGTTCTCAATTCGTTAGAGCCTCTTTTGTACTAGCTCAAGCTTCAGTGAATTATGATACTAACACCTTTGTAGAAGCTTCAGGCCACCAGATTGGGATGCATCTATGAATGAAGAATATCGTTCATTATTGGCAAATGATACATCGGATCTTGTTCCTCTTCCAAAGGGAAGAAAACTTGTTAGATGCAAATGGGTTTACAAAACCAAGTTTGGACCAGATGGAAAATTTGATAAACATAAAGATTTTCTTGTTGCTAATGGTGTTTCACAAGTTTAAGGCATTGACTATACTGAAACCTTCTCCACCGTTCCCAAAATGAACTTTATCCGCCTTGTTCTTTCCCTTGCTGCCTCTTTCAAATGTGAAGTCCATCAGATGGATGTTAAATCTGCCTTCTTGCATGGGGACTTGCATGAAGAAATCTATATGGAAAAACCTCCTAGATTTATAAAAATAGACTCCAACCTTGTATGTTAGCTTAATAAATCCCTTTATGGTCTCAAGCAAGCCCCTCGAGCTTGGTATGCCAAAATGGATAGCTTTCTTTTAGATACTAGCTTTTCTAGGTGTCATTCTGGCAATACTGTCTACACCAAGAAAGTGGGTAAGTCCCTTATCATTCTTGTTCTTTATGTTGATGATATTATCCTTACTGGTAGTGATACCAACCTTATAAACCATGTGAAGTCTAGCCTTAAAAGGAATTTTGAAATGATATACTTAGGATGCATGCATTATTTTCTTGGTCTTAACGTCTTGCAAACCAAGGAAGGTATTTCTCTTTCCTAGTCCAAGCATGCCTGTAATCTTCTATGCCACTTTCTCATGGAATATTGTAAGCCAACCCTTTCTCCCTTTCAGTCTAGAACCAAACTTTCAGTCACTTGTACTTCCCCTGAATTTGATGCTACCTTATACCGTCAACTTGTAGGGAAACTTTTGTATCTGACCCATACTCATCCTAACCTTTCCTTTGTTGTTGGCCTTATTGCTTGGTTTATGAAAAACCCACATGAAATTCATTGCAAAGAAGCTAAAAGAATAGTTTGTTATGTTCGAGGTATAGTTCAGTTTGGGATTCATTACAGTGTAGAAGAATCTCCTTTATTGGTTGCTTTCACTGATTCCGATTGGGCTGGTGACCCTGATGATCGGAAGTCTATTGTAGGTTATGTGTTCACTCTTGGTTCTGGACCTATTACATGGGCTTGTAAGAAAAAAAGTGCCATTTCTCTTTCTTCAACAAAAACAGAGTATTGTGGCACCGTAGAAACTAGTAAGGAAGCCCTATGGCTTCATCAGATCCTGTCAGAGTTTGGCTTTCAGCAGCAACATCTGACTACACTTTGGTTTGATAATCAAAGTGCCATTCAACTATGCAAAGATCCAGTCCATCATTAGCGCAACAAACACATTGAACTACACATGCACTTCATCAAAAAGCTCATTCATGACCAAGTTCTTGAAGTGCAATATTGTTCAACTGATGATCAAGTTGCAAACATCTTTACAAAGGCTCTCACAAAGGCGAAGTTTACTAAACTTCAATTTAAGGTTGGAGTTTAGGAAGTTGTCACTAAGGGGGGATAGGCTCTAATGCCTCCTTCCTTCTTGTATTATGCCATATTTCTACATCCTTCAATCCTATCCCAAGTTGTTCTTAAGGGGAGATGTTAGGATATTCCGACACATAGGAAATAGTTAAGTATAACTTGGTATAGTGTAGAGTTAGATAAGCTGTGTTTCTTTACTATGTACATTTGTAACTTACAATTCAATGGTCACGATATGTTCTAGACATGAAGTGATCTGACAGTTCATTCTCTCCTTTGTATTACCGACAATTGATCTGTGGCTTAACACCTGATTGGTCCATGATCTCTATTTAAAGAGCGTGGAGGGTCATTTGTAGGGTAATCATTCATGAGAGAAACTTGTGTAAATTTTGTTTCTTTTATTAATAAATTTCCTGAAGTGGTTGCTGTTATGAAACCAGCTCACAAAAAGATAGAAAAGAGAGATCCACGCCTTAGAATTCAGCCTCTTCGAGGGGGCAACCTCCTTTACATTACATAAATGAACAATTCTTGGATGATACAAATGACAAAACCTCCTTTCTATATATAGGAGTCTAAGGAGTCACAATATAATCCAGCCGACCTAACAATAATAATATAAAGCCACAAAAATAACAATAGAGGGATTCTATGGGGCACAGAAATAACAATATGGGGGTAATAGGGGCACAACAATATAAATAAAGGGTATAACTACAATAGTAATGGGGTAATCACTAGTATTATAGGGACCCAACATGCCCCTCTCCTTCAAAAAAGTGTTGTCCTCAACGCTTGAGTAGTTCTGGATACTTCTGCATAAAATTCTCATCCTCCCATGTGGAATCTTCAGCGGATAAGTTCTTCCACTTGATAAGATACTCTGAAATTGATCGATTTCGTAGCTGTCGAGTTCTTGTTTCTGTGACTGCTTCCGGTTCCAATATAATTTTTCCTTCCTCGTCAAGTTCTGGCAATATTGTTTGAATTGGGAGCTTGTCACCTATAACCTTCTTTAAACATGAAACATGGAAAACTGGGTGCAATCGAGAAGCTGCAGGAAGCTCCAATTTGTATGCCATAGTACCAATCTTTTGCAACACCTTGTACGGACCATAATACTTTGGTGATAATTTATTATCCTTCTTAGCTTGCTTTAGGGACATTTGCTTATATGGTTGTAGCCGTAGGAATACCCAATCACCTACATCAAAACTTCTTTCACTGCGATGTTGATCTGCCTGTTGTTTCATTCTATTTTGTGCCAACACGAGGTTATCCTTTAAGAGTTGGAGGACTTGTTGTTGATGTTCGATGTGATGTTCCACTGCCTGAACCTTAGAATTTTCTCTTAAATATGATGTGATGGATGGTGGTTGATACCCATAAAGTGCCATAAATGGGGTCATTTTTGTTGCTGTATGGAAGGAAGTGTTATACCACCATTCAGCCAGAGGCAACCATTTGACCCATTGTGTCTGTTTATCAGATACAAAGCAACGAAGATATCCTTCCAAACATTTGTTTACTATCTCAGTTTGCCCATCAGATTGAGGATGATAAGATGAGCTATGAGCTAACTGAGTACCAAGACAAGAAAATAATTCTGTCCAAAAATTTCCAGTGAAAATGGGATCTCTGTCACTTACAATAATCTTTGGGTTTCCATGTAGCTTTTGAACTGTTTCCATAAATGCAGTAGAAACTGTACTGGCTTTAAATGGATGTGATAATGCACAAAAGTGTGCATACTTGGTAAGTCTGTCAACTACCACCATGATGACACTCTTTCCCTCAGACTTGGGTAAACCTGTGATAAAATCCATTGAAACCTCCTCCCAACGTTGGCTTGGAATGGATAAAGGTTGTAATAGACCCGGTGTCTTAATTGTTTCAACTTTATTTTGTTGGCAAACCAAACATTCCGCCACAAACTTTTGAATATCTGATTTAAGGCCATCCCAAAAAAATTCCTTCTTAACCCTGTGGTAAGTTTTTAAAAATCCTGAGTGCCCTCCTAAGGGAGAAGTGTGCAATTCCATAAGAATCTTTTGTTTTAGCTGGGAATTCTTACAGAGGTATAAGCGATCTTTGTACCATAACGAATCATTTTGCCAGCTAAATGTATCAGAAGTACTGGAATCTTGTTGTAGCTTTCGAATAAGTGCCCACACTTCTTCGTCATTCTTCCATTCCTCCCTTGCTTCGTTTATCCAATCTGGTTGGATAATAGAAATGGCACACAACAATGCTTCCACATCCTCATCCTTTCTTGAGAGTGCATCTGCCACCACATTTTGCTTCCCTTTTTTGTAGATGATTTCAAAGTCATAACCCAACATCTTTGTGACCCACTTTTGTTGCTCTTCAGAGGATAATCTTTGTTCTAAAAAGTATTTAAGGCTATCATGATCCGTTTTTACCTTGAAGTGTCTTCCCATTAGGTAGGGTCGCCATTTCTTAAGTGCATGGAGTATTGCCAACATTTCCTTCTCATAAATAGCTTTGCTTAAAAACTTTCCCTTGATTGGACGACTTTCAAAAGCAATGGGTCTTTCATCTTGCATTAGAACAGCACCAATTCCATTTCCTGAAGCATCACATTCCACAATAAAGGTTTTTGTGAAGTCCGGTGTAGCTAAGACCGGTGCTTGGCACATTGCCTCTTTAAGATGTTCAAAGGCCTTTGTTGCTTCCGGAGTCCATGAAAATGAATCTTTCTTCAATAATGTTGTTAGAGGTGCTGCTATTCTCCCATAATTCTTAACAAACTTGCGATAATACCCTGTCAACCCAAGAAATCCTCGCAGATGCTTTATGGATGTGGGGATTTTCCATTCCTTAATGGCTTTAATTTTGCTAGGGTCTACCTTAACTCCTTCATGAGATACAATATGACCCAAATATTCCACCTCCTGGACTCCAAAGAAACATTTGGATCTTTTTGCATATAATTGTTTCTCCTCCAATAGTTGTAGCACCCTGTCAACATGTTCAACATGATCCTTCCAAGACTTGCTGTAGATTAGTATATCATCAAAAAATACTAACACAAATTTTCTAAGGAATGGTTTGAAAATTGAATTCATCAAACCTTGAAATGTTGAAGGTGCATTGGTAAGGCCAAAAGGCATGACCAAAAATTCATAATGACCCTCATGAGTTCTAAATGCCGTTTTCGGAATGTCTTCAATCTTCATTCTGATTTGATGATATCCCGAACGAAGATCCAACTTGGTGAAGTAAATTGATCCATGCAATTCATCCAGTAATTCATCAATAACAGGAATGGGGAACTTATCTTTAATAGTGAGCTTGTTGAGCTCCCTATAATCCGGACACATGCGCCATGATCCATCCTTCTTGTGCACCAATACTACTGGAGCTGAGAAAGAACTTTGACTCGGTTGAATTATACCAGCCTCTAGCATTTCTGCAACCATACGTTCAATTTCACTTTTTTGGACATAGGGATATCTGTACGGCCTGATGTTTGGAGGAACACTTCCTGGAATCAGATGAATAGCATGATCATGATCACGCATAGGTGGGAGACCTTTGGGAGTCTCAAATACCTTGGAATGATTGTCCAGGACTTTTTGGAGATCTGGAGAAATAGATGATTCCAATGTGGAAACATCTAGCGAACATAATTGTGCAATTACACCTCTTTGCTCCTTTTTTAGAAGCTTTGTCATGCCATTAGAGCTGATTATCTTTCCTGGTTTCCCTGCAATACCCCTTAATTCAACTTCCTTTCCTTCCGTAGAAAATTTGATGAAAAGTTCTTGAAAATTAAAAGCTATTGTACCCAAGGATTGTAGCCATTGGACTCCTAGTACAACATCAGCACCTCCCATTGGAATGGAAAGCATTGGGCTAGTCAATACATATTCTCCCATGGATAGCTTGATATTATGGCACTTTCCAGAGCAATTTATTGTTCCTCCATTTGCAATCATCACTTGACACTCTGGTGCTGGATATAGGAAGCAATTCAATTCTTTTGCTACCCTACAATGAATAAAATTGTGGGTGCTTCCTGAATCAATCAACACTATTACCTTTTTCTTCTTGATTTGTCCTTCTATCTTGATGGTTTGAGGAGTGGTAATTCCCGCCAATGCATTACAAGATATGGTCGGATTTATTTGTTCTTCATCTAGGCTTTGTTCCTGGAGTATATCTTCTTCTTTTGACCTTTCTTGCTCCTTTTCTTCTTCCTCTTCACAATCTATGTAGAATAATTTCTTCTCAGCACACTTATGACCTTTAGTGTATTTGCTATCACAACTGTAACAAAGCCCTTTTGCTCTTTTTTCTTCCAATTGTTGTGGTGTCAACCTTATAGGTTGTGGAAGACTAGGGGCAACAACACTTCCGTCTTTATAGTTGTGAGTGGTATGCTTCCTGGTTGCCATAATTTTGCTTTCCATTTTTCTTGCTAACCTGAATGCCTTCTCTAATGAATCAGGTTCCCAAAGGCGAACATCATGTTGGATATTATCCTTTAAAGACCCTATGAACACATCAATCCTATGCTCCTCTGGAATATCTTTTACCCTTATGTTCAATTTTTGGAACTCCTCAATGTGCTCCATTATTGAACCCTTTTGTTTGAGACTTATCAATTGGCTAAAAAAAGTGTTGCTTTTTGTATCCTCATAATGTGCTATCAATTCTTCCGTAAAAATTGCCCAAGTGATAAATTGTTTACGAGAGCAAAGCCATTGATACCATACAAACTGATTTGGTTCCAAATATACAGTTGCCATACGTACCTTTTGTGTGTTTTGCACATTATTGAGATCGAAGAATTGCTCCATCTGTAATATCCATGTGGCGGGATCCTTGCCATCAAACTTCCTCATATCGATTTTTGGAATATGGTGATTCTTCGATCCAACATTAGCGTCTATGGAATCATGATTAACATTTCTTTTGTTCTCATCATGAGTTTCCTTTACTACCTTTTCACCATTAGTGACCCTTTCTTGTAGCAACTTCTTCAATTCTTCCATGTCTGTCTTCAAATCTATCTTCAAATCTGCCATCTAATCCTCCATCTTAGCTTCCATGCCCTTTATCTTAGATTCCACGCCATTTATCTTAGATTCCACGCCACTTATCTTAGCTTCTGTTAGCTTTTGTGAGCGTGACATTTGTTGCACTTGTTCTTGTAATTTTGATATATCATGTAGCATTTCTTCCTCTTCTTCATGAGTCATGCTAGAGCTTTCAGGTTCCTTACTAGGTGTTTGCATTTTCTTTCCTCGGGGCATCAGTTACCGATAATAATGCTTTACTATGCCCTTTGAATTCCGTTAAACCAAGCTTACACAAAAATTTAAAAAAAAAAACTACACACCTTTTTTCACTTTATAGAAGCCTGATATTGAATCTGATGTATCTCTGTAATTTCAGATCATCCAGTTTTGAAATTGCTACCTGTAGTAGCCTTCTGCTTCCTCTTTCCAATGCCACAAGTCTGAGCCAAATTGGATTCTCCAAGGAAGAGTTATGTGAAATCTCCCACAGTGACTTGCTTTTAGACTGGTTCAGTAGAGCGAACTTGTACGACGTGCCACGAGTCACTGTTTCAACCTTTGAATCTGAAACACACACACAAGAAACTACAGTCCGTCCTCTTTCTGTACCTTCTTACGAAATTTCAATCCGATCCCCAGAGAGAAAGTTATGACGATTTTCCCCAGGTCACCTGTTTTGAATGTAATTCAGGAGTCTGCAAAAAGACCAACTTCCTCAGATCATATCTCCGCAAATATCGCGCGAAAAGCTCTGAAATTCGGACCCAAGGTTCAGCACGATTTCTTCTCAAATGGGTTTTTTTTTCGACTTCTGAAACGTCACAAAAAAAAATTTATAGCGAAAATGCCACGATGACCTGTTTGGAGCAGCGAAACCCTAGAATCCAAAGCTCTGATACCAAATGTTATGAAACCAGCTCACAAAAAGATAGAAAAGAGAGATCCACACCTTAGAATTCAGCCTCTTCGAGGGGGAAACCTCCTTTACATTACATAAATGAACAATTCTTGGATGATACAAATGACAAAACCTCCTTTCTATATATAGGAGTCTAAGGAGTCACAATATAATCCAGCCGACCTAATAATAATAATATAAAGCCACAAAAATAACAATAGAGGGATTCTATGGGGCACAGAAATAACAATATGGGGGTAATAGGGGCACAAAAATATAAATAAGGGGTATAACTACAATAGTAATGGGGTAATCACTAGTATTATAGGGACCCAACAGTCGTTTGGCTCATGCCATGGACTGTTTCCCTCTTTGATGGTTTTAACCATGTGAAGAATACTGGTGTATTGCTTTGTGATCTGTTTGTGAGCGGTGTCCTTTGGTGTTCTGTCTGAGGAACGTACCCTATAAATTCCTACATTAGACTCCTAGTACAACATCAACACTACCCATTGGAATGGAAAGCATTGGACTATTCAATACATATTCCCCCACGGTTATCTTGATATTATGGAATTTTCTAGAGAAATTTATAGTTTCTCCATTTGTAACCATCACTTGACACTTTGGTGCTCGATATTGGAAGAAATTCAATTCCTTGTCTATCTTACAATGAATAAAATTATGGGTACTAGCCGGATCAATCAACACTATTACCTTTTTCTTCTTGATATGTCCTTCTATCTTGAGAGTTTGAGGAGTGGTAATTCCTTCCAATGCATTAAAATATATGGTCAGATTCATTTCTTCTTTCTCTAGGGCTGGTTCCTGGTGTATATCCTCTTATTTTGACATTTCTTGTTCCTTTTCTTCCTCCTCTTCACAATCAATGTAAAATAAATTCTTCTGGGCACACTTATGACCTTTAGTGTATTTTCTATCACAACTATAACGAACCCATTTTTCTCTTTTTTCTTCCAATTGTTGTGATGTCAACCTAGTAAGTTGTGGAAGGCTATGAGAAACAAAACTTCCATCTTTATAGTTAGTGGTATACTTCCTTGTTGCCATAATTTTTCTTTCAAATTTTCTTGTCACCCTAAATACCTTCTCCAATGAATCACGTTCCCAAAGGCAAACCTCATATTGGATGTTATCCTTCAAAGCCCCTATGAAGACACCAATCTTATGTTCCTCAGGAATATCATTTACCCTTATATTCATTTTTTTAAGTCCTCAATGTGCTCCATCATTGAACCCTTTTGTTTGATATTTATCAATTGCCTAAAGAAGGTGTTGCTCTTTGTATCCTCATAATGTGCTATTATTTCCTTCGTAAAAATTGACCAAGTGACAAGTAATTTACAAGAAAAAATCCATCGATACCATACAAACTGATTGGGTTCTAAATATAATGTTGGAATGTGTACCTTTTTTGTGTGTTGTACATTATGGAGATCCAAATATTGCTCCATCTGTAATATCCATGTTACTGGATCCTTGCCATCAAACTTCCTCATATCGATCTATGGAATATTGTGTGTCTTCAATCCAACATTAGATTCTATGAAATCAAGATTAACATTTATTTTGTTCTCATCATGAGTTTCATTTGATATCTTTTCGCCATTAGGAATCATTTCATGTAGCAAATATTTCAAACCTTCTGTTGGCTAAAGGGGGCCTGACCCAGGTTCAACGTTAGTTAGCCAAACAAATCCCTGCACTACGGGCCCTTCCCGCATCAGTCCAGGGAGCGCAGACTGAAGTCTCACCCGAAGCAGTATGGGAGGATGCTGGAGCCAACTTTCCGCACCCTTGAGATGGTTGTGATGTCGATTTATTCCAACTATACCTACCTTCATGCAGGTTTCTTCGCGCTCCAGTCTATCCTTCAGTACCTTCGTGATCTATTAAAATCGGCTTTCATGCATCCCTAACCAGGGGCTGATGTCCTTTCACACTGATATGGCAGCAACCTGCGCTATTTCTCAAACTAGACTAAGTATCTTACTTATCTTACTGACAGATCTTGATTATCTTCACGTAAACAAATGTTCCTACTTGCGTTCATTGAACCAATACAGTTATACACATTCGCACATCATATAAAGATTAGAAGTGAAAGTACAACAGATGCAGAAACAGGAAATAAAGACGTAGGAATGCTAGAAACTTCTCTTTATTAATACTTCCAGATTATTACAGACTCGACTCGCCCTGTGCACTTAGCTACATGGGTCTGCGCATTCAGTTGCAGACTACTAGGCCTCTATACACTTAGCTGCAGAGCCTCTACCTACGCTACAACCCAAAACTTATACTTATACTTCAGAACTATCTCGCATACATCTTCATTGGTTTTCCATATTGTATTAGATTAGATGCCTTTGACTACTTGGAGCTTCGCTCTATTTATACAATCCCATGGTCCACAAACCATGGGTAGATCTTCTACAACTGACATTACATAATCAAAATAAGGGCGGACAACCTTATGACTCTTTAACAACTACGTGCTCTACACCCACAAAATGCAGAGTGTTTACATTGGAATTACAAAATTTGACCAAAATCTGGGCTCTAAGCCCCAAAACTACCCTTGGGGGTTCCCGCACCCAACAGGCCCCCAACAAAAACATCGTGACTCACCCTTAAGTCACTCTGTAGGTGTGGAGATGTTAGCGCAAAGACCTCCTAGATATACTTGGATCGCTACAACTTCGGTAGCGAACTGAGCGGCTGCCTGCTGAACTTCCTCCACACGTTGTTTGATGACTGTTGTTGTTGAACTGCTGCTCTGAATCCTCTGCTAAGTTGCTTGCAGTTGCACAAGCTTTGCTTCAATGGAGGTTGTAATTGTATATGCCTCATCGATCCATGGTTGTAGGAACGCTTTTAAGACTGCTTCCTTATGTCGAGCGGCATCCACCTATTCTTTGAGCGCCTTTGCCTGCTGCATCCTTGCAAGCCTCTGTATAAGGGCAACCATCTGCACGATCTCTTTTACTTCGTCATACTTCTATTGTAGCTCGCACACCTCTGTCTCTAGGCACTCTACATTCGAGTCCTCCTGCAGGGTAATTAGGACCTCGAATGATTGCTCGAACAGCTACATGCAATCTTCCACTGTGCTGTCAACGTTCATCATTGCTATTGTAACAGCAGTGGTTCATTGTTCCCTTATTTCCAGCAGAGTTGAAGGCTGAGCCTTCAACTATAGTTCTGTGATCTGCAAGTTCAGCTCTAGCTGAACCTTGCCCATCTCTTCTCTAGCGCCGCACACCCCTATGGCCAATTTACAGACACACACCTCCACCAATTCCTCTGCTTGAATTTCCAACTTCGGGACCAATTGGCAGGCTTACTCAATGACCTGCATTATCTGTTTGTTCTACTCTATTTCTTTGTTGCGCTTGTAGAGCTATAACTAGGGTCTCCCACACCACCAATTATTCCACATTATTAAGTCAATCTGGGATCGTTTTGTTCTTTCAAGGAGTAACTCAATCCGAGGCTATTCTGTCCAAGTAGTGCTCGGTAGTATAGCATTCTAATGACTTGAAAGGAAACAATCGCTAAGCTGTAACTAAACCAATTCAGAAAATGAAATCACACAAGGCAAATGATCAGTCAAGGGTACGGAACCAATAACCCTTCCCTTTAGAAACTGATAAAGAAAGAAAACCAAAGCATGGGCTTATAGGTCAGGGAGCTAGGCAGCGTCTTGCTGGGCTCACGACAGCCTTAGGCCTGCTATCACGCGAAAGCAATAAAGGCAGATTAATGAAAGTAAAATGGAACAGCAATTCTTAAAATGGAACAGCAGTAATGAAATGGAACAGCAGTAATGAAATGGAACAGCAGTAATAAAATGGAACAGCAGACTATCATAAACAGGAAACGTCAATCATATAAAATGGAACAGCAAACCCAAATGGAACAGCAAACTCAAATGGAACAGCAAACTCAAATGGAACAGCAAATCCCGAAGTATGTACACGGTCTGTACTACTGTAGCGATCCGAGAACAATGTATGATGCGACTATGGTTCTGAACAAAGTGATATTATCTTCAAGTCTCACAAGTAATTATTTCATATGAATCCAATAATGATAACATTCATGCCAATAACTTGCTATAGAAATGGATGCAATTCGAATAGATTCAGTTTGTGTAATACAGAGACGTGAATTACAGAACTTATTCAGATTCAGATATTAATTAAGAAGCATAGTCTATCATATAAGAAATGTATCGGATTACTGTAATGAAAGAAATAAGCAAACCACACAAATCACCGTATGATACAACAGCAAGTGACCGTCGGAGCTGGGCCCTTGGCTACGATGGTACACTACTTAGAGTTACTTCAAATACAGAAATGAAGTGAACACCAAATCCTTTATATTGATTACATAACAAAAGTGTACAGAATCAGATCTTACAAAAGCTCAGTGATCCAAGTCGTTCTGAGTTTATAATTATAATAACAGTCATCCCCCCACGCTCGATGGCGTGGTACCTTTATATAACATAACTGACGGAGATGTCTAGATACAAAAGATAAGCTTTAAAGCAGCGATCCCTCAGGATCGAATATCCTGAGGGATTCGCTTAATCGTTCAGGTCTCTTGCGTTCTCCGTCACGGTATCCTGCGCTCTTTTCCTGGATTATTCGGCTCCAATTTTACTTGATCTTGTCCGCATCCGGTTCCCTGTCGACGGGGCAGTAGTTACTTTCCTTGCGCTTCTCGTTTTTACTCGATAATCCCCTATTTCCGTGTCCTTCTGCATAGAAAACATCGATTATTAGTGATTGAGCTTCGTTTGTCCATTTTCACATAATTTACCAAAACCCTTATGTTTTTAGGCTCAATATGCAGAAAAGATTAGAAATAGTATTTGAAAAACCACTAGATTACTTATCAAAAATCATACCTTCCAGGTGCTCCACACACCCCCCTGCTTACCCTGTTTCATGTCCTCATGAAAACGTTGTAATTGACATGCAGGGCTGTGAGAGAGTAGGCCGGAGAAGGGATCTCTCGAAGAGGCCGACAACCATGATTAGCAACTAGATGGTCAAAGAACTGGTCTAACCGATCTGCAGGCATCTCATATAGAGCCTGATATCCAGGTGCAGGATGCCAAACAATTGGGCTGCGAAACCGATACCCCAACCAAAATGGGCCTGCTCGCAGAATCCGTTCCCCATAGAGACTCAATCGACTGGCAGCCAATTCAAAATTCTCAAAGTTAAAGGGTTCTCTGAGCTGGATGTTTGGATTAGAGGTTCGGTGTCGAAACTTTGCAGCATGGAAGGCCTGGTCTTTAATAGTCAGGAAATACTCCAAACCATTTCGGATCAAGTCTTCATGCATGGGACCTAATATCTTCATGACACCTGGGATCCTCATCATACTCCTATGCTCTCTCCATAATGCTGCTAGGTCCCTAGGTTCAGCTCGTACCCAAAGGTCTAAGCTATTTTCTTTCCTCTGGAAGATGTTGTAAGCTTTAAGCCATTTTAACTGATTCACCCCAAATGAGATAAAGGCTTGAAATTGTATATCGCCAACGAAAGGGCCAGGATTCAAATCAGTTTTCTGGTCTAAGACAAGATTGTGCAAGTAGAATTCACATAACAATCTTTGAACTTTAACTCCATAGTGCTTGCAGCAATCTATAAAATCATTAACAGTGCTGATATGGATGGGTGCTCCTGCCCTAACAGCTTTTATTTTTAATCTCAAATAACGTTCAAACAAAAACAAAGCATAATTTTTAGCAGGGGCTCTACAAGTCAAAACATCAGTATACAAGGAACACAAGGTGTCCATCTGCTTAACAACACTATCTAGTCGACGAGTTACCTTAGCAACCTTTTCCTGCTCCTTCTGCCATCCTTCAAAGGCCTGGCTCTCGGACTGACTGATGTTTCGAAGTTGCTGTTGGAGTTCCTCGTATCTTTCCTTGGGGACCGTCTGTTCTCGCAACCGCTCGGCCTCCTGCTGGGCTTCCTTCATCATTTTATGCAAGGTCCTGGTCTTCGGGTCTTTCTTCCACAGAGCCGTAGAAGCTGGAAGTTTAACCTGGACCTTCCTGTTGCGTTGCTTGGAATTTAGGACCCGAATTACACCCGAGGGGGGTGTTTCCGTTTGAACCTCTTTGCTATCCGTCTCCTTTTTGATGCGAACAAAGGGTTGGTGTGATCTTCCTACCACCGGAGGCTCTTGCTGTTCCATTGGAATGTCCATTCGTTCCTCCGGGCCAAATGGAACAGCAGTTTCCAATGGAACAGCACCCTGTTCCTCATTGACATTCGGAACAGCGAACTGTTCTTCAACAGTAGGTCTCCTGATGGGGTTTCGTCCTTCAAAACGAACCCTAACCCTCGGGGTCCTCGCTGCCGTGGTCCTTTTCTTTTGCCTTGCAGTTTTTTGTATTCTCAGACTGGCTTTCAACATTCTGATTTGTTGCCGAAGTCTGGTTATCGTGCCCAGCATCCTCTAGTGCTTCTTCTTCAATTTTGCAATTTCCCTAGCCTCGGCAGAGGGTTTGGCCTTTAATTTTACTTCTTCTTCCTCTCCCGGAACATCTTCCGGTGCCCTGGGGATAGATTGTCCCGAATTGATGTCTTCTCTGAGCGAAATATGCGAATGACTCCTCTTGCGGAAAAGAAAAACCAAATTCTGCATCTTGAAAAAAAAGAAATATGCGAGTGTTGTTCCTTTTCGCAAAGGAACAACAAAGCACAAAGAGTGCTGTTCCTTTTCGCAAAGGAACAACAAAAATCCACATGTGCTGTTCCTTTTCGCAAAGGAACAGCAAAAATCCACATGGGCTGTTCCTTTTCGCAAAGGAACAGCAAAAATCCACACGGGTTGTTCCTTTTCGCAAAGGAACAACAAATATCCACACGGGCTGTTCCTTTTCGCAAAGGAACAGCAAAGCCAAAAAGTGTTGTTCCTTTTCGCAAAGGAACAGCAAAGCCAAAAAGTGCTGTTCCTTTTCGCAAAGGAACAACAAAACAAAAAGTGCTGTTCCTTTTCGCAAAGGAACAGCAAAACAAAAAGTGTTGTTCCTTTTCGCAAAGGAACAGCAAAACAAAAAGTGCTGTTCCTTTTTCCAAAGGAACAGCAAAAAATGCAAAACGTCAAAGTGCTGTTCCTTTTCACAAGGGAACAGCAAAAATTCCAAAACACAAACGTGCTGTTCTTTTTCGCAAAGGAACAGCAAAAATTCGAAAACGCAAAAGTGTTGTTCCTTTGCGCAAAGGAACAGCAAAATAAAAAGTGTTGTTCCTTTGTCGAAAAAGAACAGCAAAACAACAAGTGTTGTTCCTTTTTGCAAAGGAACAGCAAAGTACCAAAAGTGTTGTTCCTTTTGAAAAGGAACAGCAGAATCACACGAGTGCTGTTCCTTTTAAAAAAGAACAGCAAAATCAAACGAGTGCTGTGCAAAATAAAGTAACCAGAATACTACAAAACAAAAATGAAAAGAACATATATACAGGATGTTATGTACAAATTATGAAAAACGAATTGCTTAAGTTATGGGTGAGGAAGATTTCACTTCCTCTGCTAGGATCTCCAAATCAGTATCTTGCTGAAGCTGTTGACAAAAGGATTCCCGAGTAAGGGGTCTTCGATAGAGACGAACCCGGTGGCCATTTACTTTGAACATATGTCCAGAACCGTCAATCGTGATCAGAGTGAGGGTCCCATTGTCGTGCACCTTCTGGATCTCATATGGTCCTAGCCAGCGAGTCTGGAGTTTCCCCGGGAAGTCCTGGAATCGAGAATCGTATAACAAAGCCCAGTCTCCTTCATGGAAGACTTTATTCTTTATAAGTGCATCGTGCCACTTAGCTCGCTGTTGTTGAATTAATGCTGTGTTTTGTAATGCAGAGAGCCTAATCTCATCCAATTCGTTGATTTGTCGTAGTCGATTGATCTGTGCCTCATTCAGATCTAGTCCAACCTCTTGTGCAGTTCGTAGTGTTTGGATCTCAAATTCGATAGGAAAGATTGGTTGTTTCCCAAACACCAATTGATAAGGTGAATAGCCTGTCGTACTTCTCCATGTGGTTCTATAAGCCCACAGTGCTTCAGGTAGCCGAGCAGCCCAATCACGCCTGTGTGATGCGATGGTCTTTGTTAAGATTGACTCAATTATCTTGTTACTGTTTTCTACTTGTCCATTTGCCTGCGGATGGTAGGGGGTAGTAATCTTATGTTGGATATGATAATTGTTAAGTGTTGCGGCTAGTTTGTTTCCAACAAACTGTGGTCCACCATCTGTAATCACTTCTCTCGGAAGTCCATAACGTACAAACAAATGGAACAAAAATTGTATTACCGAATCTTCTGTAGCCCTAGCTAATGATTCAGCCTCGACCCATTTAGTAACATAGTCTGTTGCTACCAGGATGTATGTCCTTTGGTTTGATGGTGGATTAATGGGTCCGACGAAATCGAGAGCCCATCGTTCAAATGGCTCAATAACCACTTGTGGTCTTAGAGGCATTTCATCGGCTTGACCAGGCTTTCCTGCTCGCTGGCAGCTATCACAGGCCTGCACAAACTTTTTTGCATCCTTAAAGATTGTAGGCCAATAGTACCCTGCCTGTAGTATTTTATGTGCTGTTCTCTTGTCGGCAAAGTGCCCCCCGCATGGTCCACTATGACAAGCCTTTAAGATGTCTAGGATCTCATCCTCTCGAATACACCTTCTGATTTGCATGTCTGCCCCTGTATGGAATAAATGGTCTCCAATCCACGAAAATCGTGTGCTTTTTTGAACAATTTGTTTTCGTTCCTGAGGGGTTAGGTGTTTTGGTAACTTACCCACTGCAAGGTAATTGGCGACGTCAGCATACCAGGGTGTGCGAACGGCAATGGCAAACAGATGTTCGTCAGGGAATTGATCTTCCACAGCTGCTGCTTCGCTTGATTTGGGTATTCTTGAGAGGAAGTCGGCTACAGGGTTCTCCTTGCCGGGTCGATCCTTAATTGTGATGTCAAACTCCTGCAACAAGATCAACCATCGAGTTACTCTAGCGTTTGTAACAGGTTTGTTTGCTAGATATTTAATAGCAGAATGATCTGTATATAACACAACAGGGTAACCTGTAATATAATGCCTAAATTTATTAACAGCATGGATTACAGCGAGAAATTCCTTTTCAGTAACAGTATAATTGAGCTCGGCAGAGGATAAATTTTTGCTAATATAGTAAATAGCGTATGGCTTCTTATCCTCTTCTTGTCCTAGGACTGCACCGATTGCTGTATCCGAGGCATCCGATGAGATCTGGAATGGCAGATTCCAGTTTGGTCCTCGAAGGACTGGAGCTATTGACAGGAGCTTTTTCAATTCTTTAAAAGCTTGGTCGCATTTATCTGTCCACAAAAAATCGACATTACCTGTCAGAGCATATAGAGGTGCTGCAATTCGTGAATAATGTTCTATAAAGCGTCTGTAATATCCAGAAAATCCAAGGAAACTACGTACCTCTGTTTGAGTAGTGGGGGTAGGGGTGAGCAAAAGAATCTGAATTTTAGCAGGGTCTACCTGGATACCAGCTGCTGAAATGTAGTGCCCTAGGATGATTCCTTCCGTCATCATCATGTAGCACTTCTCGTGGCTCAGGCAGAGTCTAGTAGCAATGCAGCGTTGTAAAACTTTTTCCAGGGTATCCAGAGCTGGATCAAATTCATCGCCATACGATGTGAAGTCGTCCATATACACCTCAAGTCCATCGTTCATTAGGTCTGCAAAAATACTGAGAATAGCTCTTTGAAATGTAGCAGGGGCGTTACATAGGCCGAAGGGTAATACACGATAGGCAAACGTTCCCCAAGGGCACGTAAAGGTAGTTTTATCCTGGTCTTCAGGGGCAATTTGGATTTGGTTATATCCACTGAAGCCATCCAAAAAGGAGAAAAATTTCTTCCCTGCTAACGTGTCCAATACTTGATCTATAAATGGGAGGGGAAAGTGATCCTTTTGTGTAGCCTTGTTTAACTCCCTGTAATCGACGCAGATCCTCCATTTTCCGTTTTTCTTTGGTACCACCACAAGGGGAGAGACCCATTTACTGTCAGAGATAGGGTAAATAAAGTTAACATCTAAGAGCTTCTGAAGTTCATCTTTCACTATCTCTTTTAGGTGCGGGTTGAGTCTCCTTTGTGGCTGACGGACAGGTCTTGTGTCTTTCTCTATATAGATGTGATGGGTGCATAATTGAGGATCAATCCCCTTCATGTCGGGGTAATCCCACGCAAATGCATATTTGTACTTTTGTAACAGATTAACAAGTTTTATCTCTTGATCTGGTGTAAGATTGGCGTTAATATTCAGAGTCTTACCAGGTTCAATTTCCACTACTTTAGTATTAGCAACAGCAGTTACTGGTATTGTCTGATCATGCGGATCTTTTAAGGGATCTTCTTCTAGCTCATTGTCAAATGCTGCCTCTATCATAAGACACTGCATATGTTTTCTAGCTTCAGTTTGACTGATAAAATTGTTAATGGCGTCGTCTTCTGTTTGATCTTTGAAATCTAACGCCTTCTGTATAGTTAATGGAGATCTAATATTGTTAGCGAGATATGATACAGGATAAGGGTTAGTTTTAATCATTGGCAGGCTTGGCTAAGCTGGAGGGTACAGAATTAAATTTTTAACATCGGGTCCTTTAGCTATAGTCATGTTTCCCTGCCGGCAGCCAATGTAGGCATCGGCAGTAGCAAGCCAGGGTCTGCCTAGGATTAACGGATGTCCATCTAGTCGGGTTTTAGGATTAATTACCAGGAAATCTGTGGGATACTCCCATGAATCTACGGAAACCATGACATCATTCAGAGTACCTTCTGGTCGAACTACAGATCGATCTGCCAATTCTAACAGAGTAGAAGTAGGTTCTACTGACGTAATGCCAAGCTTTTGGCAGGTGGAGGTTGTCAAAATGTTGATTGCAGCTCCCAGGTCGACTAGAGTGTTAGGCAGGGTTTGGCCATAGATTTGAACGGTCACAATTGGGTTCCCGGGATCTTCATATTTGATAGGTGTCTCCTTTCCTGATAATAGGTCGGATAAAGTACCAACTACTTGGACTCTAGGGTTAGTGTTTGTATTCCTCCTTGATTTTTTGATGCATAATTCTTTTATGGTTTTCGCATATATAGGAATATCTTGTATAGCTTGGAGGAATGGAATCTTTATATACAAATTTTGTAATTCTCCCAGAATGTCAAAGTCTGGAGGTTGTATAGGTCGAGATATGACTAATCGTTCTGGGAAAGGAGGAGAGGATGTGCTTGCTTGCTTATTGTTTTGCTCTTTGTTTTCATCCTCCCGCTGTGGGGGTTGTTCTACAGGTAACTGATTTTCAATATGGGCCATTTTGTCTCCCTCTGTTTCTACTATTCGTCCCGATCTTAACTGAAGATCGTTGCACTCCCTTAGGTCAGACTCAATCTCTGATGTGTCTATGATTTGAATAGATTGGATTGGCCTATTATTAGGGTTGGGATTGGGTTGGGCTGGGAGTTGCGGTCTCAGATTAGGCTGGGGATTTTGTGGTAAAGCTGGCAGAGTTGGTTGAGGGAGTGGTATTGATCCTGCTGGCTGATATGTCGGTTTTGGCCAGCTTGTCTGCCAGGATGAGCTTTGCGAAGTGGAAGGGGTCCACTGTGGAGGATAGGAATTATTCTGCCAATATGCTGGAGGATAAGGGCAGTTTGGCCAACCAAATTGGGACATCCAAGGATTTGGAGTAGGAAACATTTGAGGTGACCAATTTGAAAACGGGGGTTGGGACTGATTTTGCCACATGTTCTGTTGCTGAGTACTGAACTGCGGAGGTTGAAAAGAAGAGGATGGGTCTGAAAACATACCTGGTTGCCTAGGCTGCCATTGGCGACGCTGGTTAACAAAATATGCCGGTTCTGACTCCTCTTCTGCTTCTTTGTATACTGCCTTCAAACCAGGCAGTGAAGGGCAGCTTTCGGTCAGGTGGTCCTTGGTACAGATAGCACATATTTGGACTGTATCCAGCGGGCATTCTTTGTGGCTATGTTTCTTCCTGCATCGTGGGCAAAAAATGGCTAGATTCTGCTCTGCCTCAGCTTGCTTTTGTTTAGCCTGCACAATGTCAAGTTGTGTAGTTAGTGTTCCCAGGATATCAGTTTTAAAATTTTCTAGCAAATTTCCAAGTTCTACCCGTGTTACTCCCTCTGTTAATGTTCTGTTATCTCTGGGGAAGCGATCGTATTCCGCTGGTTTTATCCTCGTGCTGCCTCTTGAGCTCCTGATACAGAGATCAATGATATCAGCAAAATTTTCCTGATAAATGTCTCCTTTCCCCATGATGTTTAACGTTTCGATCCATTGCTCTCTCATACCTCTAATTAATGCAGTTTTCAATACGTTATCAGGCAGAGGTAGTGATGCATAAGGGGATCTCTGCAAGTTATATTGGAAACGTTCCACATATTCTTCTAAGTTTTCATTTGGTCTGGCTGACATTTGAAAGATTTCATCTTTTAATTCCCTCGATCTACAGTAATCTTGGTATTTCTTTAAAAAGGCTTCTTTCATTTGATCCCAATTGTTAATAACCCCACCACCTAAGCCCATAAACCATCTCAACGCAGCCCCTTTTAATGTAGAGGGGAACAATTTCAGTTTCTGGGGGTCGGTGGTGTAATCGTATCCTCTACATAATACATCAAATTCGAACAAAAAGGCATCCGGATCTTCTGATGTGAGGCCATGAAATGTGGGAATATGTTGGAGAGGGATGGCTTTCATGGGCGCATTTGCTGCAGAATCTACTATCGGATATTGCAATGTGGAGGTCTGGGTGTTTGGCTGGTTCTGCACCATGGGATCGAATATATGCCAGTAATCTTCAGGAATTTCCAAGAGAGTGTTCCTTGGTTGAGGAAGGATAGTCTTAACAGGGATTGTCTTGACACCACTCCCTTGGTCAGGGATGATAATGGCCCCAACTGTTTGCGGTGAATGAATTCCTTCAACAAGGATTTTTACAGCGCTTCCCTTGTCCGGGCTATTCAAAGGCTGGTTCAATTCAATAGGAGATCTAGGTTCCTCAACCTCCCCTGTTTCTCCTTCTCCTTCACAAAGGTTACTTTGGGTCCCTTCGTGCAATGGTCCAGGAGTCAAATTTTCAATTTCTTGAAAATCCTGCTCCTCTGTTCGACTGTGCACCTCAGCAAAGGCTTCAGATGGTGATCCCGAGGCCTGAAGGGAACTAGTAGGCTGTTTAGAATTGACTTTCTTATAACCTACTGATGGCTGAGAGTCGGCTTTCTTATAGATTTCGTCTATGAAGGTTTTTCGTCCAAGGGTCACCGGCCCCTTAGCTTTGGATGGAGGCTTTTGATCTTTTTCTAACTTTTTCTGCTTAGTCATGCACTCCAAGTAAACTACTAAATCCTATTTAACCAGCAATTCTACTAAGAGAGCGGACGGTGGAGCAGGGCTTTTACATGCTCCGTACGCAGGTTCTTACCTTCCGTTTTTAAAATCCAACTCCCTCCTAGCAGATTTGCGCACTACTCTATAAAGGACAAATGGCTATTACCCCTTCCCCGGCAACGGCGCCAAAATGTAGAGCTATAACTAGGGTCTCCCACACCACCAATTATTCCACATTATTAAGTCAATCCGGGATCGTTTTGTTCTTTCAAGGAGTAACTCAATCCGAGGCTATTCTGTCCAAGTAGTGCTCGGTAGTATAGCGTTCTAATGACTTGAAAGGAAACAATCGCTAAGCTGTAACTAAACCAATTCAGAAAATGAAATCACACAAGGCAAATGATCAGTCAAGGGTACGGAACCAATAACCCTTCCCTTTAGAAACTGATAAAGAAAGAAAACCAAAGCATGGGCTTATAGGTCAGGGAGCTAGGCAGCGTCTTGCTAGGCTCACGACAGCCTTAGGCCTGCTATCACGCGAAAGCAATAAAGGCTAATTAATGAAAGTAAAATGGAACAACAATTCTTAAAATGGAACAGCAGTAATGAAATGGAACAGCAGTAATGAAATGGAACAGCAGTAATAAAATGGAACAGCAGACTATCATAAACAGGAAACGTCAATCATATAAAATGGAACAGCAAACCCAAATGGAACAGCAAACTCAAATGGAACAGCAAATCCCGAAGTATGTACACGGTCTGTACTACTGTAGCGATCCGAGAACAATGTATGATGCGACTATGGTTCTGAACAAAGTGATATTATCTTCAAGTCTCACAAGTAATTATTTCATATGAATCCAATAATGATAACATTCATGCCAATAACTTGCTGTAGAAATGGATGCAATTCGAATAGATTCAGTTTGTGTAATACAGAGACGTGAATTACAGAACTTATTCAGATTCAGATATTAATTAAGAAGCATAGTCTATCATATAAGAAATGTATCGGATTACTGTAATGAAAGAAATAAGCAAACCACACAAATCACCGTATGATACAACAGCAAGTGACCGTCGGAGCTGGGCCCTTGGCTACGATGGTACACTGCTTAGAGTTACTTCAAATACAGAAACGAAGTGAACACCAAATCCTTTATATTGATTGCATAACAAAAGTGTACAGAATCAGATCTTACAAAAGCTCAGTGATCAAAGTCATTCTGATTTTATAATTATAATAACAGTCATCCCCCCACGCTCGATGGCGTGGTACCTTTATATAACATAACTGACGGAGATGTCTAGATACAAAAGATAAGCTTTAAAGCAGCGATCCCTCAGGATCGAATATCCTGAGGGATTCGCTTAATCGTTCAGGTCTCTTGCGTTCTCCGTCACAGTATCCTGCGCTCTTTTCCTGGATTATTCGGTTCCAATTTTACTTGATCTTGTCCGCATCCGGTTCCCTGTCGATGGGGCAGCAGTTACTTTCCTTGCGCTTCTCGTTTTTACTCGATAATCCCCTATTTCCGTGTCCTTCTGCATAGAAAACATCGATTATTAGTGATTGAGCTTCGTTTGTCCATTTTCACATAATTTACCAAAACCCTTATGTTTTTAGGCTCAATATGCAGAAAAGATTAGAAATAGTATTTGAAAAACCACTAGATTACTTATCAAAAAGCATACCTTCCAGGTGCTCCACAGCGCTGTAGGCTCAACTTCTCAATGTTGATGCGTTGCTCGCTCATCACCTGTATAGTGTGAATCTCCCTGGCTCAAAGTTCTGTGGTGACTCCATCCTGCAAGAGATAGAGCGCCTCCCGAGGGAACAAAACTATATTTAATCCGATGCCTTTCAAACTACTGATCATGACCCTGTCGGCCTTGTTCTTTATAGTGAGTGCCACATTTGGTAGCACTATCATGTTGGTCACCCTGGTGCGCAACATTTCCTCGGTAGCCAAAGTGCCAATCACGAGGTTGGTGGAAACTATGCCAACCTATGGAGTGTGCGCGTGCAACTCCTATGTTTCTATTCAGAGAGCCCCCAATACCAACTGTTATTGTTCCTCAAACTGTTGGAGGGCCCTAGGTGGACGTCATCTGTGGGTCCGCGCCGCCTTGTTCTATGTCAGTATCTGGTTCGGGTGAAGGTGACTGCTGTCCTTAGTGCTTGTCTTCTATTGTTTTCTGTTGTTGTTCTGCCAACTTCACAGCGTCACGCACTGCCTGGGCCTTAGCTGTTGCTTCTTCCTTTCTGTGCTTTTCCACTAGCTACGTAATCCGAAGTTTTTTTTCTTCTTTCCTGCGCTACGCAGTGGACTTCTTCGTTTCCACTACAGAGCCAGTTGGAGCTCGCCACTCCGGTGGCCAAGACTCATGGACTGCAAATATCATATCGTTAGTCACCATATACGGTAAATCATGCCACGTACTTGTAGGGTCCTTCCACACCCTGACGAAGACATGGTGGAATTCTGCTTTGAATTCTGCAAAGTTTTTTAGACTGTGGGTGATAACCACGGCTTGTGATTGATCCCCATATGGATATTCATCTCCATGAATATCCAAAATATCTTTCTCTCCTTTATCCTTTGCACGTCCTTGGTTGCCCACAATGAAGTGTACTTCGCTTCCTTTGGAAGGTTCGACGCAACCAAAGGGAACTAGCTATCTTCGGGCAGCTCCCATGCCACCAGTACGATTGACAACAGGAGCCATGCATAATGAAATGTTTTTCCCTGCTCCTCTGCCTCGCAGCAGCTCGCAAGGAACTCGCCGAACAGATAGTTCTGCCAGTTGAACTGGACTCCTTCTACGCATTGCACTGCTAGTGCAACCACTAGTGCAGGCACCTCATCCATGCAGCACTTCTGCATCACCTTCCCTGACAATATTTGTGTTGCGACCATGACTACAGGGTTGTTTATGCTGGAGATGGCATACCCTCGCTTCTTCTGCTCCAACTTAAACTTCTTTTTCATTGCCTCTGCGAGCACCAACTCACCACCTTTTCCTTCTGAAATGTTTGCTGGGTCCTCTCCTGAGCAAGGTAGTAGTGTAATCTGGTGAATCAGATGGTTTATGATGGGGATGGGCTCCTCCAGCCACAAGCACCTATCATGTACCAAGCAAAGTAGTTGCCTAATGATGAAGACGGTCACTGGGGTATGCTGGTAATGCGACACCCAGAGCAGGTTTAGTAACCCAACCTTCTCTACACCTCTGAGCAATTTGCATGGTTCCAATTCAATAATTCCAGCTATCGTGTCGATCTTCTGGTGCATTAGCTTCTCAGTCACTAAATGCAGGAACTTCTCATGGCCTGCGAGGTCCCAATCTTCAAATTTCAACATAGGAACCCGCCCCAAGTGCAGTCCCTCAAAGATAATATCGTTTGGGAGCAGTGGAGTCTGCAGAGAGCTCTTGCTCTCATCTATATCCTTCGGCAACTTGGCTTTACCCTTTCTCAGAGGCACATATTCAGGTAACCAAGTAATAGGGTCTGCACCCTGGGTTTCAACTTCCATCTCTTCATCCTCCTCCTCCACTAGGACTTCCTCAAATTCCTCCTCTTCGGCCTCCAAATTAATGGCCTTCCCCTTTTCCTACAATGTGAACTTGATCCTTATTAGATTTCTCAGTGAGACGCGCATCAGGTCATGGCCTTATTATCCTTCTTAGGTCTCGGTGTTTGCGGTGATTTAGGGACCTCAACGATCATTCTGATGCTCTCTGGGGCTTCCTCAGCTGCCACTACTCCTATGTCCACGGCTTCTTTGGGTGCTGACATAGTGCTACTCCACAATTCCTTTAGTGTCTTGGGTAGTTGATCAAACAATGAATTCACTTTCAGAGTCTCGAATAAGTCTCAGTTCATGAATACTCGAGCATGCAACAACTCAGTTCTCAAATTCCCAAGTGTTGTTCGCTGGACAGCCATTTGTAATTTATAGCACCTTTTGAATTTGAATTTGACTATTCCCCCCCACATTCATTCCATTAATGCTATATTGGCAGCTGATTTCCAAGAATCTAACCCATAAAGTCTGCCTTAAATGCCTGCCACTCGCTCCATTTGACCTCAAATCAATCATCAAATCATGAATAGTGACTTTAATGGTCACTTTCTAGCAAACCTATGCACCAACACAGCTATCTTCGCGCTATCGCGGACCCTGTGACACTTAGCTACTGCGCGCAGTCCTGACATTGCGCAATGCCCAGGTAGAGTAGTTTATAGTCCCGTGCTGCCTTTCAGCTTCCTGGAGTACTAATACTGTGCCACTTTCATATAGTCACATCGTCAGATCGTCGGTGTATGTCTTCAGGCAACTCCAGTTCACCTTTCCTAGGAAGGGTTCTCCATTTAACTTGACCAATTGTACCGCGCCTCCATCGGTAATCTCCTTAATAATATACGGCCCTAACCAGTGCATCCTGAACTTTCCTAGGAATTTATCAAACTTACTATCATACAACAACACCAGATCATTTATCTTGAATGTGCGCAGCTTGATGTGTCGGTCGTGCCATGCCTTTTCACGCTGCTTTTGGACTTGCTAGTGAAATGTAGCCAAAAATCGTTCTTATTCAAGTTCATCCAACTACGCAAGCCTCTCCTCCAGGGTTTTGCGATCCATCATACCTATGAGCACTTCTATGTGCAGACTAGGCATGATGTATTCCATAGGAATTACGACTTCCCCTCCATAGACAAGCCTAAAAGAAGTCTGTCCCATCAGTTTCTTGCATGTCATCTGATAAGCCCATAACATTGTAGGTATGCATAGGTCCCAATCACCTCGTTGTGCATTGCATACCTTGGTCAGAGCATTTTCAAGCACTTTGTTGAACGCCTCCACTGTCCCGTTAGCCTGTGGGTGATAAGGTGTTCTCTTCTCGTGATACACTTGAAATTCCTCTGTTAGCGCGCTGATCGTCTTGTTCAAGAAGTGTGTTCTGCGATCGCTCATCAAGATCTTTGGACATATGAATCACGTCAATACGTGTTCAAAGAGAAACTTCATGGCAGTCGCGCCTGTGCAATCCTTCACCGGCTGTGCTTCTGCCCAATAAGTCAGATACTCCATCGCAGTGATAATATAGCTCGCACCTATCTTTCCTTGAGGTTTAATAGGTCCTACAAAATCTATTGCCCACTTTTCAAAAGGTTGCAACGTCATTTGTGGATTCAAAGGCATTTCATCCCTCCGTGATGGCCTTCCTATTCACTGACATACATCACATGCCTTGCAATATGCTTTTGAATCCTGATGAAGGGTTGGCCACCACAACTTGGCGCATAGAATCTTCTGCGCGGTTGCTCTTCCTGCATAATGTCCTCCCACGGTGCCCCCATGAGTGTTCGCGAGGATGCTACTTTGTTCAAACTCAGGTACATACCTTCGTAGTATTTCATCATTTTCCATCTTGTATAGATGCCCAACAATGACAAAGAAGTCAGCTATGCATACCACTAATTCCTTCTTTTGTTGGACAGAGTATCCTTCCCACACAGTTCTAGTTGTTGGAAAGTGTATTATATCTTCAAAATGTCCATCCTCTACGTGCACAACAAAGAGCTGTGTGTCAGGTAATCCTTCCTCCAAACTAGTAGGTTCCTCCCCTATCTCGATGCGTGACAGGTGATCTGGTCCCGCATTCAATCATCCAGGATTCACAACAACTTCAAAATCGTATTCTTGGAACAATAAAAGCCATCTGCAAATGCACCCCCCCAACACAGGCTTATTGACCAAGCACTGTAGTGCGGAGTGATCTGTATACATTTTAAAGTGGCCTCCTAGCGAGTAGTGTTAATACTTCTGGAGCGCATACACCATAGCTAGCCCCTCGCACTCACTGATGGAATAATTCTTCTATGATTTGGATAATCTGCGGCTTGCGAATGCGATAGGGTGATCCAAGCCTTCTCCACCATCCTGCATCAGTACTGCCCCCATCGCTATACATGACACTTCGACATGTACATGGAAATCTTTCTTCTAGTTCGGGAAGACTAGAATCGGCGCAATAACCATATTTTCTTTCAATATATCCAAGCTTTTCTTACAGTCATCGTTCCAGCAGAACGTGACATCCTTCTTCAACAATTTTTCCATCAGCGCAGTGATCTAGGCATAGCCTTTGATAAACTTTCTGTAATATTCTATATGTCCCAGAGTAGTGCGCAGCTGTTTCACACTTCTCAGCGCTTCCAAGTTTAGAATCACCGCGATCTTCGTGGGGTCTACCATCAGCCCTTGTCTGCAAACCACATGCCCCAATAGGTTCCCAAAAGGAATGAGGAACAAACACTTCTTGAGGTTGAGCATGATTTGGTATCTTCGACAGGTATCCAACATCAAGCGCAAGCTCACTACATGGCACTTAACCAGCCCAAATATAGTCCAATCATCAAAATAGACCTCCAAGAACTTATGAATATATTCCTTGAATTCTGCAACAACCACGTGTGAAAAGATAGCAGGCGCATTCTTCAATCCAAATGGCATGACAATATATTGAAAGCAACCCCACTTAGTTGCGAAGGTTGTCTTGCTCCTATCATCTGGCGCGATTTTGATCTAGTGGTACCCCAAGAACCCATTAGTGAAAGAATATGCTTCCTGACCTCCTACATTGTCCAACACTTCATCCGTGAATGGAGTTGGGAATGGATCATGCACACAAGCATCATTCAATTTTCTAAGATCCATGCATATCCTTATCTCATCCTTCTGCTTCTTCTCTTACACCACCATTGGGCTAACCCAATCGGATTCTTCCATAGGCTCAATGATGCCTACTGCAAGCATTTTGTCTAGTTCGACGCGGACCTTCTCCTTGTATTTTGGATTTAAGCGATAAGGCCTCGGCTTAACTGGCTTCGCGTCGAGCTTTAACATGATCTTCATCACTCCTAGATCTCTAATTATACCTTTCAAATCCGTAAGCTTGGTCGGGAATAAGTCCTGATATTCATAGAGTAATTCAATGACCTTATCCACCATCGCGTCGTCCCACTAATCTCTGATCTTCGCGAATTTGGGTTCTTCCTCCGTACCAATGTTCACCTACTTAGTTTTCACCAGTGCGGCTATATTAGGATTCTCAATATGTGGCCCTTGAACCTCGCGGTGGCCTTCTGTTTCTCGAATGTTAATATTCCATGGATCCTCATCCTCCTCTTCAGCAGTTACATTATAACATTCTAGCACGCGACTCAGCTGAGTAGCCCATTCAGGCTGAACCAAGTCTACAGGCTCCTGTGGTATCCTAAAGATGGTTGCTTTTACCTCTTGTAGCACTTCATCAATACTGTCCCACCCATCCTCAAAAATGAAGGTCATCATGAACCTTCCTGCAGGATTCCCATTCGCATGTCCCATGGCAGAACTCTATTTCTATATACCAATTCATTGGTGTAACATCTACGGTATGATAGAATAGGTGCACCCACTAAGGTTGTGGTTTTTCTCCATAGGCCTGTGTCCACTTTGAGAGATGCACGTGTGGATCGTCCTGCCCATCATACTTGTCTATCAGTCACACCTTAAGCTTCCCATATCGTACTCGTGTCACTCTCCTACGTTCGTGCCAATCATCAAAGCTTCCTTTGTGCGTAACACACCATCTTGCAGGCGTAGCGCGGAGTACCCAGTCCAAGGCTTAGAAGCATTTCTTTTCCAACACCTCCCTTTCAAATGTATCCAAGAAGGTATCTACCTCATTTAGACCATCATAAGTAGGTAGATATCTTACTTCTGTCGACACGCAATGCAGCGACCGGGTCATTATGTTACAATTCAACGTAGTTACTTCATGTAACCAATTTTGCCATTGTTCTACTTTTTCATCAGAATCCGAAGTGCAAGAACTCTCGCACTCCCATGTAATTTGTTCATTCGTGGTAGGATTCACCCAGTATTGGTCTTGCACTGTTATCTTGTAGATGCAGTCGAGATCATCATCACTCTCATAGTCGCGAACCAGCTCCGTATAGCACAATCCTTCAGCAGGGTCCAAGGGTATGATTACGAGTAGTGATTTCTTCTCAAATATCATTTTTCAATTCTTCATATTGATTACCCCATTCATATCAGTGGCCCAGTCAATTCCCAAGAGCGCAGGGTAGGGATTGTTGTCATTAACAATCTCTGTTACTTCAAAATCTACCAGCACGCTTGCTCCCTCAATATCCACAGTTATTCCTTGTAATCACCCCATGGGTATGATTTTCTGCTGGTTCACCATTCTCAGTTGAATCAAATACCATTGCAACATGGGTCTTCCCATTCACTCCCATGTCTGCTTCGATAGAAGATTCGCATTTGATCCCAAATCCATAATGACTTGATCCATCTTGTATTCTCCGATCTACATGATGAGTCTCATTTGATGCCTCGTCCCTGTTTTATGTTTTCCAATCTTCCGGACGATGCGCAGTTCTCCTGGCGCAGTCCTAGCACATCTGTTGATAAGTTCTTGTAACCCTTTCATAGCCTTACTGTCGCGCAGTAACTTCATATAGATTTCCAAGAAATTTGTGAGCATGGACGGATCCATTTCCGGCTCAGGCTGATATTTGCTTCCTGAAGTGGAGGCCTCAACGAAGCTCTTCTTAGCTTCCATGAAGGTTTCCTGAGCGTGCTCCAAATCAAACTCAGCTTCTTTTGTCGGGGCTTTGTGAACCCAAGTACTATCTTCCGGTTGTTTCCCCTTGTCATCTCCCATCGTGATTCCACTTCGAAGCACAATATTTATGTTTGGATCTTCCTCGCATGGCTCAGACCTCATCATCTACAGGTTCTGTGTCGGGGGAGGGGTAGCACTCCTTTGTCACGGATCCTAGCTATCAGTGTAGGAAAATCTTCTGTCTCATGATCAAATAACATGCAATACTTTCATGACAAGCACGTTAGATTAGTGCAATCGTGGGCATAGTGTCCTGGCCCTCCGCAATTGTAGCAAATCAACTGTCTGTGACCTCAACCAAGTCCTCCTCCACCTCGGCCTCTTTCATGCTCCTAAAATCCTGTCCATGCCATTCCTGCATTCTGGTCAAGGGGCGGCATTTCAGATTGAACTCTGTAGGTGGGGAGTTCTATCCATCATCAATTCATAGCTCCTACAAGTACGCTCGTCATGTCCCACCGACCTACAAAAGTTATAGAACAACCCACATGGAGTTTGCCTATACTTTTGTAATAATTAGCAGTTATCCATGGCATTCTTTTCGGCTACTTGACAGATAGCACACCACAAAGCAGGTGCCGCGCTAGGTCCTACATGAGTTTCCGGCATTAGAGGCATCGGTCCTCCTCCTGCAAGGTAATTTGTGAAGACCAGGTAGTGGTCTTTGCAATGACCCTGACTCTTGCATTTCATGCACCATACTTCTTCGCGCACTTCTGGTCGAACTGTCCTATCCTACTTCAAGCTTTGCATCTCAAGTCACAGATTTTTCAGCTACGCGTGAATCTGTTGAACTCCTAGATTAGAATCTTGCATCGGGGTCTCATGTAGTCTCATGGCAATATCTAGGGCCTCTACCTAAGTTGTCATCTTATTCTGCAACAACGCATTCCTTAGGTGTGGTAGTAACGAAGCTACAAACCACTCGCGATGTTGTCCATGTATCATATTCATATTTGCTTTGCGAATCATAAATTTTAGCCTTTGATCTAGTTCCTAGGGTGTCTTGCCTGGTAACATCGTGACTTCTTTGAATCCAATACTTGACTGCGCTTCAGATTTAGGCCTGCTAAATTCCCTATTTAGTGTTGCTTCGATATCCACTACTCTCGCATTTGGGTTATTGTTGGAGTAATTAATATACCAAGTTAGTGCGTGATCCTATAGGGCGCTAACCAATGTTGCTTTCTTTATATGGTCATCTGTGACACCTTGAGCTTCCCATACAGCGTTCACTACGAACCAGAATTGGTCCAAATCCTCATTTCCCAAGCCTTTGAACACAAGAAACTTCACTGTGCTAGACATACTAAATTGCAGTGGTGGTGGAGGTGGTATGAGTGAAGATGGAGGTGATGGAGGTGAAGCCAGTGGTGGTGTGGGCGGAGGTGGGATTCATGGAATTCTTTGTCCTATCAGATGAATAGCACTTCGTGGAGATACCTTCGCAAGCTCTTCCTCATCCCCTCGTGGAGGTGAAATCAAGGGGCTATTTTCTGGATCCTTATTTCCTTCTTTCCTGTAAACCTTTTTACTTCGCATAGCCCTGAACATCAAGGTAACAACATAATCCACTTTTCACACAACAGCATTTTAATCCAAGTATTTCAAGACTTTACGTACTTACCTCTAGGTCCTTTGAGAAAGCATCGCTCTGCCTTGATGTAGCTAACTGAGGTGTCAACTGTGAACTCAGTAACAAATCCTCCTATAATATGATTGAGCCAATGATCGATGACATCTTATCCTCTGATGCTTACAACCTTCGCACTAGCTCTGGGGTCCACATAATAGAACCATCAAGTTTCCTCCTTCCTTGGTTATTTGCTAACTTCGCGATCCACTTGTATAGCTCAGTAGGAAAGGATGCGAAAAAGATTTCGTGGATCTCCATATACAGGTAGTTGTCTAGCCACTTTTCTTTTGACAGTTGCATGCTTCTGTTTTCCTATGCCGCAAACTCGTGAATTCTTTTGTCCAACCAGCGTTCGATTTCTTTCTTAGTTGGATTCCAATGATACGACATCACACATCTCTTATGAAAATTTTGGTCCCAGCAACGGAATCATTTGTTGGCTTGAAGGGGCTTGACTTAGGTTCAACATTAGTTAGCCAAACAAATCCATACACTACTGGCCCTTTCGGCATTATCCCGCCGAGTGCAGACTGAAGTCTCACCCGAAGTAGTATGGGGGGATGCTAGAACCAAGTTTCCGCATGCTTGAGATTGTTGTGATGTCGCTTTATTCCAACTATACCTGCCTTTGCGCAGGGTGCTTTGCACTCCAGTCTATCCTTCAGTACCTTCACGATCTATTACAATTGGCTTTCACACAACCCTAACTAGGGGCTAAAGTCCTTTCGGGCTGATATGGCAGCAAGTTGTTCTATTTCTCAAACTAGACTAGGTATCTTACTTATCTTACTGACAGATCTTGATTATCTTCACATAAAGAAATGTTCCTACTTGCGTTCACTTAACCAATACAGTTATACACATTCATGCATCATATAAGCATTAGAAGTGAAATTCATACCCAATATAGTAGATGCATAAATAGGAAATAAAGACGCAGAAATGATAGAAACTTCTCTTTGTTAATACTTCCAGATGATTACAGACTCAACTCGCCTTGCGCACTCAGTTGCAGGGGTTCGCGCACTCAGCTGTGGAGTACTAGGCCTCTGTGCACTCAGCTGCAGAGCCTCTACCTACGCTATGAACGAAAACTTAGACTTACACTTCATACCTATCTCACATACATCTTCATTGGTTTTACATATTGTATTAGATTAGATGCCTTTGACTACTTGGAGCTTCGCTCTATTTATATAATCCCATGGTCCGCAGACCATGGGTAGATCTTCTACAGTCGACATTACATTATCAAAATAAGTAAGGAGAACCCTATGACTCTTTAATAACTATGCGCTCTGCGCCCACAAAATGTGGAATCTTTACATTGGAATTACAAAATTGGACCAAACTCTGGGCTTTAAGCCCCAAAACTACCCTTGGGGGATCCCGCACCCAACACCTTCCATGTCTTCTTTTAAACCATGCTTCAAACCTTCCATGTCTGCTTTTAATCAATCCTTAAAACCTTTCATGTCTAGTTTTAAAACATTCTTCAAACTATCCATCTTATCTTCCATTTCATTTTTGGTTACTCTTTGCGAGAGCGAAATTTGTTGCACCTGGCCTCTTAATTTTAATATATCATGTTGCATTTCCTCCTCTTCTTCATGTGCCATAGAAGATCTTCATGGTTTCTTATTGGGTGTGTCCATTTTTTTGTTTTGAGACATTTTAAAATCAAACAATGATATCTATGCTTCACAATGCCCTTTGACTCACTTCAAACTAATTTTTCAAACAAGGGTTATGAAAAAGTTAAAAAAGACACCCCATTTTCTTGCTTTTTAGGAGCAAGATATTGCATATTTTGTATATATGTAATTGTGAATCTACAAGATCTGAAATTCCCTCCCATAGTATCCCTCTAAGTCTTGTTTCCAACCAAACAAGTTATACCAATATTGGATTCTTAAAGAAAGAGTTGTGCCCAAACTCCTACGATGACTTGATTATAGATTGGTTCAATAGAGTGCAGTTGTACAGAGTGATACATGTCAGTGTTTTGACCTTCGGCCCTAAAAATAATACCCAAATAACTAATGTCCCTCCTCTTTCTGTCACTTTTTATGAAATTCAAATTTTGATGATCAGAGAGAAAGTTATGATGATTTTCCCTAGGTCACATGTTTGAGATGGAATTATGAAGCCTGCAAAAACCATAACTTCCTTTGATCATATCTACAAAATATAGTGAGACAAGATATGAAATTCATACATGAAGTTCACCAATATTTCGTCTCCACGTAGTTTCAATTTCAACTTCTAAAACTTCGTACAAAAAAATTTATAGCGAAAATTCCATGATGGGTTGTTTGAAGCAACCAAACCCTAGAATCCATAGCTCTGATACCAAATATTATGTAACCAGATCAAAAAAGTGATATATCAATGACTTCAAAATTAGCCTCTTCGAGAGGGAAACCTCCTTTACAACTCTTGAATGAAACAAATGACAAGGCCTCCTTTCTGTATATAGGAGTCTCTAGGGTCACAATATAATCAGAGCCTACATAAAAATAATAATGTAAGGGCACAACAATAACAATAGTGGGCTTCTATGGGGCATAATAATAACAATATGGGGACTGCATGGGAACAATAATAAAAATAATGGGGCTATACTAGTGTTATCACCCCAAGAAACCCTCCTAGGTTGTAGCTCGGAAATGCTCGGGAACATACAAAATCAACTTATTGTTGCAAATGGATGAATGGAAGGAATGATGCTTGTTCAAGCTAGATAACCACTTCTACTTCGCTTAACTCTAGACATGCGTGAACACCCCCAGACTACAAGGCTTTAGACCACCAATTACTCACAGTTTAAGGATTGGGTGAATATGGAGAATACTGACCACACTAGCAGATGCACAAGACCATGTGATGGCCGGATGCAACCAGTAAAGAAGTCTGCAAATCTAATTCCCTAATGCACAGATAGGATGACAGCTCTCTGGCATTAGGTGAAAAGAAACCTGAATAGCTCATTCACTGATACATACAAGACTTTAACACAAAGATAGGATGATAGCTTCTCTAATGCTAAACATCAAGAGCTCATAAATACAACATATCAGGCACAGCTTAGAACAGAAGAAGAATGAAAATTGAGCAATTAATAGCAAAAGAAGCTTGTATTAGCTGAAAATGAAGAAGAGACGCTACAAGTATCAAAATAGTTATAGTCTCCAAAAGTTGAACCTTACATCAAAACATCGACCATCCCCCTTGATTATATCTTGTTTCTAGGTATATATAGAGTTTCAATACAGAGGCACTCGGCCATTCTAAGTATGGAGGGGTCATAATTGACCACCAATCGCATTTAGTTTCCTGATGGAGCTTCTGAGTGCACTTTCTTGCTGTAGTGGATGAATCTGATCCTTTTCCTACACTCTTCTATCCTCTCGGGTGGTTGGAGTGCCATATAGTATGAAGCTCCATAACTGTTAAATGTAGCTATCTATTCGTGCTTCGTCCTTTTCCTCCTCGACCATACTATTGGTTAAATATGGTGGTTGAGGAGCAACTACAAACTGTACTAAAACAGGTCAACTTTGTCCTTCGGGTGCACGGAATGGTCAAGGGAGAAAGGTAGGTCATCAGATCGGGAGGATAGACGGTGGAGATGGCTTGGTGAGGGATATTGGAAGAAGCAGGAGTGGAATGAGCATGGGCCATTGGATCTTGGCAGAACTAATTGGACGATGGAGGAGTGATCGGGTGAGTCGCTTTATCAGGTGCGACGGGAGTCGTCGGATCAGGGTTTTTGTAATTTTGGGCCTTTATGTATGGCGATGTGCGAATGCGATCAGATCACATCACAATATCGCATTAGCGGAAGCCGAGGGGCGCAGCCTTTATACACACATGGATGCGACTTGCGATCAGATCCCATCGCAATATCGCATCGGCAGAAGCCGAGGGGCGTGGCCTTTATACACACATGGATGCGACTTGCGATAGCGATTAAACCCAGACCTGATAAAGGAATTAATTGTTTTTAGGACTGATGAAGGGGGGAATGAGTGGGGCAAAGGAAAAGGAGAAAGTGACCGTTATGAGCTTCCCTTTAAGTGTAACCAAGTGGACCAAGCTCATTTCTAACCTTCAAATACTGAAGCTATGTAGCGGCGCTAACACTGGCTCCTTCTGGGGATGAGATCCTCCCCGTGAGCTCTCAAGAACCGTATACCATTGTCTTCTACATCAGAACAAGATTAAAAACATTTCCTAGTATTCCATTGGGCATGGAGTCTAATTAAGTCTACACTAAAACCTGTAAAAGAACACATTTACAACATTAAGGCTTGAAAACCTTAAACAGCCTAAATTTTCAAAAATTGAACATTTACTGGGCCACCAAAGTTGTTTCCCCTTCTCTTGGTCAATATGCATGTCAGCCGATTCATCAAAGACTTGCAAAATCAGGTTGATTTGATCATCTACCTCAAATATTTTGGGGCATTTGACCCTATCAGGTAGAGATGGTTTATATTCCACCACCTCTTTGTATGTTCTCATCCTTGGATGTTCTTCGCGGAAGCTTTTGTACACCTGCTGAATAACAATGGCTGTTGTGTACTCGACTGTGTCATTTGTGGCCTGCACAATTAATATAAATGGTGAACCGATGTATTCTTGTGTGGGGGACACAAAGACTTCACCTATTTCTGTAGCTTGCTTCGAACCAGCCCCATCCAAGGAGGTATCCCAAAACTGTGCACCTTCTTCCTCTGTGATCTGGAAAGCTACCCTTTCAAGCTGTGTGGGGGCCACTTGGACAGGCTTCGGAATATCAAGACTGAGATTATCAGTATCAGCCTTGGGCATTAAGTTATGGCTGGCCTCAGTGCCTAGGGGGAAAATATGAGGGATTGTCTCTTGAACAGACAAAGGAACATAAGATGATGGGGAACTGAATTCACCCTTTTTTATCATTGAGCTAAGGATAACAGCAGATTGGTCAATTTTCAGATTTACATAGTCATTGGAAGCTAGGCTGGCTTTAGGTTCAAGGTCTTCGAGGATGGATTTCTTGAAGGACTCATTCTTCACTGGTTCAATCAGAGGCATGGGTATTCTTGGCTTCTTAATTTCTGACTGAAAACTGAAAGAAGAAGGGGAACCTTCAAGGCCTCTTACCTTTATGGTTGGAGCTTTGAGGATGATGGGATCTGCTGCTGGTTGCTTCTGCTTATAAGCTTGTTGTTCTGCAGGTACAACAAAATTATGAGCAAGGCCTTTGGATAATGACTTTTCATAGGTAGCTTTGGTTAAGAGAAGGGCACTGCCCTTGTCTTCCATACCATGGACCTCATCACAATCTTCAAATTTCTCATCTTCCATGACTATATTCTGAAGAAGGGTCTTCACCCTTTGGTCTCTATTTGTTTGCGAACTCTGCAACTACTCCTTTTCTCCTCTATATAGATTTGGATTTGGAAGAGCAAAGGCAAAAGGAGCTTATCCTTTCCCTGAATGCTACTCAACTCTTAATTTGGAAACTTCAAAGGCCAATGACTCAATCATCCTGGCCATTTTGTTGATATTGGGATCTGAGGATGATGAGAGCTCACCCCTCTGTCTTCTTCTATCATCATTACCTTCGAGCTTATCCGCAACCATGATGTTTGATTCTACTTCCAGGGCTGCATCTTGCATATCAGCCAAAGAAGCACATCTTCTCTCCCTCAGTAGTAAACAGAAACAAGAATTGAAGGCATTGGCATAAGTAAGCTTAGCAGAAGTAGGGGTGGGTTTCACTTCAACTAGTATTCTATTGTACATGTGGTTAAATCTCTTATTGAAATCAGATAGCAGCTCACCATTCTCCCTTTGCAAGTTCCCAAATTGAGTGTGATAGTAGAGCAGATCCTTCTTATCCCCCTAATGCTTTAGGAACACATCATCTAAGGCCTCAATGTATGCTATAGACCTAGGGGTTAATTCTCTGAAACATTTTCTAGCCTCTCCATCTAGGCTTTGGACAAATACTCTCATCCACACATCATCTTCACTGATGTCTAGGTTATTAGCATAACTATAAAAAGACTCAAGGTGTTCTTCAGCAGTTACTCCCTCTGTACCAGTGAACTTAGGCATGTATTTATGATATTCTCCTATACGCATGGCATTCAAAGGAACATACAAGACCAAGGGTCCATACCTAGTAGCTATGATTTTTTCCATCTTTGTGGGTGCTTGCTATCCAGCCATGACTGGGATAGGTGGAAGGATACTGGCAGTTTGAACAGTAGGGAGCAATGAAATGGATGACAGAAACAAAGGAATATGAGGGACTATATGGGAGACTTTCTTTGGACTGATATCCAAAGGGGAATTTATAGGACAAGGAGCTTTATGAATCTCTGAGGGTATTTTCTTCACTAACAAAGCTAGGCTCTATATCTTCAAACTATACATGTTCAGCTATAAGCCCCTCTTGCAGAGAAACATAAGATTGCTTAGGCTTACTTGATCCTGATGCTCTTTTCTGTGATGTATTTCTCTGCTTAACAATCTTCTCAGGGTCAGGCACTGGGTCAGCTAGTGATTTCTGAGGATTTCTCCGAGTATGCCTCACAAACTGGGCCAGAACTGTAATGTGGAGTTGCCAAAGGTTGGTCCTCCAATAGAGTCGCCAGATAGATGATTACAACGAGAAATGTGTCTAGACTTTGTCTATCATCAAAGTTGGAACTGCGTCGTTTCCTAGGGAAGCTTAGCTTCAATCTCCTCTCCCTGGCAATAGTGCCAATTAATGTTATCACCCCAAGAAACTCTCCTAGGTTGTAGCTCGGAGATGCTCGGGAACATATAAATTCAACTTATTGTTGCAAATGGATGAATGGAAGGAATGATGCTTGTTCAAGCCAGATAACCACTTCTACTTCGCTTAACTCCAGACATGCATGAACACCCCCAGACTACAAGGCTTTAGACCACCAATTACTCACAGTTTAAGGATTGGGTGAATATGGAGAATACTGACCACACCAGCAGATGCACAAGACCATGTGATGGCTGGCTGCAACCAGTAAAGAAGTCTGCAAATCTAATTCCTTTAGGCACAGACAGGATGACATCTCTCTGGAATTAGGTGAAAAGAAACCTGAATAGCTCATTCACTGATACATACAAGACTTTAACACAGAGATAGGATGACAGCTTCTCTAATGCTAAACATCAAGAGCTCAGAAATACAACATATCAGGCACAACTTAGAACAGAAGAAGAATGAAAAGTGAGCAATTAATAGCAAAAGAAGCTTGTATTAGCTGAAAATGAAGACGAGACGCTGCAAGTATCAAAATAGTTACAGTCTCTAGTATTTGAACCTTACATCAAAACATCAACCATCCCCCTTGATTATATCTTGTTTCTGGGTATATATAGAGTTTCAATACAGAGGCACTCAGCCATTCTAAGTATGGAGGGGTCATAATTGACCACCAACCGCATTTAGTTGCCTAATGGAGCTTCTGAGTGCACTTGCTTGTTGTAGTGGATGAATCTGATCTTTTTCTTGCGCTCTGCTATCCTCTCGGGTGGTTGGAGTGTCGTATAGGATGAAGCTCCATAACTATTAAATGTAGCTATCCTTTCGTGCTTTGTCCTTTTCCTCCTCGGCCATATTGTTGGTTAAATGTGGTGGTTGAGGAGAAACTGCAAACAATAATGAAAACTAGTCACCTTCGTCCTTTGGGTGCACAGAATGGTCAAGGGACGTGGACTGCGTGGCGGATGGATGAGCTGGATGAGGGAGAAAGGTCGGCTGTCGGATCGGGAGGATAGACGGTGGAGATGGCTTGGCGAGGGATATTGGAAGAAGCGGGAGCGGAATGAGCGTGGGCCGTTGGATCTTGGCGGAACTGATCGGACGACGAAGGAGTGATCGGGAAAGTCGCTTTATCAAGTGCGACGAGAGTTGTCAAATTGGGTTTTTGTTAATTTTTGGCCTTTACATATGGCGATGTGCAATTGCGATCAGATCGCATCGGCGGAAGCTGAGGGGGCGCAGCCTTTATACACACATGGATGCGACTTGCGATAAGATTGCATCGCAATATCGCATCAGCAGAAGCTGAGGGGCGAGGCCTTTATACACACATGGATGCGACTTGCGATAGTGATTAAACCCAGACCCGATAAAGGAATTAATTGTTTTTAGGACTGATGAAGGGGGGAATGAGTGGGGCAAAGGAAAAGGAGGAAGTGACTGTTATGAGCTTCCCTTTAAGCGTAACCAAGTGGACCAAGCTCATTTCTGACCTTCAAAAATCGAAGCTATGTAGCGGCGCTAACAACTAGCAATAACAATAAGGGGCTACACTAGTAGTATAGGGACCTAACATTTCCAAAACCAATACATGAAACTTTTCACAAAATATTTCGCAAACCTTCAATAACCACAAGTGCTTAAGCAAGCCAAACATTTTTAGAACCAATTTTACAATTGTTTATTATGATGGTGATGTAAGTAACTAGTGGCTTTGACCCTTACCATTCAATATTTTTTAGACATAACCACTTTCTTACATTTTCCAAATATTTAAGTTAATTCTTTTATGTTGTTGTAAAGGAATTAAAGCGTAGCATGGAAAACAGGGATGTGTATTTTCTATTTCTTTGCTTTTCAATGGGGATAATACTTTGGAATTGCAGGGCTAGGTTCTGTTTGTCCTAGTCTCTTTATGGCATATGAGTGGATTTGTCCATGCATTGAAATTTCAGTAATAGATGGGTTTACTGTAGCATATGAATGGGATGGATCCACGCATTGAAATTTGAGAAGTTGGGCTTATTGTGCGTATGAAATTGGCATGTATTCATTCTTTTGAAATTTTATTCATAGAAAATAAAAAATGGCTTTGGTATTGCATATGAATGGGATGTATTCATGCATTGAAATTTCACTAAGAATATGTAAAATTGGGTTTATTATAGCATTTGAATGGACTTATTCATGCATTGAAAGCTCATTAAGAAACAATAGATGGCAGGTTTGTGACAAGGTGACGAATTTAGAATGTGGTATTTATGTTGATTTCAATGTGTTTTATGTATTGACATTTCAATAGAAAATGTGTTTACTGTAGCATATGAATGGGATGCATCCATGCTTCAAAATTTCAAAAGCTAGGTCTATTATGCATATGAAATGGCATGTAATCGTGCATTAAAATTTCATTCAGAGATTAAAAAAAAAAAAGATTGGTTTACTATTGCATATGAATAGGATGTATTCATGTATTGAAATTTCATTGAGAAAACATCAAAATTAGGATTATTGTAGCCATTGAAAGGATGTATTCACAGATTAAATCTCATTAAGAAACAATAGATGATGGGTTTGTGTCAGGGCGATGAATTTAGAATATGGTGCTAATTTTGATTATAAGTTTCATGGAAACAAGACAACTAGAATTCATGTATGCATATTTGTAGAAATTGAGTTTGGGTTGAATGATAGAGGTATTTTGTGAAGAATTTGGATTGTGGATATATATTATATTGTGCATTGTTGCATTATGTTGTTTAATACAATTTAGACAATGCTTTTTTGGATGTGATTTATTTTGGCCTTTTTCAATTTAGAATTTAGAGAGCAAAACAAGTTATATAGATTTCATCTCGAAAAATATTGTGTATTCATGAAGCAAGCTTCTGCAATATTGCTACTTTTTTGAGTTTGTGTTATTTGACAGAGATAGTTGAAGAAGAAATTTGAGGGTCACTATGTTGTCCTTAAGCATTGTTTCCTTTTGTTATAAGTGTAGTCTAGACATTATAATAAGCTTTGTTTCCCCCAATATGTTATCTGGACAAAAAGGAATTTCTGATCCCTGAGAATGCAAATGTAGAAACCAAATATATATACACATATATATATAGATAGATAGATAGATAGATAGTGAATCTTATTATTTTTGTAAAAGCATACAAATTTGACAACATTCACTCATTTTTCATCTATTCATGTGCTATTAACGAGATTTCATGGCCACGCTTGCCAAAAAATTCACAAGTTTTTACTGTCAATTCTTTTTATCATTTCAGATTTTATTTATCAGGTACAAATATTATGTTAAGGTTCTAACTAAAATATTTATTGTTATAGGTTGACTTCCGACAAGAGGTTAATTCCCTCTAGCACCATTTTTTCATGATAGTTCTTTATCTCCTCCACTAAATTATGGTTCTTATGGTTTAAGGGAGAAGGATGGTACCACGTCCTCATTCATTTTCAAGCCTCATGTGAAATTTGGCCCTTCTTCTTTCCTGTCACCTCTAGGAGGCCTGGTAACCCTCTTCTTCCTACTTATTTAAGCATGTTTTTTTGTTGTTTTCTATTGAATGCACATAGTGAAAAAAGCTACAAGATAAGATGCATTGTTTGCACTCTCTGATCTTTGATGGAAAATAGTAACTAGAATTTTAAAGGTTGTTTTTTTTTGTAATTTTACAAACAATAGTACCTTGACAACATCATTGGTGTGATATCCTTGACAACATCTTTGCATTGTTTTTTTATCTACTCAATGTTTTATGCTATAGGTTTTGGCCTTTTATCCTCCTAATTCATTATGCTATAAATTTTGGTGTTTTATCTTTGCAATGCTTTATGCTATAGGGTTTGGCCTTTTATCGAAAGAAAACATCATGGAGAAAACCAAGTGATGCTTCTACACATTCTTGAATGACACCTCTAGCACACATGATGGCTTAGGCCAGTGTGCCAAACCCAAGGGGATTCAAAAAAGGCGCTTTTTTTCATGAAACTAGCCAAATGCCCAACACCAACTAGTTGAGCTAACCCTTTGTGACAGGCTATAAATTTTTGTCCTCTCAATTCTTTTAAGACCATTTCTAGATGTTTTGACTTTTCTTACATAAAAAATATTAAGTAGACAAGGTTGCTTACTTGCTTTGACTTTGTATGTCCCAACTCTCCATGACCAAAGCCTTTGGCTACCCTCTAGCATGGGAAATTGACCAAAGTGAAATTAGAGGCATCAATTTGCTTAAGAAAAATATTGGCGAACTTGTTAATGGCCACATTGTAGAGGACTTGTTTCTCACAATTATGGAGGATGAGGAATTATTCCAAAATATGCTAGAAAGTTTGGATCTTTTTTGTGAGATTTTGGGTCCAACATTTGACGAGATAAAAATGGATGGAGAACTTGTGCTAGGCTTTAATAAAACCAAGGAAATTTTTCAATTTTTTGGGTGTTATCTTTACTCTTTCAAGCTTGCATCATTTTGCTTTGGCAATAGATATTGTAAAGAGCTAGACAAAACAAATTCAAGTGATTGAGCAAGAAAATGCCACTAGAAGTCTAACTAGAATTGCACCATAGTGCTAGAAATCACACACAAATTGTTGTTAATGTTCCCCCCCACTAAAAATTGCTTATGAAATTCTTATAAAACTATTCTCATCCTTCTTATGGGTGAAGCTCGATGGGGAGAAGTGTGTTCATAGAGTTGTTTGGAACATGTGTTTCTCCCCAAGAGAGGTCATTCTAGGAATTATCGATCCTAAAGCTCATAGAGGGAAGATAGATGGAGTTATAGAGGAAGAGTTTAGCTCTTTGTGCTAAATAGATCATCATATATATAGAGAGAAAAGTGGCTGAGAAGATCCTCCTATGCAATTGTGTAATTGCAACAACACCATATAGGAAAAGGTGTCAAAGAGGCCTCATTGTTTAAGAATAGATGCTTGCATCAACATCAATTGAAGTGTGGACATTGTAATCATTTGTAGTGTAGAATATTTAGAAAATTTGATGATTTTGCATGCCATACTTAAGTTGGGACACTAACTAATTCATTACATGAGTCTATTTTAAAGGGCACACTCTTTAGTGGTCATTGATGCTTGTAGGAAATGTTAAAAAATTTTGCATGCATCCTTTGGTTCTCACCACTGTTGACAAGGTTAATCCTCTCTGCGGATAGAGACGATCCCTTTAGCCCAATGAGTGGGTCTAGAAACTGAAGTGAAAATCAACTAGACATCTTCCTAGGTTATAATTGAAAAGTAGAACAAAAGAGATGACCTACCTCATTCTGATGCTAATCTAATTTCCTTTGTTAGATCCTTGAACCACTTGTGTCACAGACTTGTTCCTGCTTCTCTAAGCACTTATGTACCTACACAATTGATCAAGAGACAAAAAAACATGCTAGAACAAATAGCAAATCTAATAATAGCCTACTAAATTGATCAAGGAATGCCAAGCTAATACATACATGAACATATATATTTTGGGAAGATCAACCAACAGTTATATATTATTTAAAGAATAAAGGGAAGCTTAAAACCATAGCCTTGATGTTGAAAAGCTCTCCTTGAGTGGTAATCCAAGTCCAAGTCAAGAAACTCTCCAAAAACTCCTTCTCCAAGTCTAATGAATAGCCTCTAACCACAAGCTAGGCATAGGGATGCAAATGGACATAGACCAACAATTTGGGAATGGGAGAGGAGGAATTTATAAACAGGGAGCGGGAGTTAGGACTTCTCCAAAGGTAGGATTAGGACCACATCTCAAGGAGGTAGGTCATAAGGATAAGGCAAAGAGGTCAAGTTAGGAGGATTCGACCTCATCTCTGTGAAACCACCTCCAACTCACCGCTCTGGAAGCTTCTAGATCATGAAGCTTCTCATCCTCTTTGGGAAAATTACCTTTTTGGGATCATCATGGGTATGACAGGGAACAAAGTGATGCCATCATGGGTCAAACATGGTGTAACAAGCAACCATTGCGGTTTTGAGCTTCATAAGAGCGATGAACCTCATTTTAGGGTTTTAAGAGCTATTTATTCAGGGAAATCTCAAGACATTTTCCAGGAAAAGTTAAAGGAGGGATATGATCTATATACATGGATGAGTATACTATATAATTGTAATGTTTCGGGCACTTTGGGGTATGTCACAGGGAAGTGCAGGAGGCATGACAAAATACTATGTAATATATGCCCCCTAAAGCATGAAGGCAGAACAATGAGTGATGGCTGAGATGCTTTACGAGCTTTTGGCAAGGACGAGGACACACATTGTCAGGAGACCTGCAAATCAAGGACGCATATACATATACATATTTGAGATCAAAACATGATCCCACGGCATGGATGGAGCCATCCAGATGATGAAGACTATATGAAAAGATCCATGGTATGGGCACAACCATCCAAACAACAAGGATCATCATAAATATAAAGTCTCACAGTATGGTCATAACCATCTGTATAGTAGAAAAATGTCTGCAATCATGAATGAAATATAACTCCATTAAGCCTAAGTCATAAAATACAAGGCTGAGGGTCTTATTCTCCATCCTGACTTGATCAATGTATGAATCCTAACATGTGAATAAACGTGTTGAAGTCGAACATGCTGGAAAAACACCTATTACCGGCCAATGATGTGGTTCATTAACAGGTACAAGAGAAACCACCAATAATGATAATGGCTCTCAAGGTACAATAGTACAATCTGTGAATGTGATAATGAAGTTGAGGTCGAACACTTGTGGAATCACCCAATCAAAAGCCAATAATGAATACATGTCGTCAAAGGTGAAGAACTATCCATTAGGGCATGCCAGCTCTAAGGTACTAAAAGGGAGTTTCTAAGTCATCTTCCTAGATAACAAGCTGAAGTCAACAGGAAGTGACCCATCGAAGGAGGGAAATGATGAATCCCCCATCATCAACATAAAACAAGGAATAAGTGGAATAATATTCAGGACTATAATAATGACTCAAATAGGGTATAGGTAAATAATTGCAGATTGGACTTCTCTTGAAAATTGGCGAGAGGACTCCAGAGTGATGCAACATTTCACTCAGCATAGGACTAAACGTAATGTTTACAGAATGGAATAGTCAAATGAGAGGCAAAATGGATTATGCAAACTCGGGAGGACAAGTGACCGAGTGAGGATATTGCAAGTCTAACACGAGAGTAGAAGAGTGTCATGTTCAACAACAACATGTTGCCTATACAAAGGATGTCTCATCTTCATTTTTCCCCCACTATTTCTAGCGAGTACCCCAATTATTTTTATCACAAGCTTGAAGGAGATAGCATATGCTTGTCATGTAAGTTATTCTTCGAATGAACCCATCCTAGTAAGTTTTACGAGCCCTAGGAAGGAGAAGCTTGGTCTCATCATGGTGATGAGTCTTTCATCATAATTTTTTAACAAGCTCAATGCAAGAATAGCTCAGTATATTTTTCATATTTAGAGAGTTTGAAAAAGAAAAAAAAAAGAAAATTCTATCATGTCCATTTTCGTGATTTTTCCCTCGAATCCAGAAAGGTAGAAAACAATATCTGAGGGAACCTCTTGACCATGTCGACCAAGGTGTACCTTTTTTGTAAATAGTCAACCTTAGCCAAAAAAAGGGGTAAATGCATACTGAGGTGACGTCAATCCATTTACTTTAACGAGTTTGAAACAACAAGTACTCAAAAATATTTTCAGTTTTCGAGAGTAAGAAAAGAGTTGAAATATGACTCCAAGGGGGTTCCTTTTTCATTTATTTAATGAGACCGAAAAAGAGATAAAACAAAACTCGCAAGAATCAGTCAATAATGATCACTATCCACTTTGAAGGTAGCTGTAACTGCACCAAAAACATACCCATCACTCATATCGAGAGAAAATATTAAAATATTATGAAAATATCGACAAAAATGACTTTCAAAAATTATAAATAGTCAAAAGTAATTTTATTTTTTACCATTTTACCAAAGTGAGCTCTAAAAGTGCATTTTGTGCCCTAATTCTCTTGATTTTCCAGTGGATGTTGCGGGAGATCCAGGGTAGAGTTTCATGAACCATCTGTTACAGGTAAGAGGCCCATCCCTACTCTTGCATTTTATCACTTTTGTTATGCATTTTAAATGGTAATTTTGATGCTAGAAAGGAGGATTTCAAAAATTTAGGGCATCAGAGACCATCGCGGGTATGGTCATCAGATCCGCGATGGTCGCACTTGAGCCTAAAGGCTGGCACGATGCCATCGCACTGTTTTTAAAAATAGACACAATGGCACCGAGGGCGGATTTTTAAGAAATAAAATTGTCTTTTAAGTAAAAAATGATGATTTTGATCCATGAAAAAGGCATTAATAATTGTTAAATGTTATTTTGCAGGAGAAAATGGCCTTGGAGTGGAAAGAAGGAGGCCATGAGGTTGAAGAATTCCAATCCGATCAAGATCCTGAATGCATAAATGCCCTGAGGAATTGCAGACTGCTAAAATTCTTCAGGACCACAGGGTTAAGGAATCAGATAGAATTGTTTCCCTATCTGATCAACCTCTGGGATGTAGATCGAGAGATTTTCATCATAAAATGCTAAGAAATAGAACTGGAAAAGATGGATATCTACTTCATCACGGGATTATCCCAATGAGGGGAACCAGTCCAACATTTGGATCTTTCCCAGGAGGTGAGAGTACAAGGAGTCTAGTCCAGAGGTATTGTCCTGGTGCCGAAATGACCAATGGAGGTAAGGTGAAGATAGCAACAATCACCAACACTATCATTTTGAGAACGATTTTTTTTACTATGCCACGTGTAGCTGGCACGCAAGCCTTGCATGAGGCTTCAAAATCCCAATTCTAATATGCTATCGCATGTTTGACCCCCACCGTCTTCAACTGGTGTGGAGGCCTTTTAGCAAACATGAAACGACAACTAACTAAGGGGAAGCATGGACACCTGAAGCAATTCGCATTCAGTTCTATACTGGTGACCTTCGTTTTAAAGCGAGTGTCCCTATTATGGTATCAGTGGGTAAAGGTACCAGATCCTACCCCCTGAGATCCGAGACTCATGCGATGGAGCCAATTGATGCCTCAAGGAAAAATAGGTCAAAACATGCATTACTCGACACAATTTTTCATTTGTCTAGAACACCAAATACTCGTGGTGGACGACTACGCTTATGTTGGTATAGATTTCAGATGGGATCCAGGTATGCCTCTGCTTCCAGGAGAACAATGGACTGATGCAGGTAAAAACTTGTTTTTTGGATTTTTTCAAGTTTTATGAATTTTTATAAAAGTGTAATCTAAGACTCAACTTGTGATAAATGTGCAGATGTGCGACTGGAGAGACCACTAGGCATGTTTCCAATAGCACGACAAGTTTACATTAGGTAGTGGGTGCAGGCTACGAGGAAGGGGTATACCCCTTAGCTGAGATGGAGTGCAATTTGGAGGCGATAACTCGTGGAGTCCTAGAGTATGCCACTATTGATGATGTTCCACTGTGTTGGCAGAGACACAAAATGGGAGTCTCTTCGAGACTATGTCACTTGCTAGGCCGAGTGATCAGAGCGGTCTCATGCTATCATGAGCACCATGCAGTTTGATAGTTTATTTAGGTATTTTACACATTTTGTAGGATTTGAAAGCCAAGTGTCTTTAAGCACTATTTTTTTATATTTTGATGTAAGCACTCCGGCAAACGCGATATATATATATATGTGTGTGTGTGTGTGTAGATATATATATATATATATATATATATATATATATATATATATAGATATATATATATATATATATATATATATATATATATATATATATATATATATATATATATATATATATCTATATATAGATATATATATATATATATATATATATATGTGTGTGTGTGTGTGTGTGGGTGTGTGTGTGTGTGTGTGTGTGTGTGTGTTTGTATAGATATATATATGTATATATACATATATATAGATGTATATATATATATGTATGTATATATATATGTGTGTGTGTGTGTGTATGTGTATCTATATATATGCATGTTTTATTTTCTACTTATGTGTCCATAACATGATAAGTTTTATAAATGACACAAATGCCTATCAAGAACAAAATTTTCTAATGCATCAGTTAATGTATTTAAATTACATGGAATACATTGATATGTAATGAAATCAAAATTTGTTTCGAGCAATCTAACACGTAGATACATATGCAATATTTGTGGATTTCTCACTGAGTAATGATAATTTAATTGTAACACATTGAGTTGTGAATCCAACTTGACAACTAAATCCCTAATGCCAAGAGCAACTTCTTCTGATACGAGTTCAATAACTGCACTATATTCAACAATATTATTGGTTTTTCAACCAAGGTAGATACCTTGTAAGTTAATCAGCTCGCCATTAGGGTCATAGAGTACCCATTCTACGGAAGACAGATTTTGTGTGCTACGACAAGCACCATCAGCAAAACCAACGTAATGGCTTGATGACATCTGCAAACCAAGTGGAACACAAGGTAAGTAGAAAACACATGTCTGCAAAGCAAATAAACACACTAAAAATAAAAAATGCACACTAATGTACAAAATTTATTACACGAATTTCACACATAATAATTCTTGAGATACAACCCATTACAGGGCTGTGACAATGCATTTCCCTCATAATCACATAGCTCATAGGCACCTTTTTGTAAGACACGCTTAATGATATAGGGCCCATGCCACATGGGTTCAAACTTTCCTGCTCCCAATTTATCGTTGGCTTGATTGTAAAGAATGACCAAGTCACCTTCAGCAAAAGTGCGAGGAGAAACAGTTTGGACAAAATGAGCTTTGACTCGTTTCTTTTGAGCTTCGATGACAATTGTAGCAATGCGACGAGTCTCGTCAAGTCTTTCAAGATATAGTAGTCATTCCTCTTTAGGCGAGGTATTCGGAAGAAGTTCGATAGTTAGCTTAAATAAATGGATTTCACATTCGATTGGAAGAGTTTCCTCTAAACCATACACTGGCTGGAATGGAGTGAATCCAGTGGTCGTCTTAGTAGAAGTTCTGCAAGCCCAGAGAGATGAGAATAGCATTAAATTCCAATCCTTTCTGTGCTTCCCAACGATAAGATAAAGCATAGTAATCAAAAATTTATTAAGTGCTTCAACCTGGCCATTGGCTTGTGGATAATAAGGAGTTGAGCTTTCATGTCAAAGGCCCAACTAAGCAGCCAGCTCTGTCATCATGTGCTGACAAAAATGTGATCCATGGTTAGTCACGATAGCTTGAGGAACACCAAAATGTGCTATGACATGGTTAAAAAGGAACTGAACAACAGTAATAGCGTCAACATTATATGTAGGCATCGCCTCAGACCATTTAGTAAAATAGTCCATGACGACGATATAACCATGATCCCTGGCCGAGTGAGGGTTACATGTCATGAAATCAATGCCCCATTTAGAAAATGGGCTAATAGTAATTACTGGGTGTACAAGTGTGGGTGGTGTGCACTGCTTACGGTTCAAAATCTGGCATTTGTGGCATTTTTGGACAACTAGAATGAAATATTTGAAGATAGATGGTTAGAAATAACTAGTGTGAAGGATTTTTTGAGTAATGGCATATGCAAACATATGACCACCACAAGCACCAGAGTGGCAATCATTTAAGACCCACTCAACCTCTTCAAGGATGAGACACCTGTGAAGAACAGAGTCCACACTGACTCAATACAATGTATCACTGTTGTTGGGAAAAGTATCCAATACGGAATGACCCTATCCCACTCTAAGGGTGATAGTACCTCAGCAACAATCGAAGCAAAGCTATCTAAGATTTCTTCTTTATGAAAGTAAAATAGGGGAGAAAGAGATCCACTAACCGATGTCTTTCGCTAATGGTTGATCCAATCTTCTCTCCTTGCTGCTTGCTCCCAGCTCCTTGCTCTTTCACTGGCCCAGCTACACCAAGATCCTGCAAAATGGCAAGAGAGGGAAACTATAAGAAGCATACATTCATAATTGATTCAAGGATTAGAATAAATCAAATACACAAGTATAACAATACATCATTGAGACACATGTATATAGAAGAACCTCAAATGCTTTATTAATGGAAGAAGTAAAGTTCAGGAAGTGATACAACCATAAGAGGCCCAATCCAGCATCACCTCCCAGCAGAAAGAAATCTCCTCTTCACCTCCTTCAAAGAAAATCACCCAATAGTTCTAAACTCAAACCAACAGCACTTCCTTACATTCACAACATTCCAGCCTCCCTAGACCTCATGAGAGAGCTCTATATATAGGAGTTTTGGAGAAAGGATGAGTCAGCTTGAAGCTGCCATGAAGCTGACTAGTGTCCTCTCCCACTTCAGTTATTCTTCAGTTCTTGAGTCCACTTGGAGGTTCTTGCTTCCACTTGGAGATCTAAACCCTCTTACTCATCACCAGTCGAATTCCCTGATCCAAGTGTCATTTTGGAAGCTTCCTGGGCATTGACACCTTGAGGAATGATTGTGCCACATGTCCCAACTTGCCCAGCGTAGGTAGCCTTCTTTGCAGTTGACATTCAGCGCAGGTAGACAGTGGAGCACTTGACATTCAGCGCAGATGCTCAATGGAGCAGTTGACATGATCCAGAATTGCCTTGTTTTTGAGCGTTTTCAGGTGGAGAACTGCTATTCAGTGTTGTGGTTTGCTGACCTTGTTCCTCTAGGGGTAGGAACAACATGTTTAGGGACTTTGGATCCCTTAGATTATGGACATTTCATGCTTCATGCTGTAAGGCACAAAAATGTCTATAACAGTTGCCCCCTAAAGTATGAGGTCGTTTATCGAGTGAAATGCTTTATCAGGAGGATCCGAAGTTCATTCAATCGCTGAGAGGTGACCTGTAATAAAATACAATACAATACATTATTTTTCATTCTGCTTTCATGATCTAGTTGAGGCGGGCATTCCCATGCTCAGCTTTATAAATTCATTTTGGTACATAGAACAGACGATCGTCTGATGGTAGACTGATAATTCTCTGCTGAAATTATCATCCTTTGAGTAGGATGATCATCTGCTGCAATGATGTACATGTCAAATGTCTTTATATTTCCTGAATATATATCGCAGCCCGGATGGATGAAACTAGATCCGGGGTCTTCAAACTCGTTCGATCTTCACTCTAAGTACAAGTCGATCCATGTCAGAATTGCGCTGAAGTCGAACATGGAAAGACATCGCTTGATTACCGGTCAATGATGTAAACCGTTAACAAGCGCAAGAGGAATCACCGATAATGATAATGACCCTCAAGGTACTGCAGTACAATTCACGTGGTGTGAATAAAGCACTTGGCGTCGAACACCACGCAAAATCTTTCGGTCGAAGGTCATTGATGTATACCTGTCGCCGGAAGTGAGAAACTTGCCATTGAGGCATGCAAGCTTCAAAGTACTGAGGGGGTTGTTCCTAGATCAACTTCTTGGATAATGAGCTGAAGTCGACAAGAAGCGATCCATCAAAGGAGGGCCTTAACGAATCCCACATCAGTGACACGGAACGGAGCTAATGATTTTAGTGGAGGTGAAAACAAACTGTGACATATGATTCAGGGAGGCGGTCATGGATGGATGAAGGATAATGCATGGCAGTGGATGGGACACGGTTGACTCTTTCTGAACAACAACTCTTGAACATATAACGACACTGATGCGATGGATCGGTAGCATTACCCCAAATGTGGATGGTTTGGCGAGACCATGGTGATGAGACCGGTGAATGAAACAACCCAACCCGATGTGATACGGAGGAAAAGTGTCATGTTCAAGAGCGACTTGCTACCATTAAAGCTTTGAGGTTCTCCCAATTTTTCCCCAGTCATTTCTGACCAGTACCTCTTTATTTTTGTCAAGCTTGAGGAGGATAACATATGCTTGTTCTATAACCTGCCCTTCGGGCAAGCCCATCGCTATGTTTTAACGAGCCTAGCGATAGGGAAACTCGTTCTCGTCTAAAGACAAGTTTGTCGCTATTTAATCATTTTAACGAGTCTAACGACAAGGAAAACTCGGTCCTTTTCATTTTTAGAGAGTCTGAAAAGGTACAGAAAGTTAACTCCAAAATTCCTTTTTCGTCATCTAATCCCTTAAGTCCGAAAAAGTATAAAACAATACAGAAGGGATGATTTTTCGATAACTTTAACGAGCCGAATAAAACAAGCGCTCGACCTTTTTGTGCAATAATCCCTCAGGTGCAAAAAGATTAAAATCTAGAGGAGGGATAGCTCTTCCGGTCACTTTAACGAGCTGGAAGGCCAAAACTCGGCAATCTTTTCATATTTTACGATTCAGTTGAAAAGAGCTCAAAGAAGACTCATCTTTTGAGGAACGAGTGATAAACAGGGATAGCAGCAGATTCTAGGTACAGGTTGGAATTTTCCAATCACGGCAGTGTCACAAGGATGGCTAGGTGAAATCACTCTTCACAGCTGTTCCTCAAAATGGGTAAACAATCATATGGAGGTGAACGATCGGCCAAATGACGGTGGAGGTGGAAGGTGCAAACACGACCAAGGCTTTTTATGGCTGACAAATTTACGATCACAGAGGTTATTTACCGGAATAGGTTCATTTTTTATTTAAAAATGAGCTTAAACTCTGGGGGAAACATTGCTCACTACTTTTATTTATTTTTTAACGAGCATGAAGACCGCGTTAAAACTGCTCGGATCTTGCGTTTATTTTTTAACGAGCATGAACTTTATGCTAAAACTGCTCGATTATATGGTCAAATTTTGATTTTTTTACCATTACTAGCTTTTCTCTTTTCAAGGATAGTACTGCATTTTCGATTGCTGCAACAAACTTTGTTAGAAATGAATAATATTTGCATGAAAATGAGATTATAACCCTAATATTTCGCTTTGAACTACGTAAAAAGCCATTAAAAGGTGTTTTTACCTCCCATTTTACTATTTTATTTGCATTTGGTTTGTTGGAGCTCTGGAGGTGCCTCTTCCCCCTTGATTTTCACCAGCTGATTCCGGGAGATTCTGCGGACGATTTTCAGCGCCGTCTGGACCAGGTAGGAGCTAAACCCTAGCTCTTTCTTTTCATGGTTTCCTTTTCCAGTTTTATGCCTATTTTTCAGTCTTTCTGAGCCCCAGGGGTTTTTCTAGGGCGCCCTAACTTCAGCGCAGGTTCCCCATTCGAAACCTGCGTTGAATGTCAAGCTGCCTTAAGGCAGCCTGACCTTCAGCACAGGTGGGATACTCTCTGCCTGCGTTGGGCCCAGAAAACTGAGTTTCCAGCTCATTTTTTGATGAATTTTCACCAGTTTTTCATCAAAATCAGGAACTTACTCCTTCTCTTGTTTGTTTTGCAGGGAACTTTGAACAAAATGTCCCTTACATGGCGAGAACGAGAACATGAAGAGGAGGACATGATTGCCCTCCATGACCCTGTCACGGTGAACGCGCTGCGGAACTGTGGCCTGCTGAAGTTTTTCCGTATCTCTAGTATGAGAGCACAGATCACCTTGCTGCAGTATATGCTTGATGCTTGGGATCCTATTAACCAAGTATTCCAGATTAGGGGAAAGTCCATCCCCTTGACCATAGAGGACATGTACTTCTTGACTGGATTGTCAAGGCGAGGTGTCCCCATTTCCTTGTCAGGTACGGCCAGGGGGACCGATTCCATGAGAGATTATGTCCGCCAGTATTGCAGGGAAGGTTCTCAGCCGAGCAGAGACGGCAAGATTGTTATCCGTGAGATTACTGATAGGTCTCTCAGGTCCATTCTGTATACCATTGGTAGGATGGCCGGTAGCGCAGCTCTACATGTTGCCAATAGATCTTATATGCAGCACGCCTTGGAGTGTCTCCAACCGAAAGTATTCAACTGGTGTGATGCAGTACTTGTTCAGATGAAAAGTCAGTTGACCAAGGTGAAGGACGGGAAGCTGAAGAACTTTGGATTTGGTTCTATTCTGACTGCCTTCGCCTTGGAGAAAATCCCACTGATGCAGCCTCAGTATATTATACTCGACTTGCCTTCTCCGACCGAGCCACGCATGCAGAGGTGGGTCGATCACATGTCTAGGCATGCTGGTCAACCTCAGATTACTTTTACTGATGCCTTCTTCAGGTGGTTCGAGCGCCAGGAGATGGTTTTTTCCGAGTATCCATATGTGGGTATGGATTTCCGAGGTGATCCGGATTTGGTGCTACCAGATGGCGAACAGTGGGGCGCTATTGGTAAACTCTTTGACCATATCACTGTTTACTGTTCTTATTCATAATGTTGTTGTTCTTTATTCTATCAAGACTTTTAATCATACTCTTGGGTGTATGCAGATGTTGGTCCTGTTCGTCCAGCAGTTCGTCCGAGACCACCAGTTGCTGCCCCGACAGTGGAGCCTGCTAGGAGAGCTATTCTTCGTGACCTTGACGATACTGAGACCCTTACAGCTGTGCAGGAGCAGGTTGAGAACCTTACTCTTGGCATTCCCGATGTGAGGATTGATGAGTTACCTTTACAGCTACAGCGACACACTACTGGTGTGCCTAGACGATGGACTCGTCTCTTGCGCATGATTGCACAGGCCGTGACGTGCTATCATGAGCACCACTAGGCTAGGGTGCCCCCTAGCATCTTTTTGAGTTTTAGGTCATATGACCAATTTTGTCTTGGTTACAGAACGTTATGTATGAACTATAAACAGCTTATATATATTTTGATTTTCGAGTTTTATTCCGTTCGCAATCCAGCTATTTATCGCATGTTCCTAAGGGTTAAGATTTTGGAAAGACAATTTGATTCAATTCAATATCAGCATATTTCCAGAAACTTAAACACATTAACTGACTCATTAGCAAGGGATCCAAAGTCCCTAAACATGTTTTTCCTACCCCTAGAGGAACAAGGTCAGCAAACCACAGCACTGAATAGCAGTTCTCCACCTGAAAACGCTCAAAAACAAGGCAATTCTGGATCATGTCAACTGCTCCACTGAGCATCTGCGCTGAATGTCAAGTGCTCCACTGTCTACCTGCGCTGAATGTCAACTGTAAAGAAGGCTACCTGCGCTGGGCGAGTTGGGACATGTGGCACAATCATTCCTCAAGGTGTCAATGCCCAGGAAGCTTCCAAAATGACACTTGGATCAGGGAATTCGAATGGTGATGAGTAAGAGGGTTTAGATCTCCAAGTGGAAGCAAGAACCTCCAAGTGGACTCAATAACTGAAGAATAACTGAAGTGGGAGAGGACACTAGTCAGCTTCATGCCAGCTTCAAGCTGACTCATCCTTTCTCCAAAACTCCTATATATAGAGCTCTCTCATGAGGTCTAGGGAGGCTGGAATCTTGTGAATGTAAGGGGTAGGAACAACATGTTTAGGGACTTTGGATCCCTTAGATTATGGACATTTCATGCTTCATGCTGTAAGGCACAAAAATGTCTATAACAATCACCAAGGATTCGATAGGGTTGGGACTGATGCTGAATGCAGCGTCGGTCGGATCAAGACACCTCAGATCAGAAAGTTTGGGTTTGGAGATACACAATAATATTTCCATACCGTGGGTGAAGAGTATTGAACAGAAACAGAGTTTAATTGGGTATCTGCTCAGTAAAATTAGTTGAAGTGCTTGCAGACAGAAGAGCGCAAATCAACTAAGCAAAAATGAGCAAATTCTTTGATTTCGCAACAGTAAATTCCAAATCAAACTCCTACAGGATAACGATCCATTTGGATTATTTCCTCCCCAGTAACTAGCAAGTCAATATATATGTCATGGGGTACAATCTAAAATCACTGTGGTTTTTTGTAAAAGGATATAGTGTTGAAATCTTTAGACAACATGAGCTGTCGCCAAGGCAAGCTTCTCGACTTGAGCATATTGAGACTCGGTATCAAGAAGATTATGTCTCAAATAATAAACCACGTGCTTGTTTCCATCATCATCATCCTAAACTAACACCATAGCAATAGTAGTATCGGTTGCAGCCAATTATAGGAAGTAATGGCGACGATAATCAGGGGGATGTCGTAAAGGAGCACTGATTAGCGTGTTTTTTAAAGCATCGAAGGATTTATGGGAAACTTCATCCCAAATAAAATGGATCCCCTTCTTAAGTAATCAAGTAAATCCCTTGGAAAGTTCGGCGTAATTAGGGACAAATCGACGGAGAAAATCAACCTTTCCCTACAGGCTCTACAGTTGCAATAATGATGTAAGGGGGGGTAAATTGACACTGGCCTTAAATTTCAAAGGATCAATCTGGATACCTTCGTGAGACACCACAAAACCCAAGAGCCAATCAGTCTCAACGCAAAACACACACTTGTGTGGATTGAGATAGATATTGTGATGTTGACATTGTAAAAACATGTATCTTAAGTGATCTGGATGGTCACGACGCTTAGCAGAATGAGTTGGTAAGTCATCGAGGTATGGCTGAGCAATGTGTTGAATGTCATGAAAATCATAATATGTTGGCTTATTGGGCCTTTACCCAAGTTCGGAAGAGTTATTAGCCAAACAAATCCCGTAGCTACCGGCCCTTCGGCAACAGCCCGTGGAGTGCAGACTGAGGTCTCACCCAAGGTAGCAGGGGAGGGTGCTGGAACCAGGTTTCCACACCCTTGGGATGTCTTCATGTGGTCTGGAGGGGGGTCGCGAACCTTTCTGTGGCCTCGCACCACTTCTATAGTACTATCAGACTATGGGCGTACTTTCTTATTAAGGAAATTATTATAGATCTAATCTTCTTGTTATAGTCTTTAAGCAAACATTTAACAATAAAAGCCAGTGTGCGCAATTATCAAGAGATATAAACTCATATAACAGATGTATAAACCAGAAAACAGTAGATCTATGATATTTCAGAAAACAACTTATCTTTATTAATATCTTCGATCAATACAACCAGATCTGCCCTACACACTCAGCTGCAGGAGTTCGCACACATAGCTGCGAACTCTACCAAGCCTCTGTGCACAGAGCTGCAGAGCCTCTATCTATCTATGAACATCCTTGACTCGGACTTACAGATGCAAAGAATATTTCCTTCACAAACCCATACTCATCAAGATCCAAAACAAAAACTTAACTCAAAAACTGCCTTCTACCCTTAAAGCCTCGCTTTATTTATACATTCCCATGGTTTGCGGACCATGGGCAGATCAACTTAATTTTTATTATTATATATTATTTTTTGGTGGAAAACCCCTTGAATCGACCTATTACATTTCGTGCTCCACTCATTTCGGAGATTTACAATATTATTTCCCTAACTTCTAGGCTTTAAGCCCCAAAACTGTTATGTGGGGCCTCCGCTACCCAACATAAGACATTTCTCATTGGAAGGTAGCGCTAGCATTCTTCAAATCGAAAGGAAGATTTTTGTAAGAGAAAGTACACCAGGGACAGATAAAGGTCATTTTATGCTTATTGACGGGTGAAATGTTAACTTTGTTATAGCTAGAAAAACCATCCATGAACGAAAAATCTCACTCCCAGTGCATTTGTCGATGATTTGATCGATAAATGGAACAGGATAACTATCCTTAGGACACGCACGATTGATATTGTGGTAATCAACACAAAAACAGATCATGCCCTACTTATTGGCAGCAGGGACGATATTGGACACCCTATTCGCCAATGGAATAGGATAAATAAAACCTACTTTTAAAATATTCTCCACTTGTGCTTTGATAGCAGCAGCCTTTCGAGGGTGCATAGGGCGAATCCTTTTTCGAATAGGCTTAGCAGCAGGATAAGTTAGAATCTCATGCACCACTATTGTTGGATCGATACAAGGAATTTCCTCGTATGATTAAGCGAAGACATCTCATAATTCTTTAAAAATTTGAGTATAAATCCTGATCTCATCTGGAGAATAGGAAACCCCAATATCAATTTTCTTAGCAATTCCAAGTTTAATGGAAAATTCAAGAGGCATAGTAGCAGTGATGTTCCACATATTACCCTCCGACAAGACTTCATGTACTAGGAAATGTGTCTAAAGTGGAGGTGCAGGATAATGACAAACATACACTTCAAGACAAGAAAGCATCTCATCGAGGCTAGGAAGAAAAGAAGAACGATGATGTAGACCATTCCATGGAGTTTCATCTAGAGACATGACCTCAACGATACTCTCATCGATGGGGAATCTCTCATTCAAAGGATCCGGAGAATCCCAAGAACCTAGCTAGGGAGATGGCATGTAAGTGTCTAGGTTCATACTGAAAACAATATGACTGTCTGAAGTGGCCATCGAAGCCAAAACAACTTTTTGATAATTTAGCTCCAAGGGACTTAAAGTCATAGAATCACCAAATGAATAAATTTGATCTGTGGTAGGGATAATCCAAGGATTTGTAGAGACCGAGATCATATTGACTGAATGAACATTCGGAGGTGGGAGAGAAAAAGTACTCTTTAAAGTAGAGTCTTTGAAGAGACCTACCCCCATGCTCTCATAAGGAATCTCAGTATTTCCTACGTAAGGAACGTTGTCGTTCAATGAACCAGGAGAAAATAAGGACAGTTGATCAAATGTGACAAACTTTCATTCATGAGGAAATGAAGTATGCAGAACAAAGAAGACACCACATAAAACATGGCGTGAGTCCAACTTCGGCCAAGAAGAAGTTTGTAGTTGAGATTTGCATCTACAACTTATACTTCTAAATCAACAATCTTTCCTTCTAATGTAATTAGCAAGTTTGTGAGAATACAATATGGACGTGAACCTCTGCCATCAAAGGCTTCCAAGGTGTTTGGAGACTGGTTAAGAAAAGGAGAGCCAATGGATTTCCAGCATGAAACTAACATGATGTAGGTATAGGCACCTTCATCAATAATCATTCGATGAATCATCTTTCCTTTGATAAGAACATGTATCAGAAATGCAATCTGAGGAGGAAGACGAGGCACATGGTTTTCTAGATCGAAAGTAATTAGACTCTAATCATAAGGATTGATGTCACCTATAGCAGAAAACAGTGACTTCCACTGCATTGGACAAGATTGGAGAACCTCCAAGGCAGACATCATCGAAGGTGCTTGAGCTAAATCCTAAACAATATTGTAATGTTGCACAACTCTAGCATTTGGATTAAAAGATGACTTCTGAAGAACACCTTTGGGAGGTGGTCAGATGACGGACTCACTATTAGGGCACTCGATATGGAGTGGACTAGAACTGGATGGAGTAGAAGTAGAAGGAGCATTGATAACTTCTTTCTCCATCATCTGCTTAGACGTGGTTTGATAGTCCTTAGTTTGAGTAGTGATCAAGATAGGTGATGAACCTTGCATCATGAACACTTGAGAACCTGAGGAAGCAAAGGACTGTAGTTGGTCTACCAACTATGTCTACTGTGATGGAAAGGATTCTTTTAAGATAGCCAAAGTCCCTTTCATCAAGCGATTAACTTCAGAACATCGGGGACAATCCTTAGTGTAATTATCCTCCTCACAGATGAGGTAAGGATATTTCGGCTTTCTTTTAGAAGCATCATCAGTAGATGATTTAGGAGGGCCTTGTTTTGGGGCATCGGATTTTGCCTTACCTTTTCCATTCTTTTTACCCTTAAAGGCCTTATCTGCTGCAGTATATTAGACAGCGTGTACCTCGGAGGTTTTACCAGGACTAGATGAATTTTTGGAGGGATTATTAGAACTAGTGTTTGAGACAGATTTCTGCTTCGAAGAAGCTTTCGCGGAAGTCTAAGACATGGAACCAATCACACCATCAACAGGTGGTGTATTCGGAGACTTTGATGCTATCAGATCTGATGATGGTCTTAGAGCATCAGGTAACATCTTGTACAATGTGCCAGATTGCGAATATATCAACTCTAAATACTGGGCACATGTGATAGCTTGCTCTTCAGTAACACATCCACCCATAGCTATGTCCTTAGAAATCTTGCTAACAAATGATTTTGTGAACCATTCTATCAACAACTCATCAGCAATCTCAAATTTGATGAGGCAACGTCGACGTATCCATTCATGGATATGATCGGAAATGTGGGTTGCGGTGTCTAGCTTAAGTGACAGAGGTAAATGAGTGTGAGTTTCATATCACACCGGCAATTGGAAATGAGTGAGGAAAGCCATAGTGAGAGAGTTGAAGTCACCGTAGGTAGCTTGAGGCAATTCGATGTACCATTTAGCGGCAGCACCTGTAAGAGATATTTGAAAGAGTTGAAGATGGATAGAATCATTGACATACGAATTGGAGGAGCACCAGAGGTGATATGTCATCATGTGGGCTTATGGATCCTCCTTAGCACTTGCCTCGAATTTGGGGCAATCGCTCACAATTTTCATTGGAACTGGAGGCCAATAAGGTGAATGAAGAATGGGATCAGTCGTGAACCTCGAGACATCAGGCAACTCCAACATAGCCAAGAAAGGAAATTGCGTGTTAAATGACATATCGGGCCTTTGAGGAGACCCAAACTGCGGATTCCATCCTTGCTGGTAAGGATCTTGCCCCCATAGTGGAGGATTTTGTTCATACGAGACTTGATTTTGTCCCCACTGAGGGTTCCCTTGACCATAAGGTGGATTTGGTCCAGGGTAGGCTTCATATTGTCTTACCATAGGCTGCTAATAAGCATTGTATGTGGCATATGGGTTATATGGTTGTTGAACCTATTAACCCTTGACGTAAGGAAACTGACCCTGCTACTGTAGGGGTTGACCTTGGCCTTGGAAAGGCTGACCTTGCTGATACACATATAAAGCTTGTTGTTTCCAAGGCTAACCTTGTTGCTGCAAAAGCTGACTTTACTGCTATAAAGGTTGAGCTTGTTGTTGCAATGGTTGGCCTTGCAAGGACAAAGGTTGGGGAGACTGCTAAAAAAACTGAGTTTGCCGCTGCAAAGGCTGTTGCGACTGTAACAAAGGTTTCCCCTGCTACTATAACAGTTTCCCTTGCTGCTGCAATGCTTTCCCTTGTTGCTGCAAAGATTACCCTTGCTGCTGCGAAGGTTTCCCTTGCTGCTGCAAAGGTTGTCCTTGTTGCTACAAGGGTAGTTGGATAGTTCCTTGGGTTATACCCTGAGGGTATTGATAGTTCCAAAAAAGAATCTCGCCATATCCACCAGGAAGAGTGGATTGACCAAGCTATACATAAGCTCCAGCTTGAGGAATGTAAGTTGGATTAACCAAGGTTTGCGAAACATATGGGACATAAACCTATTGGAATGGAACCTGAGCCATATACGTCTACTGATATTGGATGTTACCTGACCCGGAGGGACCAAGAGGGTTAGGAATACTTCCATAATAAGGTTGATTAACCCCAACCATGTGAGTTTGTAATCCAATCACGTTGGTTTCGTTGGACACAAGAGGAATATTCAGATCTTGCCCCCCAAGTGGTGGCACATGTTTTCCACTTTATAGAGGGGTAGAAGAACTTACCGAGACCTGACTTGAGACAGTTGATTGAACTGAAAGAGTCAGTTGAAACAATGAAATAGGTTGTGACATAATGGTATGTTGAACAGGAACTGAGGTGACTGCAGTTTGTACAAAATCTCGAGAGGTCATGTTTGGAATGAATGGACTTGATGTGGGCATAGCATTGGAAGACCAAATGGGGTTTTGATATAATGATGAGGCACTAGGAGTACTCGAAACTAGCTGAGCTAGAGTGGTATATCCATGTGGCAATGTGGATTCACTAGTTTCAAGATAGGTGAGAGATGAGACTCTTCCTGTATAAGGAAAGCCTTCTGGAAGAAATTCATATCCTTACTCATCATCCACATGAGGAGTATGGGTAGCGGAAACTTCAGAATGACCCGACGAGGAGACTGGAATTTCACATTCTGACTCCATAGATGGAAATAATTGTTGACGAGGAGCCCCAGATGTACGAGGAGATAAATCCAAAGGAATACCATGCTGATTATATGGACTATAAGGGTGCTGAGGAGATATCACAACAGGATCGAACAATGGATTCGACGAATAGACAACAAGCCTCTGCGAACTCTCAGGGGTCTGAATAGGATTATCAAAGGAATCCGGATCAAATTCTTGAAGTGACCAGGAATCTGATGGAGGCGGACAAGAAGACAAAGGTTGGATTCTCAGAATAATTCCAAGTTCAAAACCTTGATCCTCAAGTGATTGAGGAAGTTCTAGATCAACTCCTTGGGAGGACCCTTTAGTATCAGACAATGAAGGGGAACTATGAGATGAACTCAATGGTTCAACCACGATGACTTCCTCTCAAAAACAAAAAAGGAAAGGAGATTTGTTTAGGGCTTTTAACAATATTGAAATTAACAGGGAATTACTCAATATTGGTCCAAGAAGCAACTGCTTGGGTTCGACATGTTTATCGTGGGCAGTTATTTTTTAGAAACAAAAACTTTGCATTTTCATCTTTTAAGAGTCAAGAAAAGAACAAAAATATGACTCTAGTCACTTTCGATGGTTTAGAGAGCTTGAAAGGACAAGTTGCTCGATGATTTTTTCAATTTTAAAGATTCGGGAAATATCGAAATGAGTGCTCAAGTGAATCTAGGTAAAAGGAGTACCAAGTAACCGTGCACTGCAATATACACCTTAGCAAATAAATTTAACAAGGACTTGATGTACATGCAAGAAATCTCCCCGAATGTTGTGTTCGGTGTATCATGTTTAGAGGGTGACAAACTCGGATTCCTATGGATAAAGGTTTGCAACCTATGGGGGTCTCCCTTTATATACGCTACGGTATGAGGAGCACAAGTCCATGCTAGCACTATCTAATGCTGAAGCGAATGACATCTACTAAGATTTAAAGACACTGGAACACGTCTCTAGCCTAGACCAATAAATATGAACGTTAATGTTTCAAATGCTCCTTAGATTAATTAATATATTTTAAGGTTGATCTTGGAATTATGTTTCAATTTCAAGGCCTTAACAATGTTACATGTTCCTAAAATGCAAACTAGATGATGAAATGAAATCCTTCAATTCGATGAAAGCTATCTATGTAGGGAAGAAGATCACTCAAATCATGCATCAAACCAAATGCAAAAGTGCATCTATGAAAATATTCAAATGCTAAATGCAAAATATGAAATCTTATCTTTCATATGATAAGCAAATGTAATGCCAAAATAAACCTTAAAGAAAAATTTCCGTAAGGTATAATGATAATTTTTTCTCCTTTTCAAAATGCAACTAACGTAATCTAGTGCAAAAGTAAAAGAGAATGCAAGCAAGGCAACAAATATGAAAATATCTTTCACATCAATGATTTGAATGCAACTCAAAATGATTCCAAAAATATGAAAATAATAACACTTTCACTTTCACTTTTTGAAACACAAAATTCAAAGCAAGCACTTCCTTTTGATTCCAATGAGACAATCAATTCATAATCTATCATTTGTCAAAGAGAACTTAAGCAACTTCCACAGTATATACTAATGAAAACAACTTAGGACACAAGAACCAAAAGTGATCTGCAAAGGATTTTTGAACACACAAAGGCTCTTTAACACAAGTAATTGATCTCTGATAACTAATGAAAAGACCAACGTGTGGACGAAGGTTGACTTAGAAGACCTAGAAACCCTAAACGGCTAATCAAAATTCAAGCACACTCAAACCAAGTTAAAAGGTTATTGCAATAAAATAATAACAGAGTCAATGAAGATCATACTGGTAAATCACTGGGAGAAGGAAAACATAACTAAAAATAAGAAGAGAAACCCTAAATTTCTTAATTTTTTGCAATCATCGCACCTGTCAAGAGGAAAGTAGCGATCATCGCTACTGTAGTCAAAAAACACACGATATCATCACGACTGTTAAGGTCAAACTCATGATGGTCGAGAGAAACAAAAATGAAACTCAAAATCTTCAAGAACAGCTCAAATTAGCAACTTTAGGCATCTACTAGAAAGTGGCACTGACTACAGACAAGCAATGAAGTCTAAAAATGAATGGTTGATCAAACTCATCAAAAGACAAGGTGAATAAATGGAAGGAAAGGGTCATAGGCTCCCCAACGGAGTCACCATTTTGTTGACAAGGTTAATCCTTTCCTCGGACAGAGACAATCCCTCTACCCCAATGAGTGGGTCTAACAACTGAAGTCAAAATCAACTAGACATCTTCCTAGGTTATAATTGAAAAGTAGAACGAAATAGATGACCTACCACATTCTGATGCTAATTCAATTTCCTTTTTTATAACCTCAAACCGCTTGTGTCACTGACTTGTTCCTCCTTCTCTAAGTGCTTATGTACCTGCACAATTGATCAAGAGACAACAAAACATACCAGAACCAATAAAAAATCCAATAATAATCTACTAAACTGGTCAAGAAATGCCAAGCTAATACATACATGGACATATATATTTTGGGAATATGAACCAATAGTGGTATATTATTTAAAGAATAAAGGGAAGCTTACAACCATAGCCTTGATGTTGAAAGGCTCTCCTTGAGTGGTATTCCTAGTTCAAGCCAAGAAACTCTCCAAACACTCCTTTTCCAAGTCTAATGAATAGCCTCTAAGCACAAGCTCAACATAGGGGTGAAAATGGACATAGACCAACCATTTGGGAATGGGAGAGGAGGAATTTATAGGTAGGTACAGGAATTTAGGACTTCTCCAAAGATAGGATTAGGCCCACATCTCAAGGAGGTAGCTCATAAGGATAAGGGAAAGGGGTCAAGTTAGGAGGATTCGACCTCATCTATGCGAAACCACCTCCAGCTCACTGCTCTGGAAGCTTCTAGATCATGAAGCTTCTCATCCTCTCTATGAAAATTACTTTTTTGGGATCATCATGAGTATGACAGGGAATCGAGCGATGCCATCGTAGGTCAAACATGGTGAAAAGGGCGAACATCACGGTTTTGAGCTTCATAAGAGTGATGACCCTCATTTTAGGGTTTTAAGAGCTATTTCTTCAGGGAAAGCTCAAGACATTTTTCAAGAAAAGATAAAGGAGGGATCTGAGTTGTATACATGGATGAGTATATTATATAATGGTCATGTTTCAGGCACTTCGGGGTATGTCACGTGGAAGCGCAGGAGGCGTGACAAAATACTGTGTAACACCACTCACCTTGTCAAAACGAGGATTAAGATAGTTAAGGACTTATAAACTCCTTGCAACAAATATATTAGGATAGAGGTGTCTTCGAAAGAATTTAAGGAAAATTCAAGCAAGCAAAGTGGATAAAATTATTTTGGTGGAAGGATTAAAAGTGGAATCATTCCATAATCCAAGCTCTTCTAAAAATATAAGCTTGTTAATACTTTCCAATGGTTGATGGGAAATTTGTAGATTTATGTCAAACTCATAAAGCCTATAGCCTTAAATATATGCTCTTGACTTGGCACTACAAAGTTAATGTTTTCTAGAGCCCCCCATTAACTTCAAAAAAAATTGTTTACATTATCTTTAGTTTATTTGTTTAGACTTAGTTGTTTATCTCATCTTGGTGTCCCCACACTTCCTTAATTAATTTTTGGTGTCATTGGAAGAAATTAAGCATATTATTTGGTATTATAAAAGGCTAAACCTAGCTTGATGTGAATCCAAATCTCTGTATGACCACTTATGTTGGACCAAAATCATGGGGTTCACTAAAATTGAACCTTGAAGTTGAAAGTTGATGAACCTCAAGGAAAAGTTCAAATTTGTCTAGGTTTGGCCCTATTACCTACCATTTCATTGGGTACTATAAAGGGGTAATCATGGTGTCCATGTTTAAGGATCAGGTAATAACCAAGTTTTAGGTTCATCATTCCACAAATCTCTTCTTTGGAGATTTCATGTCCTCTATGAATTGTACATTCTTACATTCATTTATTACAGATAAGTGCAAAAAATTGTTATGAAAATACACAAGAACCCATCATGTGAGTCCTTGGAAAAGTATATTATCTACTCATTTCTGATCAATATTGGTGGATCTCATAATTTTGACTATATATGGATATTTTCTAGGATTGAGGAGAGGTGTACTATTCCGAGACCTGATCATCGCATGTTTCGACATTTCCTTATACCATTGTAATTGAAACAATTGATTCAAGTAGAACTGGATGCAAAGCCTCACCCAAAGACATGTGATTAACTTCAAGTAAATTGTCTCACACCACCCCTTTTCATAAAACAAATTATTGAAACCTTAAGGTAATTTTGCATCCAACATACCCTAACCACCCTAGTACTTTTCCCTATGGCTAACAACCTTCTTATTCATTTTCCATCTAGATAATGGGAGACACAAGCTCCCTTTAGAATTTGTAACTTCTCATTTATGTCTTTAGTATTTCATGTACATGGTTCAATGTTCTCACACTTTCAACATGGTTCAAATCTAAATCTGGTTCCACAAATAGCAACACAATCATTGTCTTCAAGAAGCAGTTTTAAGCCAACATAAATTTACCCCACAATATTGTGGGTAACATCTAGCTCCAACATGGAGATAAGTGTTCTTCTTGGGAGCACTTGAGAACCCTAGAATCTCATCCTTACCAAAATATTTCCAAAGTGAAATATGTGATCCAATGTAGCCACCTCAAGCTCTCAAGGATGAAATATCCTTTTCCTATGTTATATTATCATATAGATTATGGCAATGTCGAAGTTTTCTTGCTTGTGCATTGTAACTTTGTTCGACATTGTCGCCTTTTCACGAAAAATATTTTCAAGTTTGTATTTTCCTGAGAAGCCACATATATTTTCTCCAGCAAGCCTTACATACCCTTCTGATAGTAAGCATTCTAATTTATAGGTATACTTATGGTTTCTTCCCTTTGATGAATCAAACAAAAGACCTACATATTCCCACAAAATAGTGTATATTTTGCTGACTATACAAGGTTTATGTGTACAATAGTATCTATCTTTCTTGATGTCTAGTTCATCGATATGAACTTCACACATAGATGTAGAGTAGGAAAATCTTCTTTTATTTGGAGTAGACTCATCATCCTCAATGGTTATTCTTGAGAGTATGAAAATAGGAACACCATTTATGCTTTCGTTAGTGTCACTAATGGCGTGTCTTCTTAGGACATTGTAGAAAATCCTTCAACAACTGACTATCCTAATAACAGTGATGTATGGAGCGTAATAACGAAGAAAATTTAAAAAAGTATTCTAACAGTCAACAACAACTTTGTAATTCCTTTAAAAACCAAGGGGTCTACTTTAGAACTTTATGCTCATTCTCTTTGTCATTTTCAATTTTGTTTATGCGGGAGAATTTTGAGTTGGTTTCCACTAGATAATTGAATAGTAAAATATCTATGTTCTCAAAGAATTCAGAGACACATCTTTGTTTTGTATCTTCATCACCCTTGTTGCATGGGGTTGCCCCATTTTCATTTCCTTTTTGCTTGAAAGGGATGCCCCATTTTTATTTTTACAAGATTTTGAATTAGGATAAGGGAAACATAGAAGGCACCTCCATTTAGACATTTAAAAATTGTCAAAATTTATATTCCAAGAAACCAGAGATGTTATTATCAAAACCTTCATTGATTTCAACATAAACATTTTATATTTTGGGCCTGAAACAATCACCAATCCTCCAAATTGCAATATTGTTCCACATCCTTGTTGATTGTGCATTTTGGGTGTTCTCTTGCCATAAAAACTTCTTTATGTTCTTGATATATGTTGTTGAAATTTCCAAGGCCAATCTCTATTTTTATTGTAGCAATACTTTTATGCTCATATTTGAAATAACAAACAGGTGTCTCTATGTGTTTCTAATTCTGAAAAACATATTTCATGTCACCAATCTTTATGACCTCTTGGTAAATGGATTGTTTACTTATGCTCCAATCAACTCCCTATGCATACTGTGTCATCCAAGACAAGGGATCTCAGGACATGTTTTCCATAGTCATCATCAACCCTTGTATTAATATTTTTACCATGAATCTCATCATCCACATCATAATAAGGGTCAAAATCAATGACTTTGGAATTCAATTTTTCTTCACTTCTTAATTCACCTTGGGGAAATCATCAATTGTATCTTTGTTTGCTGGCTACTCCTCTCTATCCACATCACTTTTCTTTCCCATTGTCTAGCATGTATATATGTTTCTAGAACCCTTGTTGGCAATAGGAAGGGGGGGGGAACAGATTTATCCCTGGAATGAACATGGCTCAATCCAAATTATGGGCATAAGTTTTCCTTTAGAGGAGTAAATTCATTATCATAACCTAAATTATAAATCTGGGAAGCCTAATGTTTCTATTGCTATGTCAAATTCTCTTATTGTATTTAAACTTCATTTTTTATGTGAATTTCTCTTATTGTCAACTACTACATCAACTCATCTTATTGTATCTTTTGTGTATTGCATAACACTCTTGAGTAGGAATGCTCAACTATATTTCCATTGAAATCATTTGAACTTTATTTGTAGTATATTATGATTTTTTATCGTCTTTATAGTGGAACTCATGAACACCCAAAATTCCATCATGCCAAATTTTTGTCCATAAATAATTGGTAGAATATCAATTCCTTTGTCAATGTAATATCCCTGGCTTAAGCTACCGAAAAAACTCTCGTAAAATGATTGTTGTTGAATAATTAAATATTATTAATTGTTATATTGATATTACATGAAGAATATTCTTTTAATTCTTAATTCTTTTATTTAGAAGAATTTATATTCTTCTATATAAATAATTATATTTCCAAGTTGGTATATTTTATGAGTTTTAGAAATAATGAGTAATAATTTAGAAAAGCTATGGATAAGTGATATTTTGTTCACAAGGAAAAAACAAATCCATCGTGAAAGAAAATCATGAGAGATTTATGGATGATTTATTGAGTGATTATAGAATTTAGAAAAATATGATCTATGGAGTGATTTATGGATAATTTATGTAGTGATTTATGGGTGATTTATGGAATGTTTTTATGATTTATAAAAGATATTGAATTTTCTTAATTCTACTTATTGTAAGCCTATGGGAAAATATGAGAACTAATGACAAAATACATGTAGAATGGAGCCAAGAGAGAGAGGAAGGAGGGATTGCAAGCATGCATCAAAAGTGGCAGGAAAAGATGGTGACTTGTGCAAAGGATAATTCACATTTAACATTGTGTTAGATAAATATTTTTTGGTCCATGCAGATGATAGGAATACCAATTGTCAAGTGATCCATTAATGGGAAGAACCAAGTTGCAAATAATTAGTGTTCATGGCTTCATGCGTAAATTATATCATGATGATTATAATAGTGTATAACTAGTTATGATTCAATTCATATGATAATTATTTGTACTATTTTAAACAATGGTTAAGGGATGGACTCCCTTACAATCCATTGAGTGATGGGTGAACACCCTCACAAGTGTTTAATAATAAAATTAAATGTTTGTTGGTTTTCACCCTACGAGGTTTTCAGGGTATATTGGTGTTTAATGGTATGGTTTGTTGTTGTGCCTTCCTTACATGATGCGATGGTTATATTATTAAGAATGTGATTAACTAAATGAGTTTAAATCATCATCGAATTGATGCAATGTTACATTCAGAAGTTTAAGTTAATATTTTACAACAATGGTAGTAAATGGTTATGTAACTCACTATGCTTTTACTAAATATTTCTCTATGTAATGATGATGGTTATTCTAATGGTCATGGAGGGAATATAGAAAGTAATTTAGAAAGTTACACATTGGTAAATTCTATAAAAAAAATCCTAACTCCATGCATTTTCTTGCGAGTTTACCAGGGGATGTTACAATCAACGATACAAGCACATGAAGGGATCCTTCCAATAAGTCAAAGTCAAAGTCTCCACAAGTAAACAATGGTCAAATCCCTCCAAAACTACTCAAAATTCAGATTTTGGCCCCTACAATAGGGATTTGGCCTCCTACAATAGATATGCAATTTTAACCCTCCTGCAACTCTAAAATTTTTCACATGTGGGAGTTTTTAGGAAAAATTTCCTTCTCCTTTGACCTTGCTTTCTCTCTCCTTGACTTTGACTTCTTTTCTTATGTTTTTTGCTTATTTTCCTCCTCCTTTCTCAAGATATCAAACTTTCTTGATGTATATTCCAATTGAGGTTTAGATGCTCTTATATATACACATCTTAGGAGGCCGAAATTCCCCAAAGAGGGCTGACTTGATGAGGAAGGACCAACTTGGTCTTGTAGGGACTAAAATTAAAATTTTGAATAAAAACAAAATTATTTTTCCACTTTCTTATCAAAGACCAAATGGGACTTGACTTCTACACTTATGAAAAATATTTTTTTCACTTGAAAAACCCTAGAAGCATGAAGAACATGATTGAACTAGAAGACAAATCAACTTGAGCAAGAAACCCATGCTTAAAATAATAATAAAAAATTCTTCATTTTACAAAAATATACAGTCATAAGTACAAAGGTAATTATGAATACTGAATCTAGTTACATTCTCCAACACTCTCACATTCTCTCTCTTTGTTTCTTGGCATATGTATACTTTGAAGGAGGAATAGAATTCTAAGATAATCTTTCTCTTTTTTGGGACAAAGGTTTTCTGGTTGGGCAACGAAATTCTAGGGTTTTGGTTTTGAACAGGTTCCCATCTAGAGTAGTGAGGTATTTTTCATGGTTTGTGAGGTATCCTTGTGGGAAGAAGTCTAGAAAGAAGAAGCAATAATTTGTTTTCTCCTGTACTCCAAGGAAGAGTGAGGTTTTGTCTCGATGTAGGAATCTCCTGAAGAAGGTCTACAAAAATTAGCTAGGTATTTTTTGGAACAGGAAGGAAATTTGAAAATCTAACAAAACTTGTGGATTTTCTCCTGTTATGGCACAATAAATATCTCTAGAAGGCAATGAATTTACTTGACTAGTTCTTGTCTTGGAAAGCAGGGTCCTTGTCTGTCCCTTTGGTGTTGCCTGTCATATAACAAGCCTTGGTATTATCTCAGCAAACTAGACCCATAATGGATGGTTATTTAGAGGTTTAAAAGGAAGTGGAGTAGTGACTTAGCACTCATTGCAAGGTTCCAAAGCCTAAATACAATTTGAATCAGAGTTACCTGAAGCGAGACCTATTCGAGTTGAGCATCAAGGTGGGTTTCCAAGTTGCGAACATTTAATTCTTGTCTTTGGATCCAAAGGAAATCATTGAGTTTTTCTTCCATTCAATATGTGGAGGAGAAGTATTTTATAGGTCAGTAAAGACACTTACTACAATTCGTGACTTCCTACAATTCAGATCCTCCAATAGAAGGACATAGTCTGGTAGAAGGAGGCATATTGTGGTGAAGCCAACTCTGTAACAGGTTCAGAATTGACTTCTTAGATAGTGTAAAAGCCTAAGAAGTGTAGGAAACATAACTCATTTAAGTTGTGACTCCTGGTTAGAGTAACTAATATTATGGAATTTGGGTTTTACTTGTGGTTCATAGTTTTCATTAGTCGGGAACTGAAGTTGTTTGAATTAAATTTTATGTTGTGACTCTCGATTTATATGATATTGAGTAGTTATTGCCAAATATTGTTATATTTTTGTTTTGAGATACCTTTTTTCATTGTAATCAATGAAGACAGAGTATTAATTCTGAATTAAAATTTAACCACTATAATAGAAAAAGAAAGGTTAATTATCAAGAATTCCTAGGGTGAATTATCATAACATTGTACAGTGGTATCAGCGGTAGGGGTGCACTATGGATCTATTGTGTTAAAATGTTGTACAAGAAGGAGAAAGTTTGTTAAAAACTAGGGAAAAATTACTCTAGCACATTACATAAAGGTTAAACATTCAAATTAAAAATATGCAACCTCTAGCATGGCAACCTGGAGGCCTACAACAAAAACTAGCTTAGATTGTTTTGTGCTAGTATTAATATAGATGGGGTTTCTTTGTGTTAGCTTAATGAAAATATATAGATATGTCTCATTAAAATGAGGCTTGTGGTTGGATTTATATTTGGTTGTTTATTTCTTGATGCTCCATAAGTTTCCTAACGTCTTGATAGTTGTTTACTTTTCCTTTTAACACTTATAAATGCTTTTATGCAATGGAATTCATGTTTTTCAAACATATATACTAATATGAAGATATTGTAATTTATTTGGGATATTAGAAGATGACCTCTTCTTTAGGAAACATGACAACAATTTCCATGTCTACCTCATTGGGCAACATTTGAAAGGAGAGGAAGTTGGGTGTAATGTTTAATAATTATGGAAGACATTTGTCTTCTTTTTCAGTTATTTTCCCATTTTCTTTAATCGCTTAAGAAAAGTATGGACTCTAGTATTACACATTAGAGAGTAGGTAGTTAATACAAGAGCCATGGAAAAGGAGTTGTACTTCAACTAGGATGGATCAGCAATAAAAAAAAAATGTAGGTCAGAGAAAAATACCTGTTTAAAGGAAGGTCACCTGAACGTAAAACTTCATTGTGGATGATCTTTCCTTGTCCACTTATATTTGATGTTAATGTGTGGTTTTAATTTTTCATACAGGGTTGTTTTGGCATATAATCTTGCATTCAATTTAACTCTTATTGAAATCCCATTCTAATTGTCTTGTAGGCAGGTGTGAACAAACTTGTTGATTGTGTTGGAGTCACTCTCGGACCAAAGGGCATAAATGTTGTTTTGGAGAGAAAGTATGGTTCTATGAAAATAGTAAAAAATGGCATGACAGTAGCTAAGGAGGTAATTTGTAGATGTCTGTTCTTTTTTCTTTTTAATGTTGTAATAGTTTCCCCTTTCTAAATGTCATAGATTTGGTAGAAAAAATTTGCAAAATGAAAGGCCAAAGACAATATATTTACTTTGTCTCTGGACTAGTCACATGAGAGTAATGAATAAATCTTTTCACAACAATAGAAACCAAAGAGTTGTGGCTGAGTCAATTTTTATTATAATGGGCAGTCTAATGAAATGTATTTCAATGCCATTGTTTCCTCTTTTTTATAGGTTGAGTTAGCGGACCTAGTTTAAAATATTGGGGCCAAGTTGGTAAGAAAAGCTACAGAAAATAAAAAATAATCTAGCTAGGGACGGAACCATCACATATGTTGTGCTTGCACAGGGTTTAAGAAGTGAAGGTGTAAAGGTAATTTTTTTCCACTAGTATTGGGTTAAGATCTATTCATTTTTGAAGGGTTTTATGGTGTTTGTTTTTTTGGTTTTGGTTTTGGATTTAAAGAGTTTAAGATGGTATTTGAATGAAAAATTTGTCATCAGGTATTTGAAAATTTTGATCCTTTTGTCAATTGTTATGAGCTTGTTAGGAAGAACCCAATAGACAAAGATTGCATCCTAAATTTCTGAATCAGAATTTGAAATGAAGCCTTTTTGTTTAAGTTGTTGCAAGAGGTGCAAATCCCATTCAAATTACTAAGGGAATTAACATGAAAACAAAGGCCATTATTTCAGAACTCAAAAGTTTATCAAAGGAGGTAAATCCTCATATTTTGAGTAGGCTAGTTTTCTATTTATCTGATGGTTTGGTGCTGCATATAACTGAATTAGTTTCCTAAGGTATTTTTGGTTTCAAACTCTTTTTCATTTTTCATACAATATTTTTCTTGAGGAATTCATTTGGTTGTGTGGTCTTGTTGGATATTTAATAGTTGTAGTTGTTTAGTCTTATGGTTGAGGTGCACTTTTAATATGGAAATAGTTGATGTGGAATTATCATTTAATCCTTACTCCAGGGTAGCATGTTGAGGAGTTTTTTTTGAAACATCTGTATTTTTGGAAATTTTGTTATGTGTAAATGGTTGTACATGTTAACACATTATAATCTGTATTATTTTCTAGGTTGAAGACAATGAGTTAGTAGATGTTGCTTTAGTCAGTGCTATGAATAACTATGAAATAAGAAAAACGATAACAAAGGTTATGAGCATAGTTGGAAGGAAAGGTGATGTGACACTTGAAGAGGGAAAAGTGCATAAAATAATTTGTATGTTGTGGAGGGAATGCAATTTGATTGTGGTTATATTTATCCACACTTTGTGACAGACAGTGGGAAGATGTTCATGGAGTATGAGAACTGCAAGGTAACTGATGCAAAATAAGTTTCTTCTTGTTTCTTTGTTGTGTTGTTATTCATTTGTTTTCCTTGTAACGTGAGAGAGAATAATTGAAAATCACACGCTTTTTTAAATAAAACCCTCGATATTTCATCACCATGCACACTTGGAATAAATGTAGGTGGAACTTTGATGTTTTGCAAGGTTCTAACTAGATAGAAACTCTATTATATCGAGGTTCCAAGAAATTATGTCTGGTACTTAACACTTGTTCTCATGAAATGATTTCCTAGTCACTTCCATCTTAGAAGTATGCATATCATACACCCTCGAGATTGATTTTGGGTTGTGTTGGTTTTCATGAAATTGTATATTTTGTGCCTTGAGTTTTTTTTGTTTGTTTATTAAATTGGGAGTGTTGATTTAATGATCAAAAACAAACATGAACATTAATAAGCATAGGGTTGCTAAATATCTATTTGCTCGTGTTTGATTTTTCATTCTACTTATCAAGGATTGGAATTGAATATTTATTGTCAATTGCAACTTCTATTGGTTGATAAGAAGATCACAAATGCAAGAAACATGATCATAGTATTAGAATATTCCAGCCATAGGAGGTATCCCATTTTCATCATTGTGGAGGACATTGAACAAGAAGCTTTAGCTATTGTTGTTGTCAACAAGCTTTGGGGTGCATTGAAGGTTGGTGCTTTGAAAGCTCATGGATTTGGAGAGAGGAAAAGCTAATACTTGGATGGAATTTCCATATTGACAAGAGGTACTTTTCTATTTGAGCTACATTACTGAGATAACACATTATGACATTCCTTTTGTTTGATTTTTATCTTTTCTTATCGAGATAACACATTTCTTTAAAGGGTGCTAGCTCAATGGAAGAGAACCTGCCCTGCAAGTAGGAGGTTGGTGGTTTGATTCCATCATGCCCTAACATGAATTAGTCATTGAAGAAACAAAAAGATTCACATTTTATATTTTTTTTCTAAACACAAATTTTTATTATCTCTAGAGAGACAATAACCGAGATTAAAGATATATTGTCTCTATAGAGACAATATGTCTTTAATCATAGGTATTGTCTCTTGAGAGACAAAATTGAATTGTCTCTTAAAGGAGATTAATACATATATTCTATATTGTCTTTATAAAGACAATTTTTTAAGACAATAATTTGAGACACTCGCTTAAAGACAATATTTAAGACAATTTACAAGTTTTTTTTTGTCTCAAGTTAAGAAAATTTACTCAAAAATTGTCTTTAAACTCCCCCTTTTGTAGTAGTGTACAGACCAAATAAGAAATAATGTTCCATGATGCAGGAGCATTTATTAATGATTTTCTCTAATTGAACTCATGAATTATTACACAAACTAGGTTTAGTCAAATTTTCATTTTAATTTTAATATTTAGTAATAGTTATGGAAATCTTTATGATTAGGATGTTTTTATGCATATAATTAGTTTAGTACATAAAAAAATAAATTACCATATTATTAGATAATTTTAAAAAAATGAATTTATTAGTACTAAATATATTTGTATGTATGAATTCTTTTAATGTAATTAAAAAAATAGAGATAAGGGAGAGAGAGTGTGTGAAGCTACCAACATGCAGTCAAAACCTAGCACGTACAAATGATTTGAAAAAAAATGCATCCATTTTATTTTATTAATAATTGTACAACAATACATGCCAATATGATTAACAATGAATCCCTTGCCAATAGCTTGCACAATTTCTCATCAAATGGCTAAACTAAAACATTTAAGCACACTTGTGAACCTGGATGGATTGGTAGGTGATGAAATGGATAATGGGTTGCATCACCTTTGCAAATTTTGTAGTGCTCATAAATGGCATGCCATTATATGTATTTCCATCCTCTTATGGTTGGCGCCATGGATGTCCTATGTCCCATTTATTATTCTTGATGGTCATTAAGGGATTAAGCTTAATGATAAAATAGGTCAAAGATGATGGTGACATTAGAGGTGTTAAGGTATCAAAGAACATATTTATCATGCAAATTTTTTTGGCAATGTTTTGATTTTTGGTGATGGGATTGTCTCATAATGGAAGGCATATAATGTTATTTTCTATTCCTTTTGGGTTGCAATTGTAATGTTGGTCATCATCATTGTGTCCTGGTTATATCCTCATTTTCCAGCACAATGTCGCTGTTGAAATTTGTGACTCCATTACTGCCTTCCTTCCTTACAAGATGACACAACTAGAGAACGATATTACATATATTGGCTTTCACCTTAAGCCAATATGTTATCTGGTGGAGGACTAGATGTGGCTACATAAGTGCATTGATCATAATATTAGTCTTTGGTGTAATAGATGGTTATCCATTGGTGAGAGGATGACATTGGTGAAATAGGTCTTTGAAAGCATACTTGTCTTATGGATTTTGCTTTTAGGGTTGCTAAAACAGTCGTTGGGAGGATCAGATAGACTATGTTTAAGTTTTTATGTGTAGGATAGAAGCAATGGTGTGGTTTTCATCTGGTCAAATGGGAGACTCTCTTACATACAAAAGACAATGGGGGTTGGGGTTTTAATAACCTCCACTGGTTTTCTTTAACATTGGCTATGAAAACTTTTTGGAGGGTGATGAATGATTCTGACATTTCAAGCAATGTCATTGCAGATAAATATTTGAAGAATTTACCCGTCATTGATTGGATTTGGACTAGAATTAATTTGAATTATTTTGGGGGTTTAAACATATGAAGGATTCTGTTGGATTCAATCTCATGTATCATAAGGTGGATGGCATGGAATGTTGGGCATGGAGACAAAATATTTCTGGAAACAAACCCTTTTATTGGGGGTTAACCTTTCAAAAACTATCTCCAGATCATATTACTCTACTGAATTTCCATGGGATCTATAAGCTTCATCATGCCTACATGTCTAGTGCACAGGAACAACAAAATGGTAGATGGATTAACTCTCGTGACCCGGGCCTTCAGGGCTTTCCGACCTTTGAGTGGGATGCCTTAATATCTAATTTGTCATGTAGTGGATTGTTACTTAACAACAGGAAGGATACTATTGTCTGGCTTGGGAATGCATTCACTGGCTAGGTCATGGCTAGACTCACTTGGAAATGATCAATCCCTCCAAAGCTTAAGTGTTTTACTTCGTTGGAACTGGACAACAAGATTTTGACTTAGGATAACTTGATTTAGTAAGGATTCAAAGGTATAAACATTTGTATCCTTTGTATGTAGGGATCAAAATCTGTGGATCACCTTTTCTTTATGTGTAATTTCTCTAGATCCTTGCGGTAGGAAGCATTGTTCACATTTAATATTCAGGAATGTGGTCCAATTAGTTTTCTGGATTCTTTTATTGGATGGTGGGTTTGTAATATGGGGCACTATAAATATATGTCAATCTATATTACATGCGGCATATGGAAAGTCCATAACTAGAAGATATTTGAAGGCCGACATTTTGACATCTCCTGGATTCTTCCTCAGATACTAGGTTCTTTTATGACTATCTTTGACCTTGCAGTTTAGAAAGGTTCACTCTGATGGATTCTATGATGGATTATGTTGGTTTCATTGATAGGGAGTAGTAGTGGGGCATTTATGGATGTGGTGTTCATATCATCCTTCCTGGTGATATCATTGTTCTCCTCTAGTTGAATGTGGGGAGCAGTTCCTTCACAAAAGAAAAGATCATTATAGCTTGGGCACTTATATATGTCATTGCATCTATGGAGATAGCTTCCCTACAAAATTTGGGCAACTCTAGGTGTGTTGTAGATTGGTTGAGTAGAAAGAGAAACTTGCAGGGATTTCTTCTTCAGTGTTGGTTGGACACGTCTAAGTATTAGGGAGCACTTTCAACTAATATATATTCTGTGTATACATAGGAAAATGAGCTGTAAGGCAGACACCCACTCGAACAATGGCTTGCGAGTAGATGAAGGATACATTTTCTTTGAAAATATGAAAATGGCTCACTAGTAAGAAGGGGGAGAATTATACTCCTTACAGGTCAATGGCCTCAATCTCTTGCGCTTTGACACAATCAAACATTGTGGATGCTTTGGATTTTTGTGATAATGTTGCTCTATATTTGTTTTTTTTTGTAAACTTGGAAAATCTCTATTTTTTCTATTTTAAAAAGAACTTTTCACATCCTTTTACTGTTGCAGGTGGTTTTCTTGCCCGAAGGAAACCAGGTATCCACCTGTCAGCTTTAAATGCTGTCCAAAATTTAAATAGGTTCATTGCTATTGATCTAGCAGCATTGTATTGTTTGTCTATTCTACTCACTCTAGTTGTCCAAATAAAAATAACCATATTGATATTGTTCATAGGCAAAACCATTTTGAAATCAACTAATTCACTATGTCATTCCTCATCAAAGGAAATTACTGGTGCTGGTGCCTTTGTACTGGATCCCGGCATCTCACTTCACTGCTCAATTCTCCATTTCAGGTCGGTCAGCGTCTGTTCAATTCTACCCAGTGCTAGGTTGTTTCTGTATGACTGGATCTGGACGATCGCTATCTCTCGTAATAGTTCTGCACAGTTTGGGTCCTGTTCTTTGTTCTGCTTCTGTGCCTCTCTTTCTGCTCCCGCTGCATGCTCATGCTCTTAGTGTAGGGTCATGGCCCGAGCCACCACTTTCTTCATAATCCAGTACTACTGTATAGTTTGTTTGAACAGTGATTGCCTCCCTCGAGTGGTTCCTAGGTCTGTCACCATGCTTTCCCATTCATCCATGGGGATATCTCGGTATTTGACGTTGGCTCTTAAATATCTCTCCCGGCTCACAATCTGAGCTCTGACTTCCAATGGATTTCCTTCCATGTAGGCGTCAATGATTTTCTTCATTTGGTCCCCATTAGGTTTCCTGCCTCTTATTTTTTGTTGTCTTCTTGTTCCCTCCTCCTTATTTGTTCCTCTGTTTCCTTTTTTGGGGGTCATTTTGCTCTCTGTTTGGGTATTGTTGTCTTGCATCTGGTGAGTTCGATCTTCGTCAGAGTTCTTCCTCCGGTGTATTATATTACCTATCACAAAATCAATGCATTCATCAACTTTGTGGTTTAGGTAGAGTTCAGTTCCCTAATTTCGCTTTTTCTTTCCTTTGCTTGGACCTTCTATCTTCTGGTTTCCAGCGAGGGTCAAAAGGTGTCGATAGGTTCTTCTCTTATCCTATCCCACGCAGAAGTTCAACTCATGCCTTTTTTTTCTCCTCCCTCCTGGGGACTCACCCTTAGTTAATGGTAGGTGAAATAGGTATCCCTTGGACCCGGGTTTCTCGGGCTTTTTTACAAGGTTTTTACTGGCTGCACTCCCACCCCTCCCCCTAGATTACAATGCCTCCACACTGGAAATCGGGAATTTCCTTTCCCAGCTTCCTTCTCTCGGGTCTTCAGGCACTCTGTCTTTCATACCTATGGGACTAGCTATGACCCAGATTCTGAAAGGGGAACTGCTAAATTTTATCTTAGGGTGGCCCTCGCTCTCATAGGTTTCTATGCCTTTCCTCTCGCTCTCTCTGTCTTGGGTAGACGTAATCTCTTCGAGACTGGTTTTCCTCATTCCACTGGAACTACTAGAGGAATTGATATGAAGATGCCAGAGTTGATTGCAAAACCAATTTCCTAGAGTCCTACTTCTCAAACATGCAAAGCTATTAGAAGTTAGAGCCAAGGGTATTACATACCTACTTGCCAAGCTTCGCCTTTCTTCCACCTTTTGTGTCTTCTCTCTTCCTCCACTTCCTTTCTTGTCACCTTTCCTCGTCTTCGTCTACATGCATAATGCCTTTTTCCTATTTTTCTTGAGATTTATCTCTTTTTTGTTCCCAGCTTTTGTCATTACCACTAGTTGTCTTGTTTTATTCCCAACACAAATCCCTTCCTTCCTGTCTCAGGATGCTGCCCTCCTATCATGTCTACCATTGTCTTTCATTAATTCCTTTCCTCTCCCGGCTGCTCTTTCCATAGTAATTCTGGCTCTGTTCTACCACTTGTCTTTATTCCTCTGCTCGCCTTCATTTTCTTTGTCCTGCCCTTTCCTCTGACATTTCTTTCCAGCTCCTCCCCCGTAATCTCGGGAGGTGTACCTCCTCTACCCTACTCCGTCATCCTTTCGATCACCTACCTACTCCTGTCCTGTTCCTCCCCTGTCCTTTCCTGCGTCTATCCTTTTCCCTCTCCGCTCCGGCCATCTCTCTTCGATTTCTCTAGATTTTCGCTCGTATTCATATCTTTTTCTATGAGTTGTATCAGGTGTGCCATTTCCTCCTTCTGGTTTAGCTCTACCCCACTTACATCCAGCTACTGGTCTCCATTCCTACATCCCCAATTCACTAGGCAGTCTACTGGTTCATTACCTCTTCTTCTCACATGGGTTGGTAGTGTGTATGCTATCCTTCTCAGCAATTTTCTTATCTCCTTGACTATCCATGTGGTCCGCCAACTGCGACTCAGCTTTTCTGCTAGTGTTCCGCTCTGTAACTGTTTTAATATGTCTATAGCTAGCTTCGAATCTCCTTCTACATAGAGTTTTTGGTAACCCTCTCGCATGGCTATTTCTATCCCCCTTTTCAATGCATGGAATTCTGCTTTGTTATTTGATGCATTGCCATAGTCCATCACATATACCCTTAGCATCCTTCCCCTCTCATCTCTGAATATTCCCCCAATGCCTGCCTCCCCTGGGTTTCCTTTTGTAGCTTCGTCGAAATTCAACTTTATAAATCCCTACTGAGGATTCCTATAGTAATTTTTGTCCTCTACTTCTTTAGCCTATTGTTTTCTTGCAGCCATATCTATTTTGCTTAGTTTTAATTATAGACGGTTCAGAATTCATGTCTCTGTTTGGTCTGCCTTCCACTCTTCATCATTCCACTTCTCTATAATTATGGTCTCTCTTATGTTTTGGACGATTTGGTTCCATATATCATTCGTTGCTCTGCCATCTTCCTTAAAAATCAACCTGTTCCTTTCTTTCCATATGTTCCACAGGATGAACCCTATGGAGAGATTCCAAGCTCTATTCAGGACTACATTTTGGTAAGGTTTACTCCATTTTTCTACCGTTAATTTCATACTGTTTATGTCTTTGTCACTAATTTCAAAAAGTTGTTGGTGGTGTCACCACAGGATGTTGCTGACTTGACAGGTGTTAGTCAGGTGTTCCATCGTTTCTTCTTGTTCTTGGCATAGCACGTAGCGCGAGGGGCCTTGCGTCCCCTTCCTTCACAACTAGTCCCATGTTAAAGCTCACCCATGGGTCATAATCTAGGTAAACAACGCTATCTTCGGCCAGGTTTTCATTTTCCAAATTCTGTCCCATTTTTTTGTTTCAGGGTTGCTAGTATTACCTGCTTTTATGTAGTATCCTTCTGCTATCATGAACATCCCTTTAATTCTTTTTCCCCATCTTATGATGTTCGTCCCTTCTTTGACCACTATTCTTCTTGTCACCATCTCCTTTTCGTAGTTTTCCCATTGTTCTATTTCTAGTGCTTCTTGCCAGTCTTCTTTTTTTTTTCCATTTTCTCCAATATTCGTCCACTTTAGGGAGCCAGTAGTTCCGGACTGCATCTTCGTCCATTTGGGTGGTGAACTGGTGAATTTCTTGAAGTTGAGGCTATTGATGAAGTTTTTCTCTTTGTTTCCATGCCTCATGCCAGAAGTTCACTTTGCCCCCCTCCCTTATTTCCGAGAAGCTATGTTCTCTTATCAGGTCCCTATTGGATCTTGCCAAGTTCCATATTGCAGAGCCTTTATTTTCCGATTGGCTTCTCAATTTTCTTTCTGGAGATCTGACCATCTCGTATTTTTTCTCCCACAACTTTTTCCACAAGTCTTCTCCTCCTTGTATCCATCTCCACCACAATTTTTCCCCCATTACCTAGTTTAGGATATATGGGTCTCGCAGCCCTAGTCCTCCTTCTGTTAATGTTTTACTTAGCCATTTCCAAGATAACAGCACCCACTTTTTAGCTTTGCTCGTCCCTTGCCATAGGAATTTTTTGAAAATCTCCACCATTTTTTGACATATTGTTTTTGGTATAGCTTGGCTAGTCATTTGATAAATTGGAATGGATTGGAGAAACGATTTGAGGAGGATGATGTGGCTTGGGGTGTTCAGATCCCTGAAAGTCCAGTTGTCCATTCATTTTTGTATCTTTCCCATCAAGCCTTCCCAATTAGCAATTCTATTTTTCTTTTCACATAGTTGAATGCCTAGGTATTTAGTGGGGAATTTCCCTACTCTAAATCCCATGGTTCTTGCTAGGAATGATGGGGAAGTCATTTGAGTGTTGAAGAAGTAAATTTCTGATTTTTCTTTGTTTATCTCAGTACTTGTTGCTCTTGTAAATTCGTCGAAGATTTCCATTAATTGCTTTGCTTCTTTGAGGTTGGCCTATCTATACAACATGACATCATTCACAAATTGTTGATGCATTAGGGGTAGTTCTTCTCCCCACAATCTGAGTCCCTTTAGCTATCCGCTATTCACTTTAGCTTTTATCAGTCTTCCTAGGCCATCAGCAGCTAGGATGAACAGAAACGGGGATAGTGGGTCACCCTGCTTAAGTCCTCTGGACAGGTTAAAGGCTTCTGAAGGTGTCCCATTTAGCAATATGGACATGACTAGCGTGGTTATCATGGACATTACCCAATCTATTCATTTTTCATCAGAGCCATAAACTTTGAGGATTTTCTGGAGATATTCCCAGCTTAGCCTGTCATATGCTTTAGCTAAGTCTAGTTTAATCATCATCCCCTTGTGTTTTGAGTTCTTCAATGAATGGATTGCTTCTTGACCTACTATAATTCCGTCCACTATTTGTTTCCCTTTGACAAACCCCATCTGTTCGTCTAAAATCACCTCTAGTAGTTGTGGAGCGATAAAAAGGTGTCTTTTGAACTCCTAATTACCTTCACATTAATTATCAACCCAGGGACGACTTTTTATTTCAAGAGTGTACTCAGTTTGAGGCGGCTATTTACTCAAGAGTAATGTTTAGTAGTACAGCATTCAAAGAACACAAGAGTAGACGGATGGTAAACTATGACTAAATTACTTCAAAAGGATAAAATCACACAAGACAGCTTATCAATCAAGGGTGCGGAAGCGATAACCCATCCCTCTAGAAACTGATGGAAAGGAAATTAGAGCATGGACCATAGGTCTGGGAGCTAGGCAGTGACTGCTGAGGCTCACTACAACCTTAGACCTTCTCTCACACCAAAGCAGCAAATGCAAGTAAATGGAACGGCAGAAAGTAAAATAGAACAGCAAATAGGAAATGGAAGAGCAAGTCTAAAATGGAACGGCCGTAAATGGAACAGCAAACTGGAATTAAAGGAACCGAACAGCAAAACTAAGTAATTGGAAAGACACAACAAACTATAAATGTAATTGAATCAGCAACCTTAATCCAGCAGCATGAACATTAATCGCAATTATTGAAGCAATTACAATCGCAGTTATATTTGAGTAGTAACTTAATTGAACAACCATGGCAATTATAAATGAGCAGCAGTTAAATGGACCACAGTTCTTAATTAGACAGCGCAGTATTAGATCGAAATTATCAGCAGTACATTTCAAGTTATAATTAATAATTCTATCACTCACGCAATCCAATTATGATTTCAATATAACAAAGTAATTTCTGCGAAATGTTCATAAACAAAAGATCGCTGAACAAAACAATTTAAAGAAATGAAAAGGAAAACAAACCGTCACACAGCAGAAATTTTAAATATATGATACACAGCAGTAGCGTACTCCACCAGAGGCTGGGCCCTTAGCCGCCAGCGGATGCTGCTGGGTTACTTCAGAAGGAAAAGAGTGAACAGCAATGCCCAAATTATGTATTAATCATTAAAGAGTGAAATCATTACAATAGTTGAAGCTTTGAGACTTACAGCATAAAACAATCCTTCCTTCCTCCTATCCTATCATGAATCCTTGCTTCTAAATCTCTAATTCAAATCATCAATTCGTCATCATTCGAATCCCCAAAGTCATCCTGAAGTCTCTTCAAATCCTCCCCATCTCTGATCTCTGTTTTCATTTAAATAGAGAGAGATCAGAGAGAAGTTACAATAAGGATAAGTACAACATGATTCCTATTACAAAATTGGTTTGCTTCTAACCATTTGATCAACAAGAACAAGGCGAATTTGGTTTTGCAGCTGAGATTTGGAGGACGGCAGCAACTGCAAATCTGAGAAAATCGTGCTCAAAGAACCCTGCGTTTCTCTCTGTACAAGCCGAATTTAGGCAAACCGTTCTTTGTTAAAGTTAATTGGGCCCGTTCTGGACAAAACCCATGTTTCGGATTTCTCAAATTCATCTTCATTTGCTCAGAATCTCAACCGCAAAACTGTCACTCCTTAAACCAGCGAATTTCTGAGTTGGTCGTGCTCAAAGAACCCTACGTTTCTCTCTGTACAAGCCGAATTTGGGCAAAACGTTCTTCACTAAAGTTAATTGGGCCCGTTCTGAACAAAACCCATGTTTCGGATTTCTCAAATTCGTCTTCATTTGCTCACAATCTCAACCGCAAAACTGTCACTCCTTAAACCAGCGAATTTCTGAGTTGGCAGATTTAAAAATCAAATCTTCAATCTGGAAGTTACCTTGGAGGCTAAAAATGGTGAATAATGTTATAACCAACTTATTAGAACTATCATTGATAAAATAATGCATAATCATCAATTTATTATAAATAAAAGAGAATAAATAATATTCATCCATGAGAACATAAATCATTTATAAAATGGATTTAAATGATAAATTATAATAGATGATATAATAGAGAAAAGTAAAAATGGATGAAATAAATGTTACAAAGTGGTCGTATTCATGGTCCAACATACCCCCACACTCAATATGTTGCATGTCCTCATGCAACGAAAACTGAATATATTGCATGTCTTCATGCAACCCAAAGACAAAAACCCATGTGTTAACCAAGCGATAAAAAAATATGTTCATCTCAGCGCATGAAATGGATAGAACAAATGAATTCTTCCTCAATTAATGAATATTCAATTTTAGGAATCTTGATGAAGGCATAACAATTAAGTTGCAACAAAATATAATATAAATAACAACAACCTTTATTAACCATTTTCCCAAAAACTACAACCCAGCTTTTGTTGAAATTTGGCAAATAAATTTATAATATATGAATGCCTTTATGATCCAAAAATCAGATTGTTTTGATGCATGGATCATGAGATATAAACAAAATGGTTGTAGGTGAGAGTGCATGATTTCCGAAATTTTATGAACCAATATCTCTTGAAATTGTGTGGGTTTGTATTAATGATACGTATGTGTTTTCCAAAAATTACAAGAATTGAGTTCATAGTTTTAAAAATATGTGGAAATCAATTTCTGCACTGTGTAAAAATGAAATTGTATGCCTTAAATAAGGAAGAAAGTAGAAAACATCCATCATGCATAGCAATTCCTCCCCCTCTCTGAAAAATTAGCATGTCCTCATGCGATGCTAGAGAACAAATAGAGGTGGTTGCTACCAGCTGTTGAATTCGATGCTTGGTGTAAAACAACATGGAATAACGGAGGTGTTGAGAGTGAATAAGAATAGCAATGGAGGATAAAGAATATGAATGGCGTGGTTATAAGAAAGAAATGAATGAAAGGAACACTCCCCCACACTCGAAAATGACATGCTGCTGAAAAAAAGGGAAGTGGTAAAGATGTGGAATGAAGGATGACAAATAATGCTCAAAATGGATTTTCATTAGATTCTCCTAAATTTATAATAAATTAGAAAACTATGCAATTTTACCTCAAGTTTTACCTCCAAAAATGTGGAATGACATATAAATACTGGCAGTTGTTGAAGCTGATGTAGGCAGAGTTGGTGCTAAAAGTGATGCAAAAGGTGGAATCCAGGGAAGCACAGCATGTCTGAAGAATTGTTCACGTTCGCGAGCCTCTACTGTGAAGTGCAATAGTGTGGTCATGCTACGAATAGAATTCTGCCCATACTTTTTGTTCGCCTGTAAACAAAGCACTATTTTGCATACAATGTTCTTGAATCCATAGTGTTAGTTTTGAATAGAAATAGATAAGATGCATGCAAAACTTTCAGTCAGAAAAACTTTTGTCAAATCAACAAGTTATGGCAGAGTGTAGTAATCATATCGCATGCAATTCCATAATGCAGACATTCCCCCCCCCCTCTAATATAGCCATAAAGCATATGAAAGGGGTGGTGTTGATGACAAGGCAAGGGAGTGAAAAATACAATAGTAAATGAAGCAGAGTACACATATCAATGATAGGACGGTGAAAGTTATGGTTATATTGAGAGCAAAGTGTGTAAAGATAGTTATGAATAAGAGATAGGATGCTTTGGATTGATAATAGTTTATGCAAAACGAAAAAGGACAACAATATGCTAAAAAGATGCTTCGCTGACGGTATTCTAGCTGAAAATGATGTGATTGATCATAAAACAATTTCTCATGCATAAAGGTTCAAAACAGGGAAAAAGTTAAGGAAATAACTTCTCTGATAAAAAGGAAAAATAAGAAAAGGGTATTATAATAATAATTGACGATAAGATATAACTTCAATACCATAAGCAGAGCCGCTACTGCCAACAGGCGTCCATAGCCTCGGCAGGGTTGCTTTTTAACCCATATGAGCCAAGATCCTCAATTTATAAATGGAGAGTTACAGTGCTGTTCTACAGAAGAGATCAGTGTGTTGGCGTGGTAACCAGATAATCACACTGCCATTCACTGGGATGTAGCAAAAAGTGATCAGGCCGGCTCGTGATGAGACCTCATGTTCCAAGGATAATTTGGCTATCCAATGGATCATAACCCAGGGGTGGTGGCCATAATGGGAATGTCACTCTGTTACATCCTTATGAACATGGTAGGCTGGCTCGTAATGAGACCCCCTATCCTCCATCTGGGAACAAAATTTTGTTATATTTACACATTTTTATGATAAAAAGAGGGAGGCTCAGTACTCCTTAAGAGCAGGGATGGTGGAAGAAGTTGAAGATGTCAATAGAAAAAAATATACCCATAATCTCATTTATTACAGACAGAGAAGATTATAACCAGGGATGATGGAACCAGCATGGTATTAAGATGATCAATCAATATCATGTTCAACAGAAAACAATGCAGTAAAGTAGTATATAAATAATTGTGTCCCTTTTGAAAAAAATCTATCATCAAGGAGCTGTCCTGTTAAAGATCATAACGTGAATGATATTAATTCGCTTCAATAGAATCCATAATTCTTGTCCTGATAAAAGTAGTGTACTTCATGCCATAAAAGGGAATCAGTAAAATGTGGTTGAGATGAATTAGGAATAATCCCACAAGAGGAAGAAAAGGGTTGTGCTCAAAAATACTCCCAAAGTGTTGCTTTTTTGAATGAACAGCAAAAACACTCAAAAAAGTGTTATTCCTTGTAGAGAACAACAAAGGAAATGCACACCAAAAAGAAAAAATACACACAAAAAAAGATGTGAGAATGCGAATGCCGTTCCTTTGGAAAAAGGAACAGCAAAAATCAAAAGTACCGTTCCTTTGAAAAAGGAACATCAAAAATGAAAAGTGTCGAAGTGTTGTCCCTTTCGAAAAGGAACAGCAAAACGTGAAAATGAAGAAGTGTTGTTCCATTTCGAAAAGAAACAGCAAAAAGTGAAAGTGCAGAAGTGTTATTCCATTTCGAAAAGGAACAGCAGCTGTTCCATTTCGAAAAGGAACAACAAAATGTGAAAGTGAAAAAGTGTTGTTCCATTTCGAAAAGGAACAGCAAAAAGTGAAAGTGCAGAAGTGTTGTTCCATTTCGAAAAGGAACAGCAAAACGTGAAAGTGCAAAAGTGTTGTTCCATTTCGAAAAGGAACAGCAGCTGTTCCATTTCGAAAAGGAACCGCAAAATGTGAAAGTGAAAAAGTATTGTTCCATTTCGAAAAGGAACAGAAAAACGTGAAAGTGCAAAAGTGTTGTTCCATTTCAAAAAGGAACAGCAAAACGTGAAAGTGCAAAAGTGCTGTTCCATTTCGAAAAGGAACAGCAGCTGTTCCATTTCGAAAAGGAACAGCAAAATGTGAAAGTGAAAAAGTGTTGTTCCATTTCGAAAAGGAACAGCAAAATGAACTGTGAAAAAGGAACAGCAAAATGAATGGCTGAACCAAAAAGTGTTATTCCTTTAGAAAATAAATAGCAAAATGAAAATGATGTCCCTTTGAAAAAGGAACAGTAGGAACGACAAAAATGCACACAAATGTTGTCCCTTCAGAAAAGGAACAGCAAAATACACAACCATAAAATGCAAACACGCAAAGAATGAATTAGTTGTTCACTGCATTGATGCTGAGAATGAGTTGCACTTTGAATGAAGCAACACCTGAAACACAAAATATAAGAGAAATTAGAAAAAAAACAACAAAAAGCAGTATGTAAATAAATAAATTGAGTTACAACAGCTATGATGTTATGTCAAAAAAATGATCTATTTGAAAAATGTTTTGACAGTAGTGACAAGACATGAATCTTCAAATCGAAATCAATTCTTCATTTCTTCTATTATGAATCCATTGGGTAATGAGTTGGATGAAATTCCTTTGTTTTATTAAAATTTGTTTCAAGAATCACTTGTCCATAAATTGACGTTCTTTTTCTCCTAGGACCTCCAAAAAACGAGTGTCTACTTGCAATAAAACATTAAATCATGGAGAAAGAGAGGTGCACGGCTCCCCTAATCCAAGAATTATGCAAAAAAAACTAACAAGTAGTTACTCTATAGAACAAATCCAAGGAGAAAATAACAAAGTAAAATTTATTTGTTACCTGCGGGAGAGCAGTGGCCAATCATACTAACCTGCAGTGTTTTAATCACAACTTCTTTATTTTTCGTCGAAATTGAGTGATTCCAAAATCAAATGAAAGCTAATTCAAAGGTTTATCTCCATTAGAAACAAGTTTTAAGTATTCAATGATATGATATGTCAATTTTAGTTAGAACAACCTGCATAATAGAGTCATTGTCGATTACCCGGCTTAGACCAACAGTTGATATTTCAAGCGTAACTTTTTCGTTTGATGTCGGATTCGAATGATTCAAATTGGAAATGAAAATAGATTCATTTATTGATCTCCAATAGAAATAGGTTTTGAAGACAAGAAGAATTGTTAGGTCAAATATTGTAAGGAACAGCCGAAAAGACAGAGTTTTAAGAGTGCTGATTTACGATAGACAGTCAGTATTTTGATCATAACTTCCCCATACGATATCGAAAATGAGTGATTCAAATTGCATTGTAAACTAGATTCATAGGGGAATCTACCATAGAAACAGGTTTTAAAAATATGGTCATTTAGGCCTTCAAAAATTGACTGTCCCAACTCTGTTCCTGAGCTGCCCGCTAGATAACCGGTCAATGTTTTGGTTCTAACTTTTTCGTTTCAAATCCAAATTGAGTGGTTCAAATTGGGTTAGAAAGTAGACATCAAGGGCTACCTAAGGTAGAAATATGTTTTAAAAATATGGTCATTTAGGCCTCCAAAAACTGACTGTCCCAACTCTGTTCCTGAGCTGCCTACTAGACACCCTGTCAATGTTTCGGTTCTAACTTTTTCGTTTCAAATCCAAATTGAGTGATTCAAATTGGATTGGAAAGTAGACACCAAGGGCTACCTATGGTAGAAACAGGTTTTAAAAATATTCACTTTTGGTCCCTCAAAACATGACTGTCCCGACTGTTTTTTCAGAAATCTCATCAAGCCTGCAAGCCAAAAAAATGAAATTCAAACATTTTTTCAAATTGGTGATAAAAATGAAAATGAGTGTTTGTAGAACTTATTATTTCCATTATGATTCATCTACATACACAAATGAATTGGAACATTTATCATCGATATTGATTTCGATAGCATGTTGCAACAAAAAAAAAAAACAACTAGTTTTACAAAAATAAATAAAAAAGGTGTCTTTTGAACTCCTAATTACCTTCACATTAATTATCAACCCAGGGACGACTTTTTATTTCAAGAGTGTACTCAGTCTGAGGCGGCTATTTACTCAAGAGTAATGTTTAGTAGTACAGCGTTCAGAGAACACAAGAGTAGACGGATGCTAAACTATGACTAAATTACTTCAAAAGGATAAAATCACACAAGACAGCTTATCAGTCAAGGGTGCGGAAGCGATAACCCATCCCTCTAGAAACTGATGGAAAAGAAATTAGAGCATAGACCATAGGTCTGGGAGCTAGGCAGCGACTGCTGAGGCTCACTACAGCCTTAGACCTTCTCTCACACCAAAGCAGCAAATGCAAGTAAATGGAATGGCAGAAAGTAAAATAGAACAGCAAGTAGGAAATGGAAGAGCAAGTCTAAAATGGAACGGCCGTAAATGGAACAGCAAACTAGAATTAAAGGAACCGAACAGCAAAACTAAGTAATTGGAAAGACACAACAAACTATAAATGTAATTGAATCAGCAACCTTAATCTAGCAGCATGAACATTAATCGCAGTTATTGAAGCAATTACAATCGCAGTTATATTTGAGTAGTAACTTAATTGAACAACCATGGCAATTATAAATGAGCAGCAGTTAAATGGACCACGGTTCTTAATTAGACAGCGCAGTATTAGATCGAAATTATCAGCAGTACATTTCAAGTTATAATTAATAATTCTATCACTCACGCAATCCAATTATGATTTCAATATAACAAAGTAATTTTTGCGAAATGTTCATAAACAAAAGATCGCTGAACAAAACAATTTAAAGAAATGAAAAGGAAAACAAACCGTCACACAGCAGCAATTTTAAATATATGATACACAGCAGCAACGTACTCCACCAGAGGCTGGGCCCTTAGCCGCCAGCGGACGCTGCTGGGTTACTTCAGAAGGAAAAGAGTGAACAGCAACGCCCAAATTATGTATTAATCATTAAAGAGTGAAATCATTACAATAGTTGAAGCTTTGAGACTTACAGCATAAAACAATCCTTCCTTCCTCCTATCCTATCATGAATCCTTGCTTCTAAATCTCTAATTCAAATCATCAATTCGTCATCATTCGAATCCCCAAAGTCATCCTGAAGTCTCTTCAAATCCTCCCCATCTCTGATCTCTGTTTTCATTTAAATAGAGAGAGATCAGAGAGAAGTTACAATAAGAATAAGTACAACATGATTCCTATTACAAAATTGGTTGGCTTCTAACCATTTGATCAACAAGAACAAGGCGAATTTGGTTTTGCAGCTGAGATTTGGAGGACGGCCGCAACTGCAAATCTGAGAAAATTGTGCTCAAAGAACCCTGCGTTTCTCTCTGTACAAGCCAAATTTAGGCAAACCGTTCTTTGCTAAAGTTAATTGGGCCCGTTCTGGACAAAACCCATGTTCCGGATTTCTCAAATTCGTCTTCATTTGCTCAGAATCTCAACCGCAAAACTGTCACTCCTTAAACCAGTGAATTTCTGAGTTGGTCGTGCTCAAAGAACCCTACGTTTCTCTCTGTACAAGCCGAATTTGGGCAAACCGTTCTTTAAAAAAGTTAATTGGGCCCGTTATGAACAAAACCCATATTCCGGATTTCTTAAATTCGTTTTCATTTGCTCACAATCTCAACCGCAAAACTGTCACTCCTTAAACCAGCGAATTTCTGAGTTGGCAGATTTAAAAATCAAATCTTCAATCTGGAAGTTACCTTGGAGGCTAAAAATGGTGAATAATGTTATAACCAACTTATTAGAACTATCATTGATAAAATAATGCATAATCATCAATTTATTATAAATAAAGGAGAATAAATAATATTCATCCATGAGAACATAAATCATTTATAAAATGGATTTAAATGATAAATTATAATAGATGATATAATAGAGAAGAGTAAAAATGGATGAAATAAGTGTTACAAAGTGGTCGTATTCATGGCCCAACAGTAGTATAGGTTTTAGTCTATTCACCATTATAGTAGCTAAGATTTTGTAAATTACATTACAGAGTGCTATCAGTCTGAATCCTTGTGGTTCCTCAGCCTTTTCCGTCTTTGGAATCAGGGCAAGGAAGGTAGCATTCAAAGTCGAGTGCATTCTTTTCGTGCATCTGGATTCTTCCACTGCATTTACAATATCTTGGCTCATGAAGCTCCATGTGGCTTGGAAGAATTCCGAGGTATATCCATCCAGTCCTAGTGCTTTGTTCTTTGCCATCGCCTTCACTGTCTCTTCTACTTCTGTTTCTGTTATAACCCTTAGGAGTGCCATGTTTTGTTCTCTATTCACCATTTTGGGTATATATTGGCTTATTTTAGCTATATCTTCCTCTCTATTGTTTTGCATTTCGGTCAAGATTCCTTTGAAGTGTTGTACCAGCAAGTTCTCTATTTATTCTTTCTAAGTTAGCCTATTGCCTTGGCTATCCTTTAGAGAGAATATTTTGTTTTGTTGTTTGTGCTGTTGCATAGCCTTACGGAAGAATTTCGTATTTCTCTCCCCCTCTTTCAGCCATTGTATTCTCTATTTTTGTCTCCATAAGATTTCCTCTTGTTTTCTTCTTTCCTCCAGCCTGTTTAGTACCATTCCTTCTTCCTCTGTGAATTCTTCAGTTTTCCCGTCTTCTATGATTTTCTGTTGGATTCTTTTCATTTCTATCTGAATCTTTTCTTGGTCATTTTGAATATTTCCAAATTCCTCTCTATTCCACTTCTTTATTTTTACCTTTGAGGTCTTTTAATCTTAGTTGTAGAGTGTGCATTTTGTTTCTTCCGTTCATTCCAGTCTCATTCTCCTTCCACCAATTTTTCATTTTTTCTATGAAGGTTGGATCTCTCAACCAGAATTCCTAGAACCTGAATGGTCTATTCTAATTCTGTTGGTTCATGGCGATTTCTTATTTTATGGGCCAATGATCGGACCCCTGACAGGGTAGGATTGTTGCTTCGTAGAAAATGTCCTTCCCTATGAAATGTTCTGTTGCAAGGAACCTGTCAAGCCTGGGAGCTATTTGCTTGCTTCCTCCTCTACGGTTGTTGCAAGTGTATTTGTTATTAATGGTGTGGATGTCTATCATTTTCAGTTCTGATTGTATGTTCCCGAATCTTTCCATGTTCGGTTCTTCTCTTTGCAGTCCGCTTTTCTTTTCACCCTTTGAGGTTGTCATATTAAAGTCTCAGGCTATCATCCACAATTTTTCTTTGTATAGGTTTCCGCGCTGTTGTAGTTGAAGGAGGAAACTTCCTCTTTCCACTGGTATATGGGGTCCATATATTGTCGAAACCAAGAACCATTCTCTGTGGCCTATAAGCCGGAACCTCCCGGTGAGTATCCTTTTCATTCCTATCCAGTAATCTACTGTGACTTCTGCAGGGTTCCATAAAATTGCAATTCCCCTCGCACTGTCTTTGCATCAATTGTCATACATTCATATGTAGGTTTGATTTTGTTTAAGATTTCCTCCATTTTCCTCCCTGCTATTTTTGTTTCCTGTAACAGCATTATTTGGGGTCTTTCTCTTTTTATCCTTTCTGCTAGGTATCTCTGTTTACCTTTGTTGTTAAGTCCTCGTATATTCCAGGATGTAATTATCATTGAGTGGTTGGGTTTGTTTGATGGAGTACTGCCAAGAGCGGAACTACACTTCCAGTGTTCACTAACATTTCCCCCATAATCTATATCAATTCCTGAATATTTCGCCTGCCTCTTTTTTTCCTCCTTTCACTTTACTTTGTTGGTCTTGATTATTATTTGGTTGGATGCCTAGTTGTTCAACCATTTCTGTCTTTCCTTGATCTTGTTTTTCTTTATATTTTTGAAAGGTTTCTCTGTATAATTTTTTTTCCTCTTCTAGAATGAACCTCTCATCCAAGTGTCTCCATTATCTAGAAGTTTCCTCAGAATTTCTTCTTCTGACGTTGAATCTTCCCCTCTACTGATATCGATTTCCATTACTTCATTTTCCATTTTATCTCCCTTTCCCTTTCCTTCCTTTTTTGTTGATTCACTTTGGGTTTTTCTCTTAGTATGTTTTGTGTCTTGGCTTGTGCTGCCCTCCTGTCCTTTCTCCTCCTGATAGTCCATAATTCGAATTTCCTTATATTCTTCTTCTTCTTATAGAACTTCAAATCTGTTTGACTTATTTGGTTTGGTTTGTTGTTCCTTTGTTCCTTCCTTGGGGTTTTCCTTTGTAAGTCTTTTTTTGTTTTTTATCTCCTGAAACCCTTCTTTATCTTCTTGATTTTTCCTCTATTGCTTGTTTTTCCATTCTTCCTCTTTTGTGTTAAGACGACATTCCTTGAAAAGATTTCCATATTCATGACACCTTCTGCATCTGAAAGGGATATGCTCGTAGTCCAACATTTGTTGCCATACCTCCTCATGGTATTCTAGCTCGACTGACCCTGGGATCGGGTCGGCTATGTTCATATAGACACAGATTCTTGCATATGAAGTGTATCTTCCCTTCTTTGTTGATTCAGCTATTTTAACAAAGCTTCCTATGGTATTTCCTATTCCCTCTAGGATCTCTGGATCCCAGAAATCCATTGGTAATTCGAACAGTCTTACCTAGACTGAGGCTGCTAGGAATTTTTCTTTATCAGGGTTATAACATTCCTCCCAGTACCTCATGAACAATCCTGCATTATAATGGAAATAGGGACCATTTTCAAACACTCTTTCTTTATCTTGCAGGTTTGAGAAAATTACTGTAAAGAAGCCTCTTGCTCCCAGCTTTAGCTCTATGTGGCCTCGGGGTTGCCATTTTTGCTGGATCCATCTGGTGAGGTCCTTTTCCGACGGCCAAACTCCAATAAACTTGCATATTAGTGCATGGTCCTTCATGTAGCTTCTATAGCACTCCAGTTTATTCATTGGGATAATGAATCTCGGTTTTTCCACTGCGCACAGTAAGCACTTGCCTCTGTTGCCTGCCTGCCATCTTGCTCCGAGAACAGGTCCCTGTATCTTTGTCTCCTTGTCCGAATTGTTGTTGCTTTGTCCTTCTCCTGCCATTGCATCTCTATAGGAGGGGATCTCTCCCCTCCCGTCTTCCTCTATCATCGTTGTAATCTCTTGGTTTCAGTGCCCGCTTTCTGACCGCGATTTGTGGTTTTCTGTGCCGCTACTTCATGGCCGCATGACCATTAAGGTTGCAGAGCTCCAAAAAACCAGCATAGGCTCACAACAAATAATATTATTTGTTGCTCTATATTTGTTAAAATCAATTATATTTAGTATTTTTTTGGATCGGTTGGCTTTTGATGTTTATCCACAAATATATATGTACGTTTATTTAGACCTTATATATATGTCTTAAATATTATGTATTATTGTATTATTGTACTCTAGTGAACTACTAGCGTACCTTTTGTGGGTGTTTTAAGCTATCTCTCTTTGTAGCAGATATATACCCTTGACGAAAAACGTTTTTTTACTTTTGAACAAAAAAATACCTATCAATTTTAATTTTTATATTTTAAATATTTATTTATTTTTAGAGTTATATATTTTTTATGTAATTTTTTAAAAATATATATTTTTTATTTTTGAAATTATATATATCTTTTATGTAATTTTTTTAAAATCCACAAAAGAATTTTATAAATAATATTTATTCAAAAACACATCCTTGCAGGAGGATACACATTCGTAGAAGTCAATGTACAACTACAATGCCCGTCATATTACCAACTCATTCACGAGAACTATGGAAATGAGCACTGAATTGGCCGTCCCATCTACGCATAAACTTCTTCATCATGATAAGCGTGGAAATCGGCACTGAACTGATGTTGATGGTAATGGGTAATAAATAAATGGTCTTGCATTTACTTTATAAATTTTATTTTTAAACAAAAATCACAAGAAATGGGGGCAGTGGAATAGGTTTTTTAATGATACTTTTTGATTAAATTGGTTTGAGATGTATGTGTCGGAATCACGTTTTATTTTATTTGTAGATTAAGATTTAAACACAAAACCTTAAAATATATATAATTTAAAATAGTTAAACAATCCCAAATAAATATAAAAGAGTTGGCCCAGAGTTGGAGTGGGCCCATTTTTTATGGAAAAATTCTGAATAGATTATGCACAAACCTTCACCGTACGAAAGTCAAGATTACGAAACCAAAAGTAGCTGTTAATTTTTCGGGAGTTGTTTTTAGTGTGATTTTTTTGTATTTTTCAGTATTAAAATTAAGTGAAAAATTTTAAGGTGAAATTTTAATTTGTGTTATTTAAATTAGTTTTTTTATTGTATATATGGATTCAGCACTCTGGATAACCCCTTCAACCCTTGAATTGCAGAAAATTACCCATCAAACTTGTGATTTCAATAAATTTTTACTGAATTTTAAATAAATTAAACCAAAAAAACTTACCGTAAAAATTTCCAAAAAATCACACTAAAACAACTCCCCTTTTCACCTCAATGTCTATGCACGTTACGCAGGAAAGGACGGTTGGTCTTAGGAAGTGACTGTCGGTGCTTTTGGAATTTTTAACGCTGTATTCGAAGCGATTGTTGGTCTGTGAATGTTTTTTTAATAGTCGGTTGGGGTTGTTCTTGACTGCCACCCTAAGCACAGTAACAATTTTGACTTCCGTCCAGCTGTGTCCACATGTCACTTTTATTTTTCTACGATTTCAGATTTTTGCTTTCCTTCGTAGTAAATCAAAGTTGAAATTAGAGAATTGATGATTAGATATGCAATATTCCTATGCCTATTTATTGAAGAACATAATTGTGAAATTCTGTGGCGAACATAATTATTTCTAAAATTTGGTTATTTTATTTATTATTTTATACGATAACTTCATATAGATTGCAGATTAAGAAAGACGTTAATTGTTTCATTTGTTTCATTTTTCATAACAGTTAGATTTTTAAAATATTTTAGAAATCTACGATCCACATAAAAAATATTTATATAATATAATTTAAATTTAAATCAAATAATAAATATGATGTTAAAAAAACTGAAGAATCAATTTTATTGATTAATTGGACAGGTCACAAGTGAGGAGCTCTACTTGGAGACTGTCTCTAACATAACGCTCTACATTCAATCATCTTACAATCAAAAATAATATGGTGTTCACACATCTAGAGAAGTTAGAACAACTGCCTAAGAAGTCGGAAATAATTCTTAATCTAATGCTCTAGTGAACCAAATCTCTTCAGATTTACATATTCTCCACTATCTTCAACACTCCCCCTTAATAGAGAAAGGCATTCACAAGTATTCCTAACATTTCTCTAAACAATTTAAAATTAATTCTACTGATCACCAAAGCATTATTTTCTTAATGATAATTTTTTTTCAAGTAATAATTTTAAAAATATTGATTAATATAAAAGACAAAGTTTTACAAAAAAATATTTATATTTAATTTAATTTTTATTATTTGAAATTTTAATATTGAGATTTTTATATCTTTTAAAATAAAGAGATTATCTAGTTTTAATTATCAAACCCCTCTCTATTATTAATTATTTCTCAATTTACAATAACGTTAATAATAATTTCTCTTTTCTCTTCACAAGAGGAGAGGTGAAGGAAAATATTGGACAAAACATATTTTCTCTGTTGATAATAAAGTAGATTTATCTTGGTAGGAATTGCTATGTCTATATCTTTACCTATCATCTATGTAAGTAATTTATGCTCTAATTGTCTAAAATATCAGAATCAACTTTATTAAATCAACCCGAGCAGCTCACAAGTGTGGAACACCACCTGGACACTGCCTTTGTAGAACACGCTCTCTCTTATATGCATTACACGACAAATATATATAATTTACACACAACTAGGGAAATTGAAACAATACCCTAGAAAATAGGAACAAACTCCTAATCTAAGGTTCGGTTTGAACCGTCACTCCATTAAGACATTTTTATATTAATCTCAACACTCCTCCTTAATGGAGAAATGGATTCACACATATGCCTAACTCTTCCCTAAACAACTCAAATTTGATTCTACCAAGAGGTTTGGTAAAAATATCAGCAACATTGTCACAACTATTACAATAGTCAATATGGATTTCTTTTCACTGAACTTTCCCCCTGACAAAATGAAATTGTGTATAGATATGCTTTGTGTTCTTATGAAATATTGGATTATTTGCAAGTTTGATGGAGCTCTGGATGTTGCATTTGATCACTGTTGCAACCTTCTATTCTTCTCTAGCATCAAGGAGAAGTCTCCTCAACCTAACCGCTTCACATGTTGCTGCACACATAGCTTGATATCCAGCGTCCGCAGAAGACAAGGATATTGTGTTCTGAATTTTGTTGCTCCATGTAATGACCCTAGATCCAATGCTAAATGCATAGCCCGTTATGGATCGTCTGTCATCTACATTTCTAGCCCAATCAGAGTTTGAAAAAACTGTCAATCTAACATCACACGAATCAGTATAAACAATACAAAATCTAAAGTTCCCTGGAGATATCTCAAAACACCTTTTGTTGCAACCCAATGGCTCTTAAGGGGCTTTGATATAAATTGTCTCAATGCATTGACTACATAAGCCAAATCTGTCCTAGTTGTAGTCAAGTAGATTATACTCCCAACCAGATGTCTATACAAAGTCGTATCTGCCTCCTTAGATCCATCATCATTTTGAAGTTTTAAATTCTGTTGTAAAGGTACTGTTGCAGATTTGTACTTATCCATTCTGAACTTTTCTAGTAAGCTCCTAACAAAGTTACTCTGTGACAGAAAAGTTTGTCCAGAACCCCTCCAAACTTCCAAATCCAAACAATAATGTAGCTCTCCAAGGTCTTTCATCTCAAAGACTTGTGACATCTACTCCTTGATTTCTTTAATGAGATTATCAACATTCCTTGTAATGATTAGATCATCTACATATAAAGAAATCAAAACAATCTTTCCCTCTTTATCAAACACGGTATAAAGATTAGGGTCATTTTTGCTCCTTTTATAACCATGCTGCAGGAAAAATGAATCAATTTTGTCATACCATGACCTGGGTGCCTGTTTTAGTCCATACAACGCTTTCTTCAACCTGCAAACTAAATTTTCTTCACCCTGTTTGACAAACCCCTCATGTTGCACTAAGTAGACTTCTTCTTTTAAGTCCCCATTTAAAAATGCAGATTTAACATCTAACTAGTGAATCATCCAATGGTGTTTGGTAGCTAAAGAAATTATCATTCTCATTGGGTTTAGTTTACTTACAGGGGAAAATGTTTCATCATAATCTATATCTTCTTGGTGCGAATACCCCTTTGTAACTAGCCTAGCTTTATACTTATCTATGCTCCCATCTGCTTTAAATTTAGGCTTATACAACCATTTGCATCCTATGGGTTGTTTGCCTTTAGGTAGTTTAACTAAATCCCAAGTTTTGTTTTTGAGGATTGATTCATATTCCTCTTCCATAACAGCCCTCCATTCACTATATTGACTCGCTTCTTTATAACTAGAGGGTTCAACAACATTCATCATACTAGTTATAAAAGAATTTTCCCTATATCTTGCTAGAAACTGAACCTTCCTACCTGATCTCCTGAGTGGTGGGGTAGCTTCAAACCTTCTCTGATCATCATCATTGATGTTGTTGTTGCTCATTGTTGTCACCTGATTCATCACTTCCTTCTTCCACCAACAAGGGCACACGCCATTCTTCATTAGCACTCTCATGGCTTCCATCATTAACCTGCTCATGAAACACTACATCTCTGCTCGCAAAAACTTTATGAGTAGAGGGATTAAATAATTTCTAAGCCTTAAATTCTATACAATTCCCAACAAAAATACATTTGATGGCCTTAGAATCCAGTTTCTTTCTGTCTTCCTTTGGGACATGAGCAAAGTCTTTACTGCCAAAAATTCTCAAATGCTTAACTGCAAGCTTATAGCCAAATAAAGCTTCAAAAGGAGTTTTGAAATCTAAACTTCTTGTTGGAATCCTATTCTTTAGAGACACTATAGTATTAATTGCTTCAGCCAAAAACCCATTAGAAAGATTCTTACATTTCAACATACTGCGAGCACACTCCACAAGAGTTATGTTCTTCCTCTCTGCAACCCCATTCTATTGAGGAGTGTGGGGTTCTGTAAAATGTTGTTGTATCCCATTATCTTTGCAGTATTTTAGGACACAAGCTTTCTTGTATTCTCCCCCTTGATTTGAGCGAAGAATCCTGATGCATTTACTTGTCTGCTTTTCAACCATATTTCTGAACTCCTTGAAGTATTCAAAAGTTTGGTTCTTCTTCTCGAGGAAATACACCCAAGTAAATCTAGTACAGTCATCAATAAACAGTAAAAAATAGTATGCACCGCCTAACAACCTTGTCTACATAGGCTCACATAAATCTGTGTGTACCAGCTCGAGTATATCTCTCTTCCTTCTATCAACATTCACAGGAAATTCATCTCTATGCAACTTTCCCAGTGCACATGCATCACAATCAATATGAACAGGTTTTAAAATAGGAAGACCTTCGACCATACCTCTTTTCTGTAATAGCAACAGATCATTGAAGTTAATATGGCTGAACCTTTGATGCCATAAGTCCATTGTAGTCATGGCAGATGATGTCAATGCCTGATGTGGTGTGCTTTTGACATTTAGCTTGTACAATCCTCCCACACGAATACCTGATGCAATAGGCTTCATACAATCCAACAGGTATTTAATGACACAATATGATTTATAAAACTCTACCTTGAGATTCTGATCAGTTATAGTAGAAATAGAGATCAGATTCTTTTTTATCCTGGGTACATACATCACATTATGAATATGTCTAATATTTCCATCAGAAAAAGCAACATGAATATTACCATAACCTTTGATTTGGTACCCTCTATCATCGCCAAGATAGATGTTTTCTCCACTGCTGGTCTCTTTGAAGTCTTCAAACCACTGTTTGTTCCTTGTCATGTGGATGGATGCACCCGATTCCACAAACCAGGTATTTGCTTCATCATCCTTAGCTGAAAGCACAGAGTCAGATGTGAACAGTGTGAGGTTATGACTCTATTCCTCATCAAAAAAATGCCTTGCATGCTGTGTATGTCTCTTCTGGCCTTCATCAAACTTCTTCTTCATGCAATATCTGGCTATATGGTTGGTTCTACCACAATAAAAGCATTTAGTCGCAGAGTCATTTCTATTGAAAGACATACCTTGAGGTGGGGGCATCTTTCTCTGTGGGGTTGCGCTGCTCTTTTGTGCTGCATTTGGCTTTCCTATGAAGGGATTCTTCTTCGCCATTAAGGCCAGATTTGAACTCTAAGGTTTATGAGTCAGTCACCTTTCCTCCTCTCGCATAAGGATCCCAGTCAATTCTTCAAACACGGGGGCTTTTTCTCTTACATTCAAGCTAGTGATGAACATTTGATATTCGTCAGTCATACCATTCATGGTAATCATGACCAAATCTGTATCTGACACAACTTCACCGATATCACCCAGCTTGTTCTTGAGCTCCTTGATCTGCGAAATAAATGCTACAACTATCTCATTCTCCTCCATCTTTATGGAGAGAATCTTGTCTTCAAGAAAAACAATTGATTGGTGTTCTTGACCTCATGGAGATCTTTGAGCATCTTCCAAATTTCTAGTGCAATCTTGCAATCACGGATATGGGGAATAACACAATATTTGACCGACAATTTGAGGAGCATTCTCGCCTTAGTCTCCCGCTTCTCACAGTCTTGGATTGTTGTTGTTGTTCCTCTTGCATCCAGGTTTGGCTTCACGCCATCATTATTCACAATTTTCCATGCATTGTGTCCCTCAAGCAGGGTTTGCAGCTTCAATTTCCAACCAAAATAATTGGATCCATCCAGCTTGTTAATCTCATTGAGGTATGCTTCTGCTAACTAATTATTCATCTTGAATGAATAAAAAATAAATAAACTTCAACTCGAGAAATTAAAAAAATGACCCTAGGTCTTCAAGGCTACTGCAATTGCCAGTTCAAAAAAAATAATAATTGAGCCGAGATCCCCTTTGTTTTTAAGAAATCACTTCAATTCCTTCTTAAAAAGAAAACGAAAAATCCACCCCCTCTATCAAATAATAAACCCTTTTTTTAATTAAGTTTTTAAATTAAAAATTAAAAACTTTAATTAAAAAAAAATCCAATCTCCTTTCACCGAAATCAAAATGAGGATCATGTTGGGCACCATTCCTCCAACTCCATTCTGCCTTAAAAAAACTGTTAGCAGCACACACGTCCACGCAGACAGCAATATATTAGCTCGGATGGCAGAATGGCTCATGACAGTCTTTGAGCTATTTGAAAGTTTAGGTAGCAGCAATGGCAGCCTCTGTTCTCAAGTCCAATGTGAAATTGGGCACTTCTTACACAAAATATTGATTCAAAAAATATCGATTTCCACCAGCAACCTAAAGCGCAGAGGGTGACCTTTCCAATTAGGGCCAGATCATATGGAAAAATGAAAATTCAAGCCTTTTATGCAAATCAAACTTTCAACTGACGAGGAGGCTTGAAATCATGATTAACATTAGTGATGCCCCCATTATTATTGTAGTTGTCATACTAGTGAGGGGGCATCACTAGTATTATAGAGTCTATGAAATCATGATCAACATTTCTTTTGTTCTCATCATGAGTTTCCTTTACTACCCTTTCACCATTAGTGACCATTTCTTGTGGCAACTTATTCAAATTTATCTTCAATTCTTTCATCTTATCATCCATGCCATCCATCTTAGCATCCATGCCATTCATCTTAGCTTCCATGCCATTCTTTAAACCATCCATCCTAGCTTCCACGCTATACATCTTAGCTTCTACATCTTTCTTTAAACCATCCATATTAGATTCTGTTACTTTTTGTGTGAGTGACATTTGTTGCACTTGGTCTCGTAATTTTGATATATCATGTTGCATTTCTTCCTCTTCTTCATGAGTCATGCTAGAGCTCTCGGGTTGCTTACTAGGTGTTTGCATTTTCTTTCCTCGGGGCATCAATTACCGATAATAATGCTTTACTATGCCCTTTGAATTCCTTCAAACTAATTTTTCAAACCAAGCTTATGCAAAAAATAAAAAATAAAAATAATACACACCATTTTTCACTTTGTAGGAGCTCAATATTGGATCTGATATATCTCTGCAATTTCAAATCATCCAGTTCTAAAATTGCGACCTGCAGTAGCCCTCTGTGTCCTCTTTCCAATGCCACTAGTTTGATCGAATTTAGATTCTCCAAGGCAGAGTTATGCACAATCTCCCAAGATGACCTAATTATAGACCTTTCCAGAAGAGCGAACTTGTATGAAGTGCCACGTGTCATAGTTTTGACCTTAGTATCTGAAAAATATACATAAGAAACTACAGTCCGTCCTATTTTTGTAACTTCTTACGAAATTTCAATCTGATGCTCAAAACAAAAGTTATGACGATTTCCCCATGTCACCTGTTTGGAATGAAATTCGGGAGTCTGCAAAAAGGCCAAATTCCTCAGATCATATCTTCGCAAATATAGCGCGAAACACTCTTAAATTTGGACCCAAGGTTCATAACGATTTCAGCCCAAATGGGTTTTTTTTTAGCGTCTGAAACATCGCAGAAAAAAAGTTATAGCGCAAATGCCATGATGACCTATTTGGAGCAGTGAAACCCCAGAATTCAAAGCTCTGATACCAAATGTTATGAAACCAGCTCACAGAAAGATAGAAAAAAATAGATCAACGCCTTAGAAATAAGCCTCTTCGAGGGGGCAACCTCCTTTACATTACACAAATGAACAATTCTTAGATGATTCAAATGAAAAAACCTCCTTTCTATATATAGGAGTCTAAGGGGTCACAATATAACCAAGCCGACTTAACAATAATAATATAAAGGCACAAAAATAACAATAGAGGGATTCTATGGGGCACAATAATAACAATATGGGGACAATAGGGACACAACAATAATAATAAGGGATACAACTACAATAGTAATGGGGGCATCACTAGTATTATAGGCGCCTAACAGTCTGCTTCTCTCTCTCTTCACAACAGACTCATTTATGATACCAAGCAGCAGCGGCTTCCTCACGCGATCAATCACAGCGTCTACAGCAAACCAATAAAAAAAACTTTTCTCCGGTCGTGTAAGGGATCTCGGCCTCATGCTTCTCTCTAGAGAAAAATAGCACCCTCCTTAGATTCCGTTAGATTCAACAACAGCAAATTGAATATGTCAATGGATTTCAATATGAAGCCTGATAGCTTGATTATGATCCACCACACAATCTGTGGTCTCCTGGAGTAGTGATCCGAAAGAAAACTGATAATCTACCCCGAACCCACAGCAATGGCCTTTACCACCACGCTGAGTAGCAGATACCACCATTTTGGAGATACCTCATGGATGGAATAAGCCAAATCTATGGACTGAACCCAAATCATTGGCGAAAATGCAGGCAATAGCCTCCTCAATAGTCCCTCCGCCCTCCTCAACAGTCCCGACCTCCTGCGGCCTCCTCCACGACCACCAATACACGATCTCCTCACACAGCTTTCTCCTATTCGCACAGTCGGCGCGATTGAAGAATGGCTCACTCGCGCGTTTCTTGATTCGGCGCGAGTATCGCGCCAAATTTCGCATTGATCTCCCTTCAAATCGCGTTGGTCTCTCCACTCAGGGTATTTCCTGTCATATAACAAGCCTTGGTATTATCTCAGCAAACTAGATCCATAGTGGATGGTTATTTAGAGGTTTAAAAGGCAGTGGAGTAGTGACTTAACACTCATCGCAAGGTTCCAAAACCTAAATACAATTTGAATCAGAGTTACCTGAAGCGAAACCTATTTGGGTTGAGCATCAAGGTGGGTTTCCAAGTTTTGGGCATTTAATTCTTGTCTCTAGATCCAAAGGAAATCACTGAGTTTGTATTCCATTCAATATGTGGAGGAAAAGTCTTTTATAGGTCAGTAAAGAAACTTCCTACAATTCGTGATTTCCTGCAATTCAGATCCTCCAATAGAAGGACGTAGTCTGGTAGAAGGAGGCATATTGTGGTGAAGCCAACTCTGTAACAGGTTCAGAATTGACTTCTTAGATAGTGTAAAGCCCAGGAAGTGTAGGAAACATAACTCATTTAAGTTGTGACTCCTGGTTAGAGTAACTAATATTGTGGAATTTGGATTTAACTTGTGGTTCATAGTTCTCATTAGTGAGGAACTGAAGTTGTTTGAATTGAATTTCATGTTGTGACTCTAGGTTTATATGATATTGAGTAGTGTATTGCCAAATACTGTTGTATTGTTGTTTATTATTCCAGATACCTTTGTTCATTGTAATCACTGAAGATAGAGTAGCAATTCTGAATTAAAATTTAACCACTATAATAGAAAAAGAAAGGTTAATTATCAAGAATTCCTAGGGTGACTTATCATAACATTGTATAGTAGTATCAGTGGTAGGGGTGCACTATGGATATATTGTGTTAAAATGTTGTACAATAAGGAGGAAGTTTGTTAAAAACTAGGGAAAAATTACCCTAGCACATTACATAAAGGTTAAGCATTCAAATTAAAAATATGCAACCTCTAGCATGGCAACCTAGAGGCCTGAACAGAAACTAGCTTAGATTGTTTTGTGCTAGTATTAATATAGATGGGGTTTGTTTGTGTTAGCTTAATGAAAATATATAGATATGTCTCATTAAAATGCGGCTTGTGGTTGGATTTATATTTGGTTGTTTATTTCTTGATTCCCCATAAGTTTCCTAAAGTCTTGATAATTGTTTAGTTTTCCTTTTAACACTTACAAATGCTTGTATGCAATGGCATTCATGTTTTTCAAACATATATACTAATATGAAGATATTGTAATTTATTTGGGATATGAGAAGATGGCCTCTTCTTTAGGAAACATGACAACAATTTCCATGTCTACCTCATTGGGCAGCATTTGAAAGGAGAGGAAGTTGGGTGCAATGTTTAATAATTATGGTAGACAATTGTCTTCTCTTTCAGTTTGTTTTCCCATTTTCTTTAATCACTTAAGAAAAATATGGACTCTGGTATTACACATTAGTTAGTAGGTAGTTAATACAAGAGCCATGGAAAAGGAGTTGTACTTCAATTGGGATGGATCAATGATTAAAAAACTGTAGGTCAGAGAAATACCTATTTAGAGGAAGGTCACTTGAACGTAAAACTTCACTGTGGATGATCTTTCCTTGTCCACTTATATTTGATGTTAATGTGTGGTTTTAATTTTTCATGGAGGGTTGTTTTGGCATATAATCCTGCATTCAATTGCACTCTTATTGAAATCCCATTCTAATTGTCTTGCCGACAGGTGTGAACAAACTTGTTGATCATGTTGGAATCACTCTTGGACCGAAGGGCATAAATGTTGTTTTGGAGAGAAAGTATGGTTCTATGAAAATAGTAAAAAATGGCATGACAGTAGCTAAGGAGGTAATTTGTAGATGTCTGTTCTTTTTTTCTTTTTGATGTTGTAATAGTTTCCCCTTTCTAAATGTCATAGATTTGGTAGAAAAATTTTCAAAATGAAAGGCCAAAGACAATATATTTACTTTGTCTCTGGACTAATCACATGAGAGTAATGAATAAATCTTTTCACAACAATAGAAACCAAAGAGTTTTGGCTGAGTCAATTTTTATTATAATGGGCAGTCTAATGAAATGTATTTCAATGCCATTGTTTCCTCTTTTTGATAGGTTGAGTTAGAGGACCTAGTTTAAAATATTGGGGCCAAGTTGGTAAGAAAAGCTACAGAAAATAAAAAATAATTTAGCTAGGGATGGAACCACCTCATATGTTGTGCCTTCACAGGGTTTAATATGTGAAGGTGTAAAGGTAGTTTTTTTCCACTAGTATTGGTTTAAGATCTATTCATTTTCGTAGGGTTTTATGGTGTTTGTTTATTTAAGTTTGGTTTTGGATTTAATGAGTTTAAGATGGTATTTGAATGAAAAAATTGTCATCGGGTATTTGAAAATTTTGATCCTTTTGTCAATTGTTATGAGCTTGTTAGGAAGGACCCAACAGACAAAGATTGTATCCTAAATTTCTGAATCAGAATTTGAAATGAAACCTTTTTGTTTAAGTTGTTGCAACAGGTGAAAATCCCATTCAAATTACTAAGGGCATTGACATGAAAACAAAGTCCATTATTTCGGAACTCAAAAGTTTGTCAAAGGAGGTAAATCCTCATATTTTGAGTAGGCTAGTTTTCTATTTTTCTGATGGTTTGGTGTTGCATCTAATTGAATTAGTTTCCTAAGGTATTTTTGGTTGCAAAATCTTTTTCATTTTTCATACAATATTTGTCTTGAGGAATACATTTGGTTGTGTGGTCTTGTTAGATATTTAATAGTTGTAGTTGTTTAGTCTTATGGTTGAGGTGCACTTTTATTATGGAAATAGTTGATGCAACATTATCATTTAATCCTTACTCCAGGGTAGCATGTTGAGGAGTTTCTTGTGAAACATTTGTATTTTTGGAAATTTTGTTATGTGTAAATGGTTGCACATGTTAACACTTTGTAATTTGTATTATTTTCTAGGTTGAAGAAAATGAATTAGTAGATGTTTCTTTATTCAGTGCTATGAATAACTATGAAATAAGAAAAACGATAGCAAAGGTTATGAGCATAGTTGGAAGGAAAGGTGTTGTGACACTTGAAGAGGGAAAAGTGCATAAAATAATTTGTGTCTTGTGGAGGGAATGCAATTTGATTGTGGTTATATTTCTCCACACTTTGTGACAAACAGTGGGAAGATGTTCATGGAGTATGAGAATTGCAAGGTAACTGATGCAAAATAAGTTTCTTCTTGTTTCTTTGTTGTGTTGTTATTCATTTGTTTTCCTTGTAATGCAAGAGAGAATAATTGAAAATCATACTCTTTTTTAAATAAAACCCTCGATATTTCATCACTGTAGAGCCTCTACTTTACACCTTATCATCCATCATTACCTATTGTTTTCATCACTTTCCTCTCTCTTTTGCCTCATTTTCCACCCAGATCATTACATTAGTTGTCATTAAACATGATCAAGTGAGATTTGCTAATGGGTGACTGTTTTGTTTAGTTTTTGACATATTTGCAGAGATTCCGCAGCTGTCTGGCAATTCCGCAGCCATTCAGCGATTCCGCAGCCATCTGATGATTCCGCAGCCATTTTGTTGATCTCAAGGTTCCACGTGCTATTTTGCAGAACGAGCCACGTGGGCATGTTGGAATACATGTGCTCGAGGTTCCTGTGCCATCAGTTCAGCCAGCCACGTCATCTGTACCTCCGGTCAAAGGGGGTCAAGTTACGGTCAAATAAAGGCAGCTTAACGTTGATGCGTAAGCTGTTTGGTCACGTCGGTGGAAAAGATGACTTGTCCGTGTTTTGTAAGCCGTGGGGAACATGATCCAATGCTGGATTCATTGCCCATAACAACCAGGACCTCCAGCTCGACCATGAATCATATGACATGTTCACTGCACCTTTAATACGCATGATATTCAGTTTATTTTCTGTTTTATGCTCTACGCATTAGGCCATCTTGCAGATGCCTATAAATACTTGCATCTGCGTACGCTTATGTTAGCTTTTTAGCTGTTGTAGTTTATGAACTTGTGAGAATTTTAGCACCTTTCTGAACTCTGTTTTTATAGAGCTGTTCCAACACTTTTGACTATGTGTTTCTGCATATGAAGTAATGGAAACAGTGCTGTTTTGAAGTTTTAAAGCATCTGAGTTTTCTGTGGGTTGTATGGATGGAGGGTCCCCGTTCATGACTGCCCTTGTATAAGTATTTCATGTTTATACTTCTGCAATTTCTTTATTTCACATACAGCATTTCCTTTTCTTGAGTTATGTACAGCTTAATTTCTTTTCATTGCTGCAGCCTTTATTTTCACTGATCAGATTTGCTTCTTTGCAGGTTTTTAACCTGGGAATTGAGTGTGTTGTATTTGCTTTAATATCTAATGGCAGTTGCAGTTGTCTTATTCGTAATGCTGCCCTTTTTACTCTGTTTTCTAGATTAGTTTTTAGCTTAGTTTTACAAGCTGGATGCTAACTAATTTATGCTCTCTTTATCATGAATGGTTTATCTTTCAGAGAACAGAACACTAATTAATTGCAGCTTGTTTTTAAGTAGTCTTGGCTTGTGGCACTAATACTTTTTCCATTTGTTACACATAATCACATATGTAGGAAGCAGTATGATGGAAAAAGCTTAGTAGTGTTATAATTTGTCATTTAGAGTTTTTATCAATTCTTGGATTTGTCTTCATCTACTTCCTAATCGTGTTTTACACAGTACTATGTGGTAGAAGCAGGGAGTTAGGAAGAGATAACCATTATCATCAGTCCTTGAAGTGATTTTCTTGTTTCTTTTATTTGCAGCAATATGAATAGAGACTAATGCCATTAGAACGTGGTCATTTACTTTCAAGTCATTTCAAGTTATTCATTTCTTTCAAGTTCTTTTCCTTTACAAATTCAGCAAGTAATTAGAAATCACCAATCACACACTTTCACTCATCTAGAACTCACTTTTCACACACTTGCACTCATCTGTCTATAATCATCATTCCATTTTAGGAAGATAAATCAACCACAAACAACACCCCCAAACGACAAAAACTCTAAGAGGTTGCTTAAGTACATATAGTACACCTTCACTTCATCAGCTTACGAGCCCCGGGTTGACAATTAATGACATCAATTTAGGAACCCTAAATTGACTAAACAATCACCATGCACACTTGGCATAAATGTAGGTGTAAATTTGATGTTTTGCAAGGTTCTAACTAGATAGAAACTCTGTTATATCGAGGTTCCAAGAAATTATGTCTGGTTCTTAACAATTGTTCTCATGAAATCATGAAATGATTTCCTAGTCACTTCCATCTTAGAAGTATGCATATCATTCACCCTCGAGATTGATTTTGGGTTGTGTTGGTTTTCATGAAATTGTATATTTTGTGCCTTGAGTTTTTTTTTGTTTGTTTATTAAATGGGGAGTGTTGATTTAATGATCAAAAACAAAGATGAACATTAACAATCATAGGGTTGCTAAATATCTATTTGCTCGTGTTTTATTTTTCATTCTACTTATCAAGGATTGGAATTGAATATTTATTGTCAATTACAACTTCTATTGGTTGATAAGAAGATCACAAATGCAAGAAACCTCCCATTTTCATCATTGTGGAGGACATTGAACAAGAAGCTTTAGCTATTGTTGTTGTCAACAAGCTTTGGGGTGAATTGAAGATTGGTGCTTTGAAAGCTCATGGATTTGGAGAGCAAAAAAGCCAATACTTGGATGGCATTCCCATATTGATAGGAGGTACTTTTCTATTTGAGCTACATTATTGAGATAACAGATTATGACATTCCTTTTGTTTGATTTTAGTCTTTTCTTATCGAGATAACACATTTCTTTAAAGCATGCTAGCCCAATGGAATAGAACCTTGCCCTGCAAGTAGGAGGTTGGTGGTTCGATTCCATCATGCCCTAACATGAATTAGTCATTGAAGAAACAAAAAGATTCACATTTTATATTTTTTTTTCTAAACACAAATTTTTATTATCTCTAGAGAGACAATAACAGAGATTAAAGATATATTGTCCCTATAGAGACAATATGTCTTTAATCATAGGTATTGTCTCTTGAGAGACATAAATGAATTGTCTCTTAAAGGAGATTAATACATATATTCTATATTATATTTATAGAGACAATTTTTTAAGACAATAATTTGAGACACTCGCTTAAAGACAATATTTAAGACAATTTACAAGTTTTTTTTGTCTCGAGTCAAGACAATTTACTTAAAGATTGTCTTAAAACTCGCCCTTTTGTAGTAGTGTACAGACCAAAGTAGAAATAATGTTCCATGATGCAGGAGCATTTATTAATGATTTTCTCTAATTGAACTCATGAATTATTACACAAACTAGGTTTAGTCAAATTTTCATTTTAATTTTAATATTTAGTAATAGTTATGGAAATCTTTATGATTAGGATGTTTTTATGCATATAGATTAGTTTAGTATGTAAAAAAATAAATTACCATATTATTAGATAATTTTTAAAAATGTTTGAATTTATTAGTACTAAATATATTTTTATGTATGAATTTTTTATGTAATTAAAAAAATAGAGATAAGGGAGAGAGAGTGTGTGAAGATACCAACATGTAGTCAAAAACCTAACACATACAAATGATTTGAAAAAAAAATGCATCCATTTTATTTTATTAATAATTGTAAAACAATACCTGCCAATATGATTAACAATGAATCCGTTGCCAATAGCATGCACAATTTCTCATCAAATGGCTAAACTAAAACATTTAAGCACACTTGTGAACCTGGATGGATTAGTAGGTGATGAAATGGATAATGGGTTGCATCACCTTTGCAAATTTTGTAGTGCTCATAAATGGAATCCCATTATATGTATTTCCATCCTCTTGTGGTTGGCACCAGGGATGTCCTATGTCCCCTTTATTATTCTTGATGGTCATTAAGGGATTAAGCTTAATGATCAAATAAGTCAAAGATGATGGTGACATTAGAGGTGTTAAGGTATCAAAGAACATATTTATCATGCAATTTTTTTTGGCAATGTTTTGATTTTTAGTGATGGGATTGTCTCAGAATGGTAGGCATATAATGTTATTTTCTATTCCTTTTGGGTTGCAACTGGAATGTTGGTCATCCTCATTGTGTCCTGGTTATATCCTCATTTTCCAGCACAATGTCACTACTGAAATTTGTGACTCCATCACTGCCTTCCTTCCTTACAATATGATACAACTGGAGAACGATATTACATATATTGGCTTCACCTTAAGCCAATATGTTATCTAGTGGAGGACTAGATGTGGATACATAAGCGCATTGATCATCATATTAGTCTTTGGTGTAATATATGGTTATCCATTGGTGAGAGGATGACATTGGTGAAATAGGTCTTTGAAAGCATACTTGTCTTATGGATTTTTCTTTTAAGGTTGCTAAAACAGTCATTGGGAGGATCAAATAGACTATGTTTAAGTTTTTATGGGTAGGATAGAAGCAATGGTGTGGTTTCCATCCCGTCAAATGGGAGATTCTATTGCATACAAAAGACAATGGGGGTTTGGGGTTTTAATAACCTCCACTGGTTTGGTTTAACATTGGATATGAAAAATTTTTAGAGGGTGATGAATGGTTTTGACATTTCGAGCAATATCGTTGGAAATAAATATTTGAAGAATCTACCCGTCATTGATTGGATTTGGACTAGCATTAATTTGAATTATGTTGGGGGTTTAAACATATGAAGGAGTCTGCTAGATTCAATCTCATGTATCATAAGGTGGATCGCATGGAATGTTGGGAATGGGGAAAAAAAATTTCTAGAAACAAACCCTTTTATTGGGGGTTTAACCTTTTCAAAACTACCTCCAGATCCTATTACTCTACTGAATTTCCATGAGATCTATAATATTCATCATGCCTACATGTCTGGTGCACAGGAACAACAAAATGGTAGGTGGATTAACTTTCATGACCTAGGCCTTCAGGGCTTTCCGACATTCGAGTGGGATGCCTCAATGTCTAATTTGTCATGTAGTGGATTATTACTTAACAATAGGGAGGATACTATTATCTGGCTTGGGAATGCATTCACTAGATAGGCCATGGCTAGACTCGCTTATGGTGTCATCACTAAAAAAATTGATTCGTCTTGTGTAAATTGGTGGAAGCGGATCATTTGGAAATGATCAATCCCTCTGAAGCTTAAGTGTTTTACTTCGTTGGAACTAGACAACAAGATTTTGACTTAGGATAACTTGATTTAGCAAGGATTCAAAGGTATAAACATTTGTATCCTTTGTATGTAGGGATCAAAATCTGCGGATCACCTTTTCTTTATGTGTAATTTCTCTAGAGCCTTGTGGTAGGACGCATTGTTCACATTTAATCTTCAGGAATGTGGTCCAATTAGTTTTCTAGATTCTTTTATTGGATGGTGGGTTGGTAATATGGGGCACTATAAATATATGTCAATATATATTGCATGGGACATATGGAAAGTCCACAAGAAGAAGATATTTGAAGGCCCACATTTTAACATCTCCTGGATTCTTCCTCAGATACTAGGTTTTTTATGACTATCTTTGACCTTGCAGTTTAGAAAGGTTCACTATATCCCTTTTCTGATGGATTCTATGATGGATTATGTTGGTTTCATTGATAGGGAGTAGTAGTGGGGCATTTATGGATGTGGTGTTCATATCATCCTTCCTAGTGATATCACTGTTCTTCTCTAGTTGAATGTGGGGAGTGGTTCCTTCACAAAAGCAAAGATCATTGTAGCTTGGGCACTTATATATGTTGTTGCATCTATGGAGATAGCTTCCCTACAAAATTTTGGCAACTCTAGGTGTGTTGTAGATTGGTTGAATAGAAAGAGAAACTTGTAGGTACTTCTTCTTCAGTGTTGGTTGGACATGTCCAAGTATTAGGGAGCACTTTCAACTAATATATATTTTGTGTATGCATAGGAAAATGAGCTGTAAGGCAGACACCCACTCGAAAAATGGCTTGCGAGTAGAGGAAGGATACATTTTCTTTGAAAATATGAAAATGGCTCACTAGTAAGAAGGGGGAGAATTCTACTCCCTACGGGTCAATGGCCTTAATCTCTTGAGCTTTGACACAATCAAACATTGTGGATGCCTTTGGATTTTTGTGATAATGTTGCTCCATATTTGTTTTTTTTTTTTGTAAACTTGGCAAGTCTCTATTTTTTCTATTTTCAAAAGAACTTTTCACATCCATTTACTATTGCAGGTGGTTTTCCTACCCGAAGGAAACCAGGTATCCACCTATCAGCTTTAAATCCTATCCAAAATTTAAATAGGGTCATTACTATCCATCTAGCAACATTGTATTGTTTGTCTATTCTACTGACTCTACATGTCCAAATAAAAATAAGCATACCGATACTGTTCAAAGTCAAAACCATTTTGAAATCAACTAATTCACTATGTCATTCCTCATCAGAGGAAATTACTGGAGCTAGTGCCTTTGCACTGGATCCTGGCATCTTGCTTCATTGCACAATTCTCCATTTCAGGTCGGTCAGCGTCTGTTCAATTCTACCCAGTGCTAGGTTGTTTCTGTATGACAGATATGGATGGACACTATCTCCCATAATAGTTATGCATGGATTGGGTCCTGTTCTTTGTTCTGCTTTTGTGCCTCTCTTTCTTCTCCTATTGCATGGTCATGCTCTTGGTGTAGGGTCATGGCCCGAGCCACCACGTTCTTTGTAATCAAGTATTGCTATATGGTTTGTTTGAATAGTGATTGCCTCCCTCGAGTGGTTCATGGGTCTGTCACCATGCTTTCCCATTCATCCATGGGGATATCTCGGTATTTGAGGTTGGCTCTTAAATCTCTCTCCCAGCTCGCAATCTGAGCTCTGACTTCCAATGGATTTCCTTCCATGTAGGCGTCAACGATTTTATTCATTTGGTCCTCGTCAGGTTTCCTGCCTCTTCTTTTTTGTTGTCTGCTTGTTCCCTCCTTCTTTGTTCTTCTGTTTCCTCTTTTAGGGGGCATTTTGCTCTCTGTTTGGGTATTGTTGTCTTGCGTCTGGTGAGTTCGGTCTTGGTCAGAGTTCTTCCTTCGGTGTATTGTATTACCTATCACAAAATCGATGCATTCATCAGCTTTGTGGTTTAGATAGAGTTCAGTTACCCAATTACTCTTTTTCTTTCCTTTGCTTGGACCTTCTATCTTCTGGTTTCCAGCCAGGGTCAAAAGGTATCGATAGGTTCTTCTCTTATCCCATTCCACGCAGAAGTTCAACTCCTGCCTTTTTTTCTCCTCCCTCCTGGGGACTTACCCTTAGTTAATGGTAGGTGAAATAGGTATCCCTTGGACCTGGGTTTCTAAGGATTTTTTACAGGGTTTCTACTGGCTACACTCCCACCCCTCCCCCTAGATTGCAATGCCTCCACACTGGAAATTGGGAATTTCCTTTCCCAGCTTCCATCTCTCGGGTCTTCAGGCACTCTGTCTTTCATACCTATGGGACTAGCTATGACCCAGATTCTGAAGGGAGAAATGCTAAATTTTATCTCAGGGTGACCCTCGTTCTCATAGGTTTCTATGCCTTTCCTCTCACTCTCTCTGTCCTGGGTAGACGTAATCTCTTCGGGACTGTTTTTCCCCATTCCACTGGAATTTCTAGAGGAATTGATATGAAAATGCCAGAGTTGATTGCAAAATCAATTTCTTAGAGTCCTACTTCTCAAACATACAAAGCTATCAGAAGTTAGAGCCAGGAGTATTACATATCGGCTTGCTAAGCTTCGCCTTTCTTTCTCCTTTTGCATCTTCTCGCTTCCGCCACTTCCTTTCTCGTCACCTTTCCTTGTCTTCATCTACATGCATAATGCCTCTTTCCTATTTTCCTTGAGATTTATCTGTTTTTTGTTCCCGACTTTTGTCATTACTGCCAACTGTCTTGTTTTATTCATAGCATGGATCCCTTCCTTCCTATCTCGAGATGCTGCCCTCCTATCCTATCTACCATTGTCTTTCATTAATTCCTTTCCTCTCCTGGCTACTCTTGCCGTAGTAATTCTGGCTCTATTCTGCCACTTGTCTTTATTCCTCTGCCTGCCTTCGTTTTCTTTGTCCTGCCCTTTCCTCTGACATTTCTTTCTGGCTCCTCCCTCGTACTCTCGGTGATCCGAATTGGATCCATAAAAATTCTCAAAGTGCCATGACTATATCAAATCAGGACAAACTTTGAATTTATGAACAAAGAGCTATCAGGAAGATCTCTAGACAATGGCAGTTTGTGGCCAGGAAGGAACAACGAGGACCTCGGTCAAAGCGCAGTGACTGAGGCACATGGAGACCGCGTAGGAGGCAAACTGGCAATTGGGAAGCCCGGATCGGGAAACAGAGGCAATTTCTGATGCGTGATTAGCGCTTAGGGAAAAACCCCTCGAGAAGGAGAAGCCCCGAGTGCTCAGTCGCAAGGGAAGCCGGGAAACCGTAGGGGAAGTGCTATGGCAAAAGGCGGGTCCCGCGCCCCAAAACCAGAGGTTATTGGGGGCACTTTGGGGCGGTAAGTGGATTTGGCAGAAAATGAGCGATTCCATACATTGCGCGACGTGTGTCCAGCGGATGAGAGAGAAAACTGCCTCTCATCGTGTGCTAACGGTCGAACAAGTCAACCGCGCGAAATGAGCGAACACCGTAGGATCTGGGGGCTCCAAATCTGATGGCAGAGATTGCGCCCGATGGGGAAACCAAATTTGACGAAGGAATTAAGCCGCTGCATATAAAAGTCTGAAGTCTGATTTGACCACTGAGTTGGCAGATGAGTCATTTTGCAACATAACCGAAATACCGAACTGTTGAGGAAAGAGTTGGTGCAGTTTGTGAGAGGACAAGTGGCCACTCCCTGTGAGATGTTGGTGATGACGCAGAGGCAGGGAACTCCAAGCGAACAGAAGCAAGCAATCCGAAAGGGCGGAAGAGGAAGTGAACAGCCAAGGACAAGTTGGCTTTAAGCCATGAACAGACAGAGAACAGGATGACAGAGAAGAAAAGGAAGAACTAAATAAGGGAACTGTGAAAAAAAAGGTGAAAGAGATAATGAAACATGAAGCAGAAAACAGAGAACCGAGCTGACCTAAGGCAACATCGAGCAAACAGAAGGCTTGAGAGGTTCAAGCAACCCCTGTGAGGATCTATCGGGAATTGAGTACCACATTGGGCTCCTCCCATTAAAGACCAGAGAGGTCAAGATTTGGTAAGGAAAGAGTCTGTGCACTCTAGTGGCATGGGCAATCCAAGAACCACCCTACCAAATGTTATCTATTTCAGGAGACTCAAATTGAGCTCCTCATTTTAAATCTCTTCTTTAAAGACACAATAAAAGAAGGACACCACTGAAAGTTGGACCGGAGATGTAGCCCTGGAGGATAGGGTGAACTCCTTCTTAATTTGTTGTGTTCTTGCATTTCTTACTGTGTTTCTCTTACTGTCTTCCATTTTCCCAGTGTCTATGAATTTTTCAATTTGATTGATCCGTTGCCTAAGATAACATAGACACACACCAGCACATGACTCTGTAATACCTTCATTCATTAATTATTTAACTAAGATCACTCACAAGTGAATTTCAGATCAAGTGGTATGAGAGCTTTGGGCTGTTAAGGTTAAACAAGCTTGTGTTAGATTTAGCTGTTGAATTCTCACTAGATCAAAGCTAAAATTAGGAGAAGGAGAGTTGGTTGAAACTAATCCTGAAATTGGGAGAGTCTATCCTCAGAAGACCATGTCAGGAGAAGGTTTTGTAGGGCCAGACCCTCAATTCATCAATAGTTTCCTAGCCATAAAGTCCATGGTAGAAGAAATGTATAGGGACTTTAGAAAACACAAAGATGAAGATTTGTCAGGCTCCAAACAAGATAAAGGAGAAGATGAGTCTCCTTTTCATGACCACTCAAAAGGCAAGGGGACAAAAGAGAGCTTTCTCACACCTCCTAATAGCCCTAAACATAAAAAGAAAGCATCTTTGATTAAACTGGATTTCAAATTTGATTTGCCTATATATGATGGAGAGTTGAATGCAGAAAAGCTGGACAATTGGATTAGACAAATTGATGTTTATTGCAGAGTGTAGAGTATCGACTCAGACAAGAGCAAGATTCAGCTGGCAAGCCTATGCCTTGGAGGCACTGCCTTGGTTTGGTGGGAAGGCAGGACCCAAGCTGACATGAAAATACATGGTAAGACTATCTATGTTTGGAGTGAATTTGTTTCTGCAATAAAAAAAATAGTTCTATCCATTGGCATATATGCAGCAAGCCATGATGAGTTGGAAAACTCTTCGACAACTGAAAGGGAAAAGTGTGCAAGGTTACACTCAAGAATTTGGAAAGAGAGCATTGATTCTAGGAATTTCATTAGACTCACCTGAGACTCTGTTGAAGTACATTGGTGGTCTACACAGCTACATGAGGCATACCATCTTCATGTTTAATCCCACTAGTATGGATGAGGTATCTGTACAAGCTACTCATCTAGAAGCTAGAGGAAAGAATGGAAGTCCAGAAGTTGGGGGATCATCCCAACCCACTACAAGCAAGAATAAGGAGAAAAGAAAGAAGAAATGGAAAGCAAGGAAGGTTAACACTGCACCGAAAAGCAAGGCTTCATGTACTCACTGTAAAAAGGATGGGCATGATGATGAGCACTGTTGGATTCAACATCTAGAGCTGAGACCTAAGAAGTTCGAGGGCAAGAAGAAGAAGATTGTTGTAGCTATTCAGAAAGATTTGGGGTCAGACTCAAGAGATGAAACAACTATTGCAGCCACAGGTATAAGAGGTAAGAATTCAGAAGTATCTACTAGTAATTATGCACAATCTACTATTGATGAAGAAAATGAGAGAAAAAGACATGAGCTTTTCAATATTTGAGTTATTTCCAAACATCAAAAGATTGATACTTTGTTTGATAGTGGCTCACAAGTAAACTTAATTTCTGAACCAAATGTAAAGAAGTTGGGATTAGTAACTACACCACACAAGAAACCATACCCATTAGGATGGTTGAATGATAAAGCACAACTACAAGTGACTATACAATGCAAACTCAAATTTTCTTTTGGGTCAGCATTTGTAGATGAGGTTGAGTTAGACATAATTCCTTTGGATATATGTGGAATTGTTTTAGGAAGTCCTTACTTGTATGACAGAAAAGCTATTTTCTATAGAGCTGAGAACAAGTATCCACTTGTTAAAGATGGAATTGAATACTTTGTAAGATCTCATAAGCTCAAGAATAATTATACTCTCATAAACTCAGGGCAGTTGAAAAGAATGATAAATTCATGCAAACAATTCTTATTGATGGTTGTAAAGGAAAAGAAACTTGATAAAACCAATGTATTTGAGGGTTGTAATGCTAAACAGCAAACTGATTTAGAAAAGGTTGTTTCATAGTATGATATCTTGTTTCAAGAACCTAAAGGTCTACCACCCAAAATGGAAATAGTGCATGATATTATTTTGCAGCAAGATGCTCCATTGCCTAACATTGGAATGTACAGGTTGTCCGCTTTAGAGAATGCTAAAATCAAGAGGTAGGTGCAGGAGTTGCTCGAGAAATGGTTCATCAGACCTAGCACATCGCCATGTGGGTCACCAATCATTTTGGTGAGAAAGAAAGATGGCTCATGGAGAATTTGCATTGATTACCGAGCACTGAATAAGATAACAATAAAAAATCGTTATCCCCTTCCTCGCATAGATGATCTTTTAGATCAATTGAAAGAAGTTGTTTATTTTTCCAAGCTAGACTTGCATAGTGGATACCATCAGGTCAGAGTTGCAGAACAAGATGCATGGAAGACTTCTTTCAAAACAAAGCAGGGATTGTATGAGTGGTTGGTTATGCCTTTTGGCTTAACTAATGCTCCTGCTACTTTCATGAGATTAATGAATGATGTACTCAGACCTTTTCTTGATGATTTTGTTATTGTGTATCTGGATGACATTATGATATTTAGCAAGACATGGGAAGAACACTTAAAGCATGTTAAGCAAACGCTAGATGTTTTGAAAAGAGAAAACTTTATGTTAAACTCTCAAAATTTGAATTTGGCAAAACATCTTTGAATTATTTGGGTCATATAGTAGGGGGTGGTGAATTGAAGATAGATCCCTCTAAGGTGGCAATCATTGTAGACTGGCCTAAACCCAAATCTACTGCAGAAGTTAGAAGCTTCTTAGGAGCAGCACGATATTGGAGGAAGTTCATTTCTAACTTTTCCTCAATTTCAGCTCCCTTACATGCTTTAATAGGATTGAACAAGGTGTTTCAGTGGGGAGGCAAACAGCAGAAAGCCTTCGACACCTTGAAAGAAAAGATTAGTACAGCACCAGTATTAGCACTGCTTGATCTTCAAAGACCATTTGAGATCCAAACATATGCCAGTGACTATGCCATGGGAGCAGTGTTGACACAGCACGGTAAACCCATATGTTATCATTATGATACATTTAATTCTGCAGTGGTTAACTATCCTACATATGATAAAGAATTGTATGCATTAGTATAGAGTGTGAAAAAGTGGAAACATTACTTAATGGGCAAAGAGACACTAATACATACTGATCATCAACCACCTCAATATCTACAGTCCCAAACTAAGTTGCAACAATCAAGACACTATAGATGGATGGGTTTTCTACAACAGTTTCATTTAGTCATTAGATATAAAAAGGGCATACACAACAAAGTTGCAGACATGTTATCTAGACCCATTATAAATGCATCTACTATACTTAAGCATAATTATGTCTTACATGAGAGTTATATTGAACAATATGCTCAAGATATAGAATTTAAGGATGTATATGCAACTTTGAGTCAAGGAAAACGAGTAGAAGAATTGGATTCTCATGTAAAGGACCAGCTCTTATACCATTGTGGGAAGTTATGCATTCCACAAACTGAAAGAGTAAAGATAATTAGAGAAGCACACACTACTCTAATATCAGGTCACTTTGGGGTAAGTAAAACAATTGCACAACTACAAAGATTTTGTTATTGGCAAAAAATGAACGAGACTGTTTCTAAATATGTAAGAGGGTGTACTATGTGTGCTAAAAGCAAGCCCAGCAATAGAAAACTAGGCTTGTACACTCCATTACCAGTTCCTTCTCACCCTTGAGAAAGTGTTTCCAAGGATTTTGTTGGAGGACTGCCTAAATCTAGGAAAGGTCATGATTATCTATATGTTGTTGTGGATAGGTTAAGCAAAATGTGTATTTTGATACCTTGTAATAAATAGATTATAGCTAAACAAGCTACAAAACTATTTTTTGAACATGTATGGGTTCATTTTGGGTTACCCACATCCATTGTATCTGATCGAGACACCCAATTTGTGGGGAATTTTTGGCCGAGTCTATGGGAACTGATGGACACCAAACTGAAGAAAAGCACAACTTTTCATCCACAAATTGATGGCCAGACATAAGTGTTAACAGGACAGTGATCGAGTTACTTAGAGGATATTACAGCAAGCATCCTAAGCTTTGGGATGAACATTTGTGTTATGTGCAGCATGCTTACAATAAAGCAAAACATTCTTCTACACAGAGATCTCCTTTTGAGACCTGTTTTGGTTTCACACAAGGTCTCCTTTGGATTTTGTCTTTGGTAAAGACACCATAGTTGAGGGACACATTGATGTGGACAGGGCAACTAGGTTCATTGAACAAATCCAAGAGATCCACCAGGCAGTACAGGAATAGCTAGAAAAGATCCAAGCCAAATACAAGGAAGGCAGGACAAGCATCGGATGGAGCATAGTTTCCAAGGTTGTGACCAAGTCTAGCTGTACATCAGCAAGGACAGGATGCAAGGTGAAGGTAAAAAGCTAAAGCCTATCAGGGATACTTGAGAAGATTGGTGAGAATGCTTTTTGCCTTGATCTACCAGCTTACATGCACATCTACTCAGTCGTAAATGCAGATTGCTTGAGATTGTTTGAACCTTCACTAATTGAGGATCCCGAAGAGCAGAGTCAATTGCCTTCTATTGATGACCTGTTATCTGAATATCTTAATGAATTGCAGGAAGATACAGTTCTGGACAGGAAGGTGAGGACGACGCGCAGGGTAGATGTTGAACACCTCAGAGTAGGGCTCAAGGGTTAAAAGCCGAGCAGTGCAAAGTGGATAGAGATTGGACAAGTGAGAAAATTGTACCCTCACTTAGTCGATGCTTGAAAACCAACTTTTGGTGGTCTAAAAGCTTTTTCAGTGGGAAGGCCGTGATCCGAATTGGATCCTTAAAAATTTTCAAAGTGCCATGACTGTATCAAATCAGGACAGAATTCGAATTTATGAACAAAGAGCTATCAGGAAGACCTCTGGACAGTGGAAATTTGCAGCCAACAAGGAACAACGAGGACCTCGGTCAAAGCGCATTGACTGAGGCCCATGGAGACCATGCAGGAGGCAAACTGCCAGTTGGGAAGCCTAGATCAGGAAACGGAGGCCATTTTTGATGCACGATTAGTGCTTCGCTGGGCAAAACCCCTCGAGAAGAAGAAGCCCCGAGCACTCGGTCATAAGGGAAGCTGGGAAACCATAGAGGAAGCACTAAGGCCAAAGGCGAGTCCCACGCCCCAAAACTGGCGATATATCGAGGGTACTTTGGGGCGGTAAGTGGATTTGGAAAAAAACGAGCGATTCCATACATTACGCGATGCGTGTCTGGCGAATGAGAGAGAAAACTGCCTCTCATCGTGTGTTAACGGTCGAGAAAGTCAACCGCGTGAAATGAGCAAACACCGTAGGATCTGGGGGCTCCAGATCTGACGACAGAGATTGCGCCCGATGGGGAAACCAGATTTGACGAAGGAATTAAGCCGTGGCATATAAAAGTCTAAAGTCCAATTGGACCGCTGAGTTGGCGAATGAGTCATTTCGCAACGTAACCGAAATACCAAACCATTGAGGAAAGAGTTGGCGCAGTTCATGAGAGGACAAGTGGCCACTCCCTATGAGACATTGGCGATGATGCAAAGGTAGGGAACTCCAAGAAAACAGAGTAGGCGATCCGAAGGGGCGGAAGAGGAAGCGAATAACCATGGACAAGTTGGCTTTAAGCCATGAACATGTGGAGAACAGGACAATAGAGAAGAAAAGGAAGAACCAGAGAAGGGAACTGTGAAAAAAAAAAGACGAAAGAGACAGTGAAGCAAGAAGCAGAAAATAGAGAGCTGAGCTGACCTAAGGCAGCATCAAGTAAACAGAAGGCTAGAGAGGTTCAAGCAACCCCTGTGAGGATCTGTCAGGAATTGAGTACCACATTGGGCTCCTCCCATTAAAGACCAAAGAGGTCAAGATTTCATAAGGAAAGAGTCTGTGCACTCTAGTGGCTTGGGGAATCCAAGAACCACCCTACCAAGCATTATCTATTTTAGGAGACTCAAATTGAGCTCCTCATTGTAAATCTCTGCTTTAAAGACACAATAAAAGAAGGCCACCATTGAAAGTTGGACAGGAGACATAGCCCTAGAGGATAGGGTGAACTCCTTATTAATTTGTTATGTTCTTGCATTGCTTACTGTGTTTCTCTTACTTTCTTCCATTTTTCCAGTGTCTATGTATTTTTCAATTTGATCGATCTGTTGCTTAAGATAACATAGAAACACACCAGCACATGAGTCTATAATACCTTCATTCATTAATTATTTAACTGAGATCACTCATGAGTGAATTTCAGATCACTCGAGAAGTGTACCTCCTCTACCCCGCTCCATCATCCTTCCGATCACCTGTCTACTCTTGTCCTGTTCCTCCCTTGTCCCTTCCTGTGTCTATCCTTTTCCCTCTCCGCTCCGACCATCTCTCTTCAATTTCTCTAGATTTTCACTCGTATTCATATCTTTTTCTATGAGTTGTATCAAGTGTGCCATTTCCTCTTTCTGGTTTAGCTTTGTCCTGCTTACATCCAACTGCTAGTCTCCATTCCTACATCCCCAATTCGCTAGGCAGTCTGCTGGTTCATTACCTCTTCTTCTCACATGGGTTGGTAGTGTGTATGTTATCCTTCTCAGAAATTTTCTTATCTCCTTGACTATCCATGCGGTCCGCCAGCTGCAACTCAGCTTTTCTGCTGGTGTTCCGCTATGTAGCTGTTTTAATATGTCTATAGCTAGCTTCGAATCTCCTTCTACCTGGAGTTTTTGGTAACCCTCTTGTATGGCTATTTCTATCCCCCTTTTTAGCTAATGGAATTCTGCTTTGTTGTTCGATACATTGCCATAGTCCATCACATATACCCTTAGCATCCTTCCCCTATCATCTCTGAATATTCCCCCAATGCCTGCCTCCCCTGGGTTTCCTTTTGTAGCTCTGTCGAAATTCAACTTTATAAATCCCTGTTGAGGATTCCTGTAGTAATTGATGTCCTCTACTTCTTTGGCCTGGTGTTTCCTTGCAGCCATATCTATTTTGCTTAGTTTTAGTTGTAGACAGTTCAGAATTCGTGTCTCTGTTTGGTCCGCTTTCCAGTCTTTGTCATTCCACTTCTCTATAATTATGGTCTCTCTTATGTTCTAGATGGTTTGGTTCCATATATCATTCGTTGCTCTGCCATCTTCCTTAAAAATCAACCGGTTCCTTTCTTTCCATATGTTCCACAGGATGAACCCTATGGAAAGATTCCAAGCTTTGTTCAGGAATGCATTTTGGTAAGGTTTACTCCTCCATTTTTCTACTGTTAATTTCATACTGTTTATGTCTCTGTCACTAATTTCGAAGAGTTGTTGGTGGTGTCGCCACAGGATGTTGCTGACTCGGCAGGTGTTAGTCAGGTGTTCCATCGTTTCTTCTTGTTCCTAGCATAGCATGCAGCGCGAGAGGCATTGTGTCCCCTTCCTTCGCAACTGGTCCCATGTTAAAGCTTGCCCATGAGTCATAATCTTGGTAAACAATGCTATCTTCAGCCAGGTTTTCATTTTCCAAATTATGTCCCATTTTTTTGTTTCAGGGTTGCTAGTATTACCTACTTTTATGTAGTATCCTTCTGCTATCGTGAACATCCCTTTAATTCTTTTTCCCCATCTTATGATGTCCGTCCCTTCTTTGACCGCTATTCTTCTTGTCACCATCTCCTTTTCGTAGTTTGCCCATTGTTCTGTTTCTGGTGCTTCTTGCCAGTCTTCCTTTTTTTTCCATTTTCTCCAGTATCCGTCCATTTCAGGGAGCCAGTAGTTCTAGACTGTGTCTTCCTCCATTTGGGTGGTGAACTGGTGAATTTCTTGGAGTTGAGGTTGCTAACGAAGTTTTTCTCTTTGTTGCCATGCCTCATCCCAAAAGTTCACTTTGTCCCCCTCCCTTATTTCCCAGAAGCTATGTTCTCTTATCAAGTCCCTATTTGATCTTGCCAAGTTCCATATTGCAGAGCCTTTCTTTTCCAATTGGCTTCTCAGTTTTCCTTCTGGAGATCTGGCCATCTCATATTTTTTCTCCCACAGCTTTTTCCACAAGTCTTCTCCTCCTTGTATCCATCTCCACCGCAATTTTGTCCCCATTACCTGGTTTAGGATATATAGTTTTGCAGCCCTAGTCCTCCTTCTGTTACAATTTTACTTAGCCATTTCCACGATAACAGCGCCCACTTTTTAACTTTGCTCGTCCCTTGCCATAGGAATTTTTTGAAAATCTCCACCATTTTTTGACATATTGTTTTTGGTATAGCTTGGCTAGTCATTTGATAAATTGGAATGGATTGGAGAACCGATTTGAGGAGGATGATGCGGCTCGGGGTGTTCAGAGCCCTGAAAGTCTAGTTGTCCATTCGTTTTTGTATCTTTCCCATCAGGCCTCCCTAGTTAGCAATTCTATTTTGCTTTTCACATAGTTGAATGCCTAGGTATTTAGTGGGGAATTTCCCTACTCTAAATCCCATGGTTCTTGCCAGGAATGATTGGGAAGTCATTTGAGTGTTGAAGAAGTAAATTTCTGATTTTTCTTTATTTATCTCAGTACCTGTTTCTCTTGTAAATTCGTCGAGGATTTCCATTAATTGCTTTGCTTCTTTGAGGTTGGCCTATCCATACAACATGACATCATCCACAAATTGTTGATGGGTTAGGGGTAGTTCATCTCCCCACAATCTAAGTCCCTTTAGCTGTCCGCTATTCACTTTAGCTTTTATCAATCTTCCTAGACCATCAGCAGCTAGGATGAATAGAAACGGGGATAGTGGGTCACCCTGCCTGAGTCCTCTGGACGGGTTAAAGGCTTCTGAAGGTGTCCCGTTTAGCAGTATGGACATGACTGGCGTGGTTATCATGGACATTACCCAATCTATCCATCTGTCATCAAAGCCATAAGCTTTGAGGATTTTCTGGAGATATTCCTAGCTTAGCCTGTCATATGATTTAGCTAAGTCTAGTTTGATCATCATCCCCTTGTGTTTTGAGTTCTTCAGTGAATGGATTGCTTCTTGAGCTACTATAATTCCGTCCACTATTTGTCTCCCTTTGACAAACCCCGTCTGTTCCTGTGAAATCAGCTCTGGTAGTATAGGTTTTAGTCTATTCACCATTATAGTAGCTAAGATTTTGTAAATTACAATACAGAATGCTATTGGTCTGAGTTCTTGTGGTTCCTCAGCCTTTTCTGTCTTCAGAATCATACTGAGGAATGTAGCATTCAAAGACGGGTACATTCTTTTCGTGCATCTAGATTCTTCCACTGCATTTACAATATCTTGGCTCATGAAGCTCCATGTGGCTTAGAAGAATTCTTAGGTATATCCATCCGGTCCTGATGATTTGTTCTTTGCCATTGCCTTCATTGTCTCTTCTACTTTTGTTTCTATTATAACCCTCAGGAATGCCATGTTCTGTTCTCTATTCACCATTTTGGGTATATATTAGCTTATTTTAGCTATATCTTCCTCTCTATTGTTTTATGTTTCGGTTAAGATTCCTTTGAAGTCTTGTACTAGCAGATTCTCCATTTCCTCTTTCTGAGTTATCCTGTTGCCTTGGCTATCCTTTAGAGAGAATATTCTGTTTCACTGTCTGTGCTGTTGCATAGCCTTCTGGAAGAATTTCATATTTCTCTCCCCCTCTTTCAGCCATTGTATTCTCGATTTTTGTCTCCATAAGATTTCCTCTTGTTTTCTTCTTTCCTCTAGCCTGTTTAGTACCATTCCTTCTTCCTCTTCTAATTCTTCAGTTCTCCCGTCTTCTATGATTTTATGTTGGATTCTTTTCATTTCTTTCTAAAGCTTTTCTTGGTCTTTTTTAATATTTCCAAATCCGTCTCTATTCCACTTCTTTATTTTATCTTTAAGATCTTTTAATCTTAGCTGTAGAGTGTGCATTTTGTTTCTTCCGTTCATTCCAGTCTCATTCTCCTTCCACCAATTTTTCATTTTTTCTATGAAGGTTGGATCTCTCAACCAAAATGCCTCGAACCTGAAGGGTCTATTCTGATTCTGTTGGTTCATGGCGATTTCTAATTTTATGGGCCAATGATCGGACCCCTGGCAGGGTAGGATTGTTGCTTCATAGAAAATGTCCTTCCCTATGAAATGTTCTGTTGCAAGGAACCTGTCAAGCCTGGAAGCTATTTGCTTGCTTCCTCCTCTACGGTTGTTCCAAGTGTATTTTCCATTAATGGTGTGGATGTCTATCATTTTCAGTTCTGATTGTATGTCCCTGAATCTTTCCATGTCTGGTTCTTCTCTTTGCAGTCTACCTTTATTTTCACCCTTTGAGGTTGTCATATTAAAGTCTCCGACTATCAACCACAACTTTTCTTTGGGCAGGTTTCCAAGCTATTGCAATTCAAGGAGGAAACTTCATCTTTCCACTGGTATATGGGGTCCATATACTGCTGAAACCAGGAACCATTCTTTGTGTGCTATAAGCCGAAACCTCCTGGTGAGTATCCTTTTCATTCCTATCCAGTGATCTACTATAACTTTTGCAGGGTTCCATAAAATTGCAATTCCCCCCGCGCTGCATTTTGCATCAATTGTCATACATTCATATGTAGGTTTGATTTTGTTTAAGATTTCCTCCATTTTCCTCCTTGTTATTTTTGTTCCCTGTAACAGCATTATTTGGGGTCTTTCTCCTTTTATCCTTTCTGTTGGGTATCTTTGTTTACCTTTGTTGTTAAGTCCTCGTATATTCCAGGATGTAATTATCATTGGGTGGTTGGGTTTGTTTGATGGAATACGGCTAAGAGCGGAACTACTCTTCCAGTGTTCACTAACATTTCCCCCATAATCTGTATCGATTCGTGAATATTCCACCTACCTCTTTTTTTTCTCCTTTCACTTTACTTTATTGGTCTTGATTATTATCTAGTTGGTTGCCTAGTTGTTCAACCATTTCTGTCTTTCCCTGATCTTGTTTTTCTTTGTATTTTTGAAAGGTTTCTCTGTATAATTTTTTTTTCCTCTTTCGGGATGAGCCTTTCATCCAAGTGTTTCCATTCATCTAGAAGTTTCCTCAGGATTTCTTCTTCTGACATTGGATCTTCCCCTCTACTGATATCGATTTCCATTACTTCATTTTCCATTTTCTCTCCCTTTTCCTTTCCTTCCTTTTTCGTTGATTCACTTTGGGTTTTTCTCTTAGTATGTTTTGTGCCTTGGCTTTTGCTGCCCTCCTATCCTTTCTCCTCGTGATACTCCATTATCCGAATTTCCTTATATTCTTCTTCTTCTTGTAGAACTTCAAATCTGTTTGACATTTTTGGTTTGGTTTGTTGTTCCTTTCTTCTTTCCTTGGGGTTTTCCTTTGTAAGTCTTTTTTGGTTTTTTATCTCCTGAAACCCTTCTTTATCTTCTTGATTTTTCCTCTGTTGCTTGTTTCTCTGTTCTTCTTCTTCTGTGTTAAGAGGGCATTCCTTGAAAAGATGTCTATATTCATGACATCTTCTGCATCTAAAAGGGATATGCTCGTAGTCCAACTTTTGTTGCCATACCTCCTCATGGTATTCTAGCTCGACTAACTCCAGGATCGGGTCGGCTATGTTCATATAGACACAGATTCTTGCATATGAAGTGTATCTTCCCTTCTTTGTTGATTCAACTATTTTAACAATATGGTATTTCCTATTCCCTCTAGGATCTCTGGATTCTAGAAATCCATTGGTAATCTGAATAGTATTACCCAGACTGGGGCTGCTAGGAATTTTTCTTTATCAAGGTTATAACATTCCTCCCAGTACCTCATGAATAATCCTGCATTATAATGGAAATAGGGACCATTTTCAAACACTCTTTCTTTATCTTGTAGGTTTGAGAAAATTATCGTAATGAAGTCTCTTGCTCCCAGCTTTAGCTCTATGTGGCCTCGGGGTTGCTATTTTTACTGGATTCATCTGGTGAGGTCCTTTTCCGATGGCCAAACTCCAATAAACTTGAATATTAATGCATGGTCCTTTATGTAGCTTCTATAGCGCTCCAGTTTATTCATTGGAATAATGAATCTCATTTTTTCCACTACGCATGGTAAGCACTTGCCTCTGCGGCCTGCCTGCCATCTTGCTCCAAGAACAGGTCCCCGTATCTTCGTCTCCTCGTCTGAATTGTTGTTGCTTTGTCTTTCTCCTGTCGCTGTGTCTCTATAGGAGGGGATCTCTCCCCTCTCTCCCCTCCTGTCTTCCTCTGTCATTGCTATAATCTCTTGGTTTCAGTGCCGCTTTCTCACTGCGATTTATGGTTTTCCGCACCGCCTACCTCATGACCACATGACCATTAAGGTTGCAGAGCTCCAAAATACCAACTTAAGCTCACAACAAATAATATTATTTTTTGCTCTATATTTGTTGTGATCAATTGTAGTTTTAGTTCGATTGACTTTTGATGTTTATCCACACATATAAATATATATGTATGTTTATTTAGACCTTATATATGTCTTTAAATATTATGTATTATTGTACTCTAGCGAACTACTAGCGTAACTTTTGTGGGTGTTTTAAGCTATCTCTGTTTATAGCAGATATATACACTTATGAAAAAACGTTTTTTCACTTTTGAACAAAAAAAATAATTATCAATTTTAATTTTTATATTTTAAATATTTATTTATTTTTAAAGTTATATATTTTTTATGTAATTTTTTTAAAATCCACAAAAGAATTTTATAAATAATATTTATTAAAAAACACATCCTAGCTGGATACACATTCGTAGAAGTCAATGTACAACTACAATGCCCGTCATATTACCAACTCATTCACGAGCACTATGGAAATTAGCACTGAATTGGGCCGTCCGTCCCATCTACGCATAAACTTCTTCATCATGATAAGCGTGGAAATCGGCACTGAACTGATGTTGATGGTAATGGGCAATAAATAAATGGTCTTGCATTTACGCTATAAATTTTATTTTTAAACAAAAATCACAAGAAATGGGGGCAGTGGAATAGGTTTTTTAAGTATACTTTTTTATTAAATTGGTTTGAGATGTATGTGTCGGAATCACGTTTTATTTTATTTGTAGATCAAGATCTATTTAGCTCCGTTTTACACTAAAAACACAACTTTAAAATATATATAATTAAAGATTGTTTCACCACATTGAATAATTAAAAGTTGTTTCACCAAATTGTTTCCCCAGAATTTAAAATAGTTATACAACCCCAAATAAATATAAAGGAGTTGGCCCAGAGTTGGAGTGGGCCAATTTTTTTGGAAAAATTTTGAATAGATTATGCACAAACCTCCACCGTACGAAAGTCGAGATTACTAAACCAAAGTAGGTGTTAAGTTTTTGGATTTTTTTGGATTTTCCAATGATGGAATTAAGTGAAAAAATTTGAGGTGAAATTTTGATTTGTGTTATTTAAACTAATTTTTTGATTGTATATTCATTTCAGGGCCTCTGGAAAATCTTTAGGACACTTGAATTGCAGAGAATTATCCATCAAACTTGTGATTTCAATAAATTTTTGCCAAATTTTAGAAAAAATAAAAAAAAAAACTGTCGTAAAAATTTCCAAAAAATCACACTAAAAACAACTCCCTTGTATTCGAAGCGATTGTTGGTCTTCTGTGATTTGTTTTTAATAGTCGGTTGGTGTTGTAGATCCGAAGAAACTTTCTTGACTGCCACCATAAGCACAGTAACAATTTTGACTTCCGTCCAGCTGTGTCCACACGTCACTTTTATTTTTCTACGATTTCAAATTTTTGATTCATAGTAAATCAAAGTTGAAATTAGAGAATTGATGAAAACCACTATATATGCAATATTCCTATGCCTGCTTATCGAAGAACATCATTGTGAAATTCTGTGGCGAACATAATTATTTCTAAAATTTGGTTATTTTATTTATTATTTATACGATAACTTCATATAGATTGCAGATTAAGAAAGAGGTTAATTGTTTCATTTTTCATAATATTTAGATTTTTAAAAATATTTTAGAAATCTACAATCTACATTAAAAAATATTTATATAATATAATTTAAATTTAATTTAAATAATAAATATGATGTTAAAAAAACTAAAGAATCAATTTTATTGGTTAATTGGACATCTTACGGAGAAGAGCTCTACTTGGATACTGTCTCTAACATAACACTCTACATTCAATCATCTTAGAACAACTGCCTAAGAAGTAGAAACTAATTCCTAATCTAATGCTCTAGTGAACCGAATCTCTCGAGATTTACATATTCTCCACTGTCTTCAACACTCCCCCTTAATGGAGAAAGGGGTTCACAAGTATTCCTAACATTTCTCTAAACAATTCAAAATTGATTCTACTGATCAGAGCATTATTTTCTTAATGATAAATTTTTTTTCAAGTAATAATTTAAAAAATATCGATTAATATAAAAGACAAAGTTTTACAAAAAATATTTACATTTAATTTAATTTTTATTATTTGAAATTTTAATATTGAGATTTTTATATCTTTTAAAATAAAGTGATTATCTAGTTTTAATGATCAAACCCCTCTCTATTATTAATTATTTCTCAATTTACAATGATGTTAATAATAATTTCTCTTTTCTCTTCACAAGAGGAGAGGTGAAGGAAAATATTGGACAAAACATATTTCCTCTATTGATAATAAAGTAGATTTATCTTGGTAGGAATCGCTATGTCTAAATCTGTACCTATCATCTATGTAAGTAATTTATGCTCTAATTATCAAAAATATCGTAATCAACTTTATTAATATCATCTATGTAAGTAATTTATGCTCTAATTATCAAAAATATCGTAATCAACTTTATTAAATCAACCTGAGCAGCTCACAGGTGTGGAACACCACCTAGAGACTGCCTATGCAGAACACACTATGACTTACATGCATTACACGACAAATATATATAATTTACACACAATTGGGGAAGTTGAAACAACACCCTAAAAAATAGGAACAAACTCCTAATCTAAGGTTCGGTTTGAATCGTCATTCCATTAAGACATTTCTACATTAATCTCAACACTCCTCCTTAATGGAGAAATGGATTCACACATATGCCTAACACTTCCCTAAACAACTCAAATTTGATTCTACCAAGAGGTTTGGTAAAAATATCAGCAACATTGTCACAACTATTACAATACTCAATATGGATTTCTTTTGACTGAACTTTCTCCTTGACAAAATGAAACTGTGTATCGATATGCTTTGTGTTCTTATGAAATACTGGATTATTTGCAAGTTTGATGGAGCTCTGGTTGTTGCATTTGATCACTGTTGCAACCTTTTGTTCTTCTCCAGCATCAAGGAGAAGTCTCCTCAACCAAACCGCTTCACATGTTGCTGCACACATAGCGTGATATTCAACTTCCGTAGAAGACAAGCATACTGTGTTCTGCATTTTGTTGCTCCATGTAATGACCCCAGATCCAATGCTAAATGCATACCCTGTTATGGATCGTCTGTGATCTACATTTCTAGCCCAATCAGAGTTTGAAAAAATTGTCAATCTAACATCACACGAATCAGTATAAACAATACCAAAATCTAAGGTTCCCTGGAGATACCTCAAAACAACTTTTGTTGTAACCCAATCGCTCTCAAGGGGCTTTGACATAAATTGTCTCAATGCACTGAGTGCATAAGCCAAATCTGTCCTAGTTGTAATCAAGTAGATTAGACTCCCAACCAGATGTCTATACAAAGTTGTATCTACCTCCTTAGATCCATCATCATTTTGAAGTTTTAAATTCTGCTGTAAAGGTATTGTTGTAGCTTTGTACTTATCCATTCTGAACTTTTCCAGTAAGCTCCTAACAAAGTTACTTTATGACAGAAAAGTTTGTCCAAAATCCCTCCAGACTTCTGAATCCAAACAGTAATGTAGCTCTCCAAGGTCTTTCATCTCAAAGACTCCTGACATCTGCTCCTTGATTTCTTTAATGAGATTATCAACATTCCCTATAATGATTAGATCATTTACATATAAAGAAATAAAAACAATCATTCCCTCTTTATCAAACACGGTATAAAGATTAGGGTCATTTTTGCTCCTTTTATAACCATGTTGCAGGAAAAATGAATCAATTTTGTCATACCATGACCTGGGTGCCTGTTTTAGTCCATACAACGCTTTCTTCAACCTGCAAACTAAATGTTCTTCACCCTGTTTGACAAACCCCTCAGGTTGCACTAAGTAGACTTCTTCTTTTAAGTCCCCATTTAAAAATGCAGATTTAACATCTAGCTAGTGAATCATCCAATGGTGTTTGGTAGCTAAAGAAATTATCATTCTCATTGGGTTTAGTTTACCTACAGGGAAAATGTTTCATCATAATCTATATCTTCTTGGTGCGAATACCCCTTTGTAACTAGCCTAGCTTTATACTTATCTATACTCCCATCTGCTTTAAATTTAGGCTTATAAAACCATTTGCAACCTATGGGTTGTTTGCCTTTACATAGTTTAACTAAATCCCAAGTTTTGTTTTTGAGGATTGATTCATATTCCTCTTCCATAACAGCCCTCCATTCACTATATTGACTAGCTTCTTTATAACTAGAGGGTTCAACAACATTCATCATACTAGTTATAAAAGCATTTTCCCTATATCTTGCTGGAAACTGAACCTTCCTACCTGATCTCCTGAGTGGTGGGGTAGCTTCAAACCTTCTCTAATCATCATTATTGATGTTGTTGTTGCTCATTGTTGTCACCTGATTCATCACTTCCTTCTTCCACCAACAAGGGCACATGCCATTCTTCATTAGCACTCTCATGGCTTCCATCATTAACCTGCTCATGAAACACTACATCTCTGCTCGCAAAAACTTTATGAGTAGAGGGATTAAATAATTTCTAAGCCTTAAATTCTATACAATTCCCAACAAAAATACATTTGATGGCCTTTGAATCTAGTTTCTTTCTGTCTTCCTTTGCGACATGAGCAAAGTCTTTACTGCCAAAAATTCTCAAATGCTTAACTGCAAGCTTATGCCAAATAAAGCTTCAAAAGGAGTTTTGAAATCTAAACTTCTTGTTGGAATCCTATTGTTTAGAGACACTATGTATTATTCCGTCAACCAAAAACCCATTAGAAAGATTCTTACATTTCAACATACTGCGAGCACACTCCACAAGAGTTATGTTCTTCCTCTCTGCAACCCCGTTCTGTTGAGGAGTGTGGGGTTCTGTAAAATGCTGTTGTATCCCATTATCTTTGCAGTATTTTAGGACACAAGCTTTCTTGTATTCTCCCCCTTGATCTGAGTGGAGAATCCTGATGCATTTACCTGTCTGCTTTTCAACCATATTTCTGAACTCCTTGAAGTATTCAAAAGTTTGGTTCTTCTTCCCGAGGAAATACACCCAAGTAAATCTAGTAAAGTCATCAATAAGCAGTAAACAATAGTATGCACCACCTAACGACCTTGTCTACATAGGCTCACATACGTCTGTGTGTACCAACTCGAGTATATCTCTCCTCCTTCTATCAACATTCACAAGAAATTCATCTCTATGCAACTTTCCCAGTGCACATGCATCACAATCAATATGAACAGGTTTTAAAACAGGAATACCTTCGACCATACCTCTTTTCTGTAATAGCAACAGATCATTGAAGTTAATATGGCTGAACCTCTGATGCCATAAGTCCATTGTAGTCATGGCAGATGATGTCAATGCCTGATGTGGTGCGCTTTTGACATTTAGCTTGTACAATCCTCCCACATGAATACCTGATGCAATAGGCTTCATACAATCCAACAGGTCTTTAATGACACAATATGATTTATAAAACTCTACCTTGAGATTTTGATCAGTTATAGTAGAAACAGAGATCAGATTCTTTTTTATCCCGGGTACATATATCACATTATGAAAATGTATAATATTTCCATAAGGAAAAACAACATGAATATTACCATAACCTTTGATTTGGTACCCTCTATCATCGCCAAGATAGATGTTTGCTCCACTGCTGGTCTCTTTGAAGTCTTCAAACCACTGTTTGTTCCTTGTCATGTGGATGGATGCACCCGAGTCCACAAACCAGGTATTTGCTTCATCATCCTTAGCCGAAAGCGCAGAGTCAGATGTGAATAGTATGAGGTTATGACTCTATTCCTCATCAACAAAATGCCCTGCATGTTGTGTATGTCTCTTCTGGCCTTCATCAAAGTTCTTCTTCATGCAATATCTGGCTATATGGCTGGTTCTACCACAATAAAAGCATTTGGTCGCAGAGTCATTTCTATTGAAAGACATACCTTGAGGTGGGGGCATCTTTCTCTGTGGGGTTGCGCTGCTCTTTTGTGCTGCATTTGGCTTTCCTCTGAAGGGCTTCTTCTTCGCCATTAAGGCCAGATTTGAACTCTAAGGTTTATGAGTCAGTCACCTTTCCTCCTCTCGCATAAGGATCCCAGTCAATTCTTCAAACACGGGGGCTTTTTCTCTTACATTCAAGCTAGTGATGAACATTTGATATTCGTCAGCCATACCATTCATGGTAATCGTGACCAAATCTGTATCTGACACAACTTCACCGATATCACCCAGCTTGTTCTTGAGCTCCTTGATCCGCGAAATAAATGCTACAACTATCTCATTCTCCTCCATCTTTATGGAGAGAATCTTGCTCTTCAAGAAAAACAATTGATTGGTGTTCTTGACCTCATGGAGATCTTTGAGCGTCTTCCAAATTTCTAGTGCAATATTGCAATCACGGATATGGGGAATAACACAATATTTGACCGACAATTTGAGGAGAATTCTCGCCTTAGTCTCCCGCTTCTCACAGTCTTGGATTGTTGTTGTTGTTCCTCTTGCATCCAGGTTTGGCTTCACGTCATCATTATTCACAATTTTCCATGCATTGTGTCCCTCAAGCAGGGTTTGCAGCTTAAATTTCCAACCAAAATAATTGGATCCATCCAGCTTGTTAATCTCATTGAGGTATGCTTCTGCTAACTAATTATTCATCTTGAATGAATAAAAAATAAATAAACTTCAACTCGAGCAATTAAAAAAATGACCCTAGGTCTTCAAGACTACTGCAATTGCCAGTTCAAAAAAAAAAAAAAATTGAGCCGAGATCCCCTTTGTTTTTAAGAAATCACTTCAATTCCTTCTTAGAAAGAAAACGAAAAATCCACCCCCTCTATCAAATAATAAACCCTTTTTTTAATTAAGTTTTTAAATTAAAAATTAAAAACTTTAATTAAAAAAAAAAATCCAATCTCCTTTCACCGAAATCAGAATGAGGATCATGTTGGGAACCATTCCTCCAATTCCATTCTGCCTTAAAAAAACTCTCAGCAGCACACACGTCCACGCAGACAGCGATATATTAGCTCGAATGGCAGAATGTCTCATGACAGTCTTTGAGCTATTTGAAAGTTTAAGTAGTAGCAATGGCAACCTCTATTCTCAAGACCAATGTTAAATTGGGCACTTCTTACACAAAATATTGATTCAAAAAATATCGATTTCCACCAGCAACCCAAAGCGCAGAGGGTGACCTTTCCAATCAGGGCCAGATCATATGGAAAAATGAAAATTCAAGCCTTTTATGCAAATCAAAATTTCAACCGACGAGGAGGCTTGAAATCATGATTAACATTAGTGATGCCCCCATTATTATTGTAGTTGTAATACTAGTGAGGGGGCATCACTAGTATTATAGAGTCTATGAAATCATGATCAACATTTCTTTTGTTCTCATCATGAGTTTCCTTTACTACCCTTTCACCATTAGTGACCATTTCTTGTGGCAACTTATTCAAATTTATCTTCAATTCTTTCATCTTATCATCCATGCCATCCATCTTAGCATCCATGCCATTCATCTTAGCTTCCATGCCATTCTTTAAACCATCCATCTTAGCTTCCACGCTATACATCTTAGCTTCTACATCTTTCTTTAAACCATCCATATTAGATTCTGTTACTTTTTGTGTGAGTGACATTTGTTGCACTTGGTCTCGTAATTTTGATATATCATGTTGCATTTCTTCCTCTTCTTCATGAGTCATGCTAGAGCTCTCAGGTTGCTTACTAGGTGTTTGCATTTTCTTTCCTCGGGGCATCAATTACCGATAATAATGCTTTACTATGCCCTTTGAATTCCTTCAAACTAATTTTTCAAACCAAGCTTATGCAAAAAATAAAAAATAAAAATAATACACACCGTTTTTCACTTTGTAGGAGCTCAATATTGAATCTGATATATCTCTGCAATTTCAGATCATCCAGTTCTAAAATTGCGACCTGCAGTAGCCCTCTGTGTCCTCTTTCCAGTGCCACCAATTTGATCGAATTTAGATTCTCCAAGGCAGAGTTATGCACAATCTCCCAAGATGACCTAATTACAGACCTTTCCAGAAGAGAGAACTTGTATGAAGTGCCACGTGTCATAGTTTTGACCTTAGTATCTAAAAAATATACATAAGAAACTACAGTCTGTCCTATTTCTGTAGCTTCTTACGAAATTTCAATCTAATGCTCAAAACAAAAGTTATGACGATTTCCCCATGTCACCTGTTTGGAATGAAATTCGGATGTCTGCAAAAAGGCCAAATTCCTCAAATCATATCTTCGCAAATATAGCGCGAAACACTCTTAAATTTGGACCCGAGGTTCATAACGATTTCAGCCCAAATGGGTTTTTTTTTAGCGTCTGAAACATCGCAGAAAAAAAGTTATAGCGCAAATGCCACGATGACCTATTTGGAGCAGTAAAACCCTAGAATTCAAAGCTCTGATACCAAATGTTATGAAACCAGCTCACAAAAAGATAGAAAAAAATAGATCAATGCCTTAGAAATAAGCCTCTTCGAGGGGGCAACCTCCTTTACATTACACAAATGAACAATTCTTAGATGATTCAAATGACAAAACCTCCTTTCTATATATAGGAGTCTAAGGGGTCACAATATAACCAAGCCGACTTAACAATAATAATATAAAGGCACAAAAATAACGATAGAGGGATTCTATGGGGCATAGTAATAACAATATGGGGACAATAAGGGCACTACAATAATAATAAGGGATACAACTACAATAGTAATGGGGGCATCACTAGTATTATAGGGGCCTAACAGTCTGCTTCTCTCTCTCTTCACATCAGACTCATTTATGATACCAAGCAGCAGCGGCTTCCTCACGTGATTAATTGCAGCGTCTGCAGCAAACCAATAAAAAAACTTTTCTCCGGTCGTGTAAGGGATCTCGGGCTCATGCTTCTCTCTAGAGAAAAATAGCACCCTCCTCAGACTCCGTTAGATTCAACAACAGCAAATTGAATATGTCAATGGATTTCAATATGAAGCCTGATAGCTTGATTGTGATCCTCCACCACACAATCTGTGGTCTCCTGGAGCAGTGATCCAAAAGAAAACTGATAATCTACCCTGAACCCACAGCAATGGCCTTTACCACCACGTTGAGTAGTAGATACCACCATTTTGGAGATACCTCATGGATGGAATAAGCCAAATCTATGGACTGAACCCAAATCATTGGCGAAAATGCAGGCAGCAGCCTCCTCAATAGTCCCTCCGCCCTCCTCAACAATCCCGACCTCCTGCGACCTCCTCCATGACCACCAATACACAATCTCCTCACGCAACTTTCTCCTATTCGCACAGTCGGCGCGATTGAAGAATGGCTCACTCGCGCCTTTCTTGATTCGACACGAGTATCGCGCAAAATTTCGCATTGGTCTCCCTTCAAATCGCGTTGGTCTCTCCACTCAGGGTTACTCGTCGTCCTCATCCCTCTAGCTCTGATACCATGTCAAAAATATCAGAATCAACTTTATTAAATCAACCTGGGTAGCTCACATGTGTGGAAGACCACCTGGAGACTGCCTCTGCAAAATATGCTCTGCCTTACATGCATTACATGACAAATATATATAATTTACACACAATTAGGAAGTTGAAACAACACCTAGAAAATAGGAACAAACTCCTAATCTAGGTTCGGTTTGAACCGTCACTCCATTAAGACATTTCTACATTAATCTCAACACTAATAGAGTTGGGGATGTGAATGTATAAAAATGAGTTGCTTATGTGCATTATGTGTTGTTTGATATTTTCTTACTAATAATGGAAAGAGATTATTGCATAAAAGATATGTGAATAACATTCATTGTTAAAGTGAAGTAGGAAATTCCAATAACTAGAATAGGAATATGTTAATCTTCTAGGCAAAAGATACATTTAAAAATAAAATAAAAATTATCTAATAAAAAATTCAAAAATAATTTTAAATCCACATAATCTAAGTTTCACATGTTATAGAAATTTTCTAAAAAACATTTTACTTATTTTAAACGAATACAAATACTTGCAAAATGAATTAATTAATTAAATTATCAAATTTTTACAAAATAGATGAAATTACTATACTAAATTTATTTATTTTATTAAAATATTTATAAATTTAACTCACTCAATTTAAAAAATTTAAATTCTAAATACACTTTACTCAACCATCAATTAAATTATCATTAAATTATATGGAAGTATAAAACTCTTTTCAAAATTTATCGTCAAACAACCCGCAACCTGTGTAAAAGGCAAAGCTCTATCTTATTAGTCCTTGCCATCTGGCAATGGCATGGGACTATAGTAATCGAAAAGCTACCACTAATATTAGTTTGAGCTGGTTATCACGAAAGTTTTTAGGTTGCCCATATATTTTTTATAATGAAATCTGTTTAGCCATCTTATTTGGCCTCTTCCCAAGGAAGGGAGGCCAAAAACATATGTTATATCTGTTTATTTCGTTGCCATTTTCATTTGTTTCCGTAGCATTTCCAATCTCTGAACTAATGCTAGCATTAGTTCGAGTAAACCAGGAGGGATCTTGGGATTTATCTGTAGATCAAGTTACATTAACCTCATGCATGATTTACACATGGCTTAGCCTAACCTCATGCATGGTTTACACATGGCTTAGACTGCCAGCGCATTGTCATTATTGTCGACCACTACTTCTTTCTCACCTAGAGCTGCTATTGTTTCATTTCACTTCAACTAGTAGGTTGGGTTAACCGAGGGTAGGGCAGAGGATATCTCTTAACCAATTAACTAGCAAACGACCAGAAAAACCGGTTCAAGGTCGAGGAGAGCTATTAACCAGCACAATAAACTGTGTATAATCATGGACTAAGTTACCAACACAATAAATTGTGTATAATCATGGACTAAGTTGTTGAATCTAACACTAAGTTGCTGAATCTAACACTGATTGGCAATACACTGATATGCAATCTAAGTTTTTGGAAGCTTAGCAGAGTTTGTTGGAAGTTTACCAATCATTGTAGCCTATGCTGAAGAGAAAGACACTTTGATTCAGATGTTGTAGAGGAATTTCTTCTAATTCTTGAAGAGCCCGGAAGAGTGGTCTCAATTGAGGTGTCAATTGTCACTAGATTTGTGGTAACAAGGCTCCCAAATATTTCATCAAGCAACTTTCGGAGATACAGAAAACAAGCGCTTTCAGAGGGGGATTTTGGGTATCGAATGGCGAGATAGAATAGACGTATATAACAAAACTAGATAACTACTGCTTTTGACTCTACCTTCGCCTTAACTATGCGGGTGTATCCTCTGATGGTGGATAAAATCCTGCTAGCTTTGACTTTGCTGTCTTTCCTGCTTTGCAGGGTAAACTTGATACTTTGACATTGGGGCACTGTTGCAGAGTCTACTGAATCTTTTCATTGATAAACTTCATCAATCGATTATGGATCAATAAGCTCACTGGTGTCATTCACTGGATCATTTACTGGTCTCGATCAATTGGATATGGAAAGGGGTATGGTTCTCTAATAGAAAGGGGTGTTGCGGGCTTTCAATCTTTACCTGGAACCGGGCTAGGGTAAGCTAGCTCTATCGATGCTTTTGGAACTAAACTCGGAAAACGCTACATGGGTAGAAGCCAAGGTAGCAGGAGTAGTTGATCCAAAAGTTTATGGAGCAGTCATTGAAGCCAAAAAGCTTCTAGAATATGTTTTTTTATTTTCCTTGCGAGCTTTGTTTACAGATAACTTCATGTGGCTTCATCCACGTATTTCATGGCATGTTATGGTTCATGTGGCTTCATCCACGTATTTCATGGCATGTTATGGAAAATAGAGTGCCCAGGCAAGTGGACTCATGGCTTGTGGAAAATACAGCAGTGAGGCAAGTGGATCCATCGGGCCCACATGGCTTAGAGGTCATCCTTTAAATATTCGGTTCATTCAAAATTATTTGACAAATCACTTTGCAAGGGTTTGTTGGGGGTATTATAATGTTATGATGTCTGCATGGATCCATCCGTGCCCAGAGCAGTACCTTATGCTCTGTACCTTCTCTAGGTTAGCAAACATGCCCAGGAATAATGATTAGGTAGTTTCTTTCTTATTTTTTGATTTAGATGAAATTTTAAACTGTATCCAAGAGAACTCAATCCATCCTTGTTTAAACGGTATCCAACAGAACTTAATCCATCCTTGCATGACTCAATTAACTAGTGTCGCCTGACTCAATTAACTAGTGTCATTTTTCTTTGTGAAGGGCATCTAGAGACAATAATTTTCTTTGTGAAGGGCATCCATTGACAATAATTTCAAAGACCCTCAATAGGGAATGCTCGCTCTATTATTTGGTCGATTTCCAAGTTACTTGTCTTATTGCATAACCTATGGCTTTAGAGCAAACCAGGTTCAACCATACGTACCCAGACACAGTTACTTGGTTTACAAATCTACTCACCTTTTTAGAGTATTTAGAACTAGTACTGCTTTCTTTATGTTTCAGACAAGGGAAAGGATAGACATCCTGAAGGAAAGGAATGCCAGCCCCAGACAGTTGGACAAGGTGGAGCCTATGAAATTATTGGAGATTGAAAGTGACACTTCTAAGAGAAAATACTTTCCAAGAATATTGTCTCTTTTCTGTGATTGGGTTCAAGTTTCCAGCACTTTCGTAACCATTGGCTCCTTGTGTCTTTGTAGGACACAAACACACTAGACTAAATCCTTCCTTCTTCTCCTTGCTTTGAACTCTAGCAACCCGAACAAAGCAGCCAATCTTTAACTCGATTGAGTACTAATAAATCATTTTTACAGGTCGATTGTTATGTATGTTGGGTGTACATCCTACAAGATGCAAGGTAAGTTTTCCATTCCTTCACTCTTTTGTGTCTTTTAAATTCTGTTGTTTATGGAACCCATGTGTGAAAACCTCATCCTTGAAGTAGATTTGGTCCAATTGCTAAGAGTTGGCATTTGCCAAGGTCGACATTTCATGGAACCATTATATATGTGTAGAATGCATATATAGGCTTCAATAGAATAAGCAACCGTATATGGCTATTCTAGTTTGTTGGCTGCAATAGAATAAGCAAATTGTATATGGCTATTTCTAGTCTATGCTTCTATTGCAATTTGCCTAGATAATTTAGCTTTTCATGGGTGCCTTTTTTGGCACACACTTGAGAAATTGAAACAATGGTTGATTGTGGTAAGTCGCTTTCTTTTCAGGAATTTGAAGAGAGTGGAAACCTGAACATTACTTTCAGGAGCTTGTTTCGCTTGCCAAGGAGGGTGTGCAAAGAGGAAAGGTTAGTAATTATTATCATATTTGGATGATGCCTCATGGTGATGTTATATTTATCCCATTTCTTGGTGAAAAAATTGATATTTGTATGGTTAAAAGGGATGTCGTTGTCTTCCCTTCAAAAAGTACATTCTTAGCCATGTTATATCAAAATAGTGTTCCAACCTACTCATGTAAAGTCAGGGAAAATGCATGAAATATAGCTTAGAAATTTGTTCCCAAGGATTTAGATGGGCTGAACATTGAACAGATATAGACTCTAAAGTTCAAAATACATTTGTCAAGCCCAAGCTGCCCTTTAACTTTATCTGGAATGCATCTATATAGTTATGAGTACAGTCATAATATATTAGTATTGTTATTTTTCTATTTTTTAGGACTCCTTAAAGTTTTAGTGTCTTAGGTTGCGGTTTCTTGGTCTTGGTTGCAGAGAGAATTATAGGTTTTCCTCCCATTTTTATTGGAACCTGGTTTTATCAGCCTTTCTGAGATGAGGCAGAACATATTTTGTAGTTAGTTCTTGTATTTAGTTCTTTTCAGTAATAGTTTCCTTTTCAGACACATCATCTTTATTCCTATTCGGTATCGTGCATGAGGTTGATGCTAGTGATACTTTTGACAATGTTTTATTATGGTTAGAATTTGAGTTGTATGCTATAGTGATTTCATTCCAAGGACATGCAGTAGTTGTAACTTCATTGAAGATAGTTTTGAAGTTTTTGTATTGAAATTTTCTATGGATTGAAGATTAAAATTCGTTTACCCTATACATTCATACTCAAAGTCTATTTTCACTATTTTCGCTGAGACACAGTAACGTGTAACCATCCTCTCTTATTACTAGTGTTGATAGTCATATTAGAGGTGGGGTTGTCTCGTTATCTGAGGTTGTGATTGAGTTTAGGGTGCATTATAATTGGTTTCTGAATAAAGACAAAACAACTAATTTCTGAATAAAAACAAAACAACTAAACTATTTCAGATATATACAGGTCCCTGAATATTTTAGTCAGGTCATGATGCTTTTACATAGATGTCTGATGAATAGTGTCAAAAGTTATGTTCTGTTTCTGTATTTAACAGGTTTTTTTTTTTCCTGTTATATAGAATGTAAAGTCTCCAACTGAAATGGAGTCCTTGCATAGGATAGTGTTTGAAGGATCAAATGCTACAACAATTCTTGTACCATGTTCAACCTGGTTCAGATCAAGATATGTTGGAAGAGGTTTCAATAGTGCAGGATCTAGTCAATTTGTAACTGGGTGGTCTACCTCAGCTGCCTATGCCTTTGCTTCTGGGTTAAATTTTTTTGCTGAGCAAACAAGCATAAATAATTATTATGTTAAGCATAAATAAATATTATTCATATTTTTCTAATCATTTCTAACTTACATTTCGATGAATAGAATGTAAATCATTGTTGGTTGTTTCTTTAGTGAAACATTACTTCTATGTCTTTAGTGAAACGTTACCTTTATGGTTATGTTTTTATTTTTGGTGTTAATTGTCAAAGTCTAGAATACTGTCTTTAGTGAAACATTACCTTTATGGTTATGTTTTTATTTTTGGTGTTAATTTTCAAAGTCTAGAATACTGTCTTTAGTGAAACATTACCTTTATGGTTATTTTTTGTTGATGTTGTTAACTGTGTAAGTCTAGCATAGTTCTATTTTAAAGCTAGATCTGTTAGGTACCAACAGGCATGAAAATGAAACTAAGATCCAAACTTTCAAGTGCTTAAAAGATTCAGGTTAATTTTTCTTTTACACTATGATAATGTGACACCTCATTCATCTTGCCGGTAGATGGCACCTTACATATCTCTGACCTGGGCTTTGAGTCCACCTGCAATCAACCTCTTTTTATTATCTTGGTTGATAATCATTACACATGGATGGACGGATAGATAATGTGACACACCCTTATTCACCCGATATACCTCATTTACATTGGTTGTAAATGAGTTGTATATACCCCATGGCTATAAACTGGGCTTTGAGTGGACCTTGTTTCTCTCTTTGCAACAAGGCGTTCTTATCAATTGTCAATGCCCTGTTGAGGCAAGTGGCAGAGGCAAGTGGTATTAATGGTGTAGATTTGTTTTTTTTATATGTAAATCATGCTTCTTTAATATACCAGACACAAGCCTGACTTCCAACTTCCAAGACTATTACTATCCTGTCACTAGTCTATGTTTTTATGCATAATTGTTGTGTTTCATTTTGAATCAGCTTGAACTGGTCCCTTAAAAGACAAATGGTATTGGATCATTTTGTGTGCTTATGTTATATACAACAAGATCTATTCTGGCATTCAAAATAATATATTTTATGTAAGTTCCTTATGCATTGAATTCATTTACTATCATGCCATACCTGCCTACTTTAGTTTTCCTGGCTTCATGACACCAATGGGTTAGGACATCATTTATCGAAGTTTAATTAGACTTGTTGAATATCTCACACAAAATACTAGCAAATGTTGTAGCTTTACACATTTGGATCATTTCTGCCCGAGTGGTCAGACAGGACCGGACTTGAATTGTTCAAGGGAGATTCTAGACACTATCATTTCGGTTTGAGACACCATGGAATGGACCAACGAGTCTCTTTTTCTCAAGATTAAATTTGACAAAGCATATGATAGCATTCACTGGTCATCTATATTATTACATAAATGCTTCACTGATTTTGCTCCACCTGTGTTTCAAGGCTAACACTTTTTTCTCATGTTTCTGCAGTTAATGTTCCCTTGCCAAACCCATTTTTGCTGCTTCAATTCATTAGACAGGGGTGTCCACTAGCTCCCTACTTGTATGACTTTTATGCTTTTTCTCATGTTTCTGCAGTTAATGTTCTCTTTCCAAACCCGTTTTTTCTGCATAACCACACACAGATATTTGGGGAAGTATATGAACAACACTTTTAAGTAGTTCTTTGCTAATACAGGCATTGAATTGTAGCATATTGTTCCATACATCACTAAGTAGAACGGTGTCCTTTAATATATATATATATATATATATATATATATATATATATATATATATATATATATATATATATATATGTATATATATATATATATATATATGTATATATATGTATATGTATATGTATATGTATATATATGTATATATATATATATATATATATATATATATATATATATATATATATATATATATATATATACATATATATATATATATATATATATATATATATATATATCACACACACACACACACACATATATATAATGGAAAATTGCATGTTGCAGTCTCTTTCCCTTTCTCCAAAACTCTATGTTGAAGTTGTTAACGATGCCTACTACATTAAGAACAAAGTCTTCAGAAAGCCCTAAATGAAGTCACTCCTTTTGAAGGCTGGAGTAGTAGGAAACTAGGAGTTAAGCACTTCATAGTGTTTGGTTCACCAGCATGCGCTCACATTCCTGTGGAAAAATGCGAGGCCTTGGAACTGAAAAGACGACCTTTCCTTTTTTCAAATGGTGCAAAGCATTATGGTCCACTCACTGCTACTACAAATGCACTGATCATTGCAAGAATTTTTTGATTGAAAAATGGATTCTTAATTCACTCCCATGACACCTCTACTTCATTAGTGATTCCAATTTTCATTATGAATTTTGCTGACAAGGTAGCTGCTGATCCACCTAGGCTTATTTTTTTATGATGAGGACACTACTTTCTTTTGTTCACATGCTAAGAGTTATGATGAGGATGCTGCTACAAATCCAACACAAGTTACTGATCCTCTTGTTGAGGATGTTGCTACAAATCCAATAGAAGTTGTAGATCCTCTTGTTGCAACACCACAATGGGCACGTCAGACACAAGTAGTAGCTATGAGACTGGGTATGACTAGCTATGGCTAGAGCTTCTAGCAATGACCTTCAAGCAATTACTAGCGACGGTTATCAGCAATGACAATATGCAATTACCTTCTGTCAATGATCGACACTATGAATGTCTTTGACTAATACTTATGGGCTGGTCTGACAGCCCTCCCCAAAGGGGTTGGGAGGGTTCATATTAAAGTCAATAAACAAAGATATTCTATAATTCATGTTTTCTAATACTAAACGTTTTCTTCAACCTGCCCCTCAAGACAGGGACTTGTTGTGGTACCGCCCTTCTTGTTTAATAAAAACCTTACCTGTGTAAAAGACAAAGCTCTATCTTATTTAATATTTAATAAAAACTTTGACATTAATATATAAATATAAATTATCTATATAAAAATATAAATTTACCTTTTAAGCAACCCACTATGTTACTCGATTAGAACTTTGACATTCCTATAAAAGTATACATCATCCACATAAAAATATGAATTAAATATAACATGGAATTGTAAATTTGTGCATATAGCTTATAATAATTATAATCATTTTATAAAGTTCAAAAATATTGTTACTTCTTTATTTATATAATCATGTATTTTTGTTGTTGACTACCGGACTATCGTGAGAATAAAAAATTTAAAAAATTGGTCAAGTTTTTTCGGAGTTTATTTATATAATTATATGAAGCTAGGAATCACCACATCGTCTTTGTTACTTCTTTATTTATATAATCATGTATATTTGTTGTTGACTACCGGACTATCGTGAGAATAAAAAATTAAAAAAATTGGTCAAGTTTTTTCGGAGTTTATTTATATAATCATATGAAGCTAGGAATCACCGCATCGTCTTTTAATAATAAAACGGCATGAAGTCAATTTTGAGAATAGGAATGAATATTAAAGTTGGATAATTAAGTATATGAATTTTTTTCACATATTTAAAAAAAAATTGTTTAATTATTAGCTTTTTTTTATTTTTTATTTATTTATTTTTTAAGATTTTGGTTAATATTTGGTGGAATTTTTAGTTCAAATTTTTATTATTGTTGTTTAAATTGGGTTTTTGATTTTATATATGAATTTAATATTTGAAAATTTTGGAGTGATAAATGTGGAGAGTTCACAACTCAAACTTATGCCCCTACAATATTTTGGACTATTTTGAACAATCAAAGAGGGATTTGCTGGAATCACAAATTTGACTTGTAAAATCTCCACAATTTGAATGTCCCAAAAATTTTCCACTATGTTGAATTCAGATATATAAGCAAAATCTAATTTAAAAAAATACACATTTGACAAAAAAAAAATAAAAAATCTCCTAATTCCTACCAAAATCTCTACCAAATCTAATAACTAAATATTAACTAGATATTACCTGTTACATGTAGTCTACCTATACCTCTTACCTGTAATCTACCTATGCCTCTTATTTGTAATCTCTCTCACAACCAAGAAAAAAAATTGGAAACCCTAAAAAAAACCTAGCAAATAGCCTACAAGTTCGTGTAATTTGTTACAAATCAATAATTGTATTGAAAATGCTCTTAATATCTACAATATAGTAATAATTAAATAAATAAATTATATGATTTAATTTTTAAAATGAAATTTAAAGAAGCAAAAAATAAAGAAATTAAATTATTGTATTTATAAACAGTTTTTATATCTTACTATAAAGAAGATATATCACTCTTTTTATTTTTATGTAAATTTGATAGGTAATATTTTAAATAATTAGTAATAAAAAACAATTCAATATTAATTTACATAAATATTTTAATATTATATGTAATAATTGAATGTAAAGAAAAAAGTTACTCCTAAATTATATATCATATGTTTTTTAGATTGAATATAAGAGTGATGGATAATTTTATATATAATTATAAATAAATTATATATAATTTCATGTATGTTTCATATGGAATTGATATGTGATATTTAAAAAAATATTGATAAATAGATTAATATTTCAATGTTAATTATAAATAAAATAATTCAAGATTATATATACAAAAAGGAAATTAGTCTTTCTCTTTGTCTGAGAGCTAGAGTGAGGTTATTGATAGAGCCCACAAAGATACTCACTTAAGAGTTCACAAGGCTCAAACCCAATACAAAAATAAAGTGGGGTTGTTGTTAGAATAAAAACCCATATATGTACACAAGGATCAAAGCTAATATAACTCACTAAAGAACTAACAAAAACCAAAGCAAATACAACAATACTCAGAAGCTCCAAGCCATTACAAAAATAATTATCAAAAAATTATAACTCATCATATAATTAGGAGATTTGTATGGAGATAAGAAAATAGCCACCATTACACCCAATCAGCCTAGATAACCCCAATTGATATATATAATTTGGGTGGGAAAGTTAAGAACCATTATACCACCCACACGAGTAGATGGCGCTGCATAAGATATTTGCAAAGTAGGATACAAAATTATAGTGTTTTTCTTTAATTACGGCAGCCGTACATGCAAGTCATGCGTGGTTAAGCTTGGATGTGGAGAGTTCGTTGGACGGCTTTGCTGGAAACGGAAAAGTTAGGTCGCCGCCCACCATTGAATCTGAGACTAGATAGAAATGCATCGGAACGGAATCGTTCGAAAAGTGAAGAACAAAAAGTGGCACTTCCAAGGAAAATTAAAGAATACAACTATTGTGACGGTCATGGTGCTCAAGTGGGTGGGTGGAGTGACGAAAATTCTCCGTGAATCATGTTCAGGTATTTGATTATTTTGTTTTTAAGCTCATACAATAAGACGCACCGCCTGCTGCAAACCAAAGCAGAAATAATGTTCCCTGATGCACCAACATTTGGCTAATGATTTTTTCTAATTGCACGCATGTGAGGAAGTGGGGTTTTTCAAATTTTTATCTAGTAATAATTTTGAAAATCTTTATGGTCAGAAGGTTTTGATGTATATTAATTAGTTTGCTGGGAACAAATTAAACACATTACGAGATTATTAGGTTATTTAGGAAAATGATAAAAGTTTTTTCAGAGAGAAAAGCTGAATATATTATATTAAGATCATATAATTGTCAGTAATACATATGAGAGAAAAAGCTTTTGTGAAAATGTTCATAATCGACGTGCATGGGGGAAAGAGGAGATCCCCAAATGAGAAGTTCTGCATGTCTGCATGTCTGCAAAAAAGGGTGTCCAGGAATGCACGAAAGATGGCGAATAAACATATGGCCTGCAAGATACATAGATACAGTGCACAAAAGACAAATAAAATGAGCGAGGCCGGCGAGATATATAGATGCCGGGCACAAAGGACATATAGCAGAAAAGAGCCAGTGATGACAAGTGCAAAGAACAGTAGCATTAGTCCTGTGGCAGAGAGCCCACAATCAAGGAGATGATGGAATCAAGCGGCAAGTTGCAATCCTGAAAGATACGACGGCATCTCCACTTCCAGATGTGCCAACATGTAAGAGTGAATAAGGCGAGCCAGGTGGGGCGTTGTGAGGACCACCAGAAGAAAGCATCCAGAACAGAGGAAAACAATCTGAGAGGATATCCATAAATCAAGGAAAGCTCGGTCCAGATCGCCGAGGAGGCAGCACATTGAAAGAACATATGGATGTTCGTTTCCACTTCAGCTAGGCAGAGTTGGCATCTACTAGGGCCGTGCCACCCTTTCTTTTGGAGAACTTCCCATGAGAGGTTCTTGTTGTAGAAAAGGAGCCAAGCAAAAAGGATAGATTTGAGAGGACAAGGGGCTTTCCAAAGCTTGACAGGGAAGAGAAGGGGGGGGGAGGGAGATCAGTAGACAGGGCAGAGTAGAGACAACGGACAGTGATGGGATGGATCGAGGAATTTGGGGACCAGATTAATTCATCCTTTGTGCCAAGTTGAAGGATCCCCCGGCGAGAGAAGGAGAGAGTGTAAGAGGACCATAGAGAGCGGAGAGGAGGAGGGATGCGAAGTTGTTGATCAGTTTTCCAGATGGGCTCTAGAGAGGACCATGAATCTATTAGTTTGGACCAGGTGAAAATTCCCCTAGAGTGGAAGAAGGTAAGGAGGGCCGGGGGAATCAAAGATTCTAGGTTGTATAAGGTAGGGTCGATACCAATGAGAACAGATGTGCCTGAGAAAAAAGTCCATTTAAGATTCTTCAAGAAGAACGGTTGGATCTTTCTGAAACTGCACCAGATAGGGGAGTTGTGCCTGATGCCGAGAGATGACCTTCTGAACCGGTATTCCATGTTCCTGCCTTTTTGATACCTTTGCTTAATGAGAGCGGACCACGGGCTGTTCCCGAAAATACCCCTGTGAAGTGATTTGCATATGAGCGCTTTTCCAAAGAGCCTCATGTTTAAGAGGCCCCAACCCCCCTGCTTCTTCGATTTTGTGATAAGATCCATTCTTGCAAGGTGAAATTTTGTTTGGTAGGAACGCCCACCCCACAAGAAATTGGCAGCGATGGACTGCATTTTCTTGGTGACTTTGGCCGGGAGGAGGAAGAGGTGGCCCCAATAGACCGCAAGTTGGGAGAGCACCGCCTGAACCAAAATGAGTCTGCCGGCAAGGGATAACAGACGCAATTCCCATTTAGAGATCTTATTGTAGAAGCGTTCAACAAGCCACGACCAATCCTGGCAGCGGTTACTCTTCACTTTGAGGCAGAACCCCAGATATGAGAAACCGTCTTTTAAGAGAGCAAGGTTGATGCCAAAGCGGTCCGCGATCCATTGAGCTGTTGCACTGTTTGTTTCGTTGTGATATAGCACTGTTTTACCATTGTTGATCATGAGGCCCGTGGCAGACTGGAACTTCTGAAAGAGCACGTATAGACAGACCCAAGAGGATTTACATAGCATTGCAAAGATTAGAATATCATCAACGAAGAAGTTGTGGGAAAGAGAGATGTCCTTACAAATCTTTACAGGTTTACATCTACCCTTGGCGACTGCGTGGTTGATATGAGTGCTGAGAGAATTCATCACCAAAATAAATAAGAGAGGGGAGAGAGGGCATCCCTGCCAGAGCCCTCTCTCAGCTTGGAAGAAAGATGTTGGAATTCCGTTAATGATTACAGAGTAGTGGACACTTTCGATGCATGCCATAATCCAGCTAATAGCCAGCGGCCTTAACCCGATTTTTGCCAGGAGAATTCTGAGGAAACTCCAGTCTATGCAGTCAAAGGCCTTTTTCAGGTCGATCTTGAGGGCCGCAGCATCAATGTTCTTGGTGCAGATGGAGAAAAGGCACTCCTGAGCCATGGCAACAGCGTCGAGGATAAGTCTATCCTTTAGGAAAGCGTGTTGTTGCTTTGTTATAAAGGAGCTGAGAGTTTTTTTCATTCTTTCTGCAATAAGCTTGGAGATAATCTTGTAAAGCGAGTTGCACAAGGAAATCGGCCTGTAATCCCCAAAGGATGTAGATTTTTCTTTTTTGGGAATCAAAGCAATAAAGGTGGCCGAGAGAGCACTATTGATGCTACCAGAGTGACGAGAGGCATCCACCATGTTGAGAAGGTCACGTTTGAAGAGATCATAAAAATGTGTGAAGAATTCTATCGGGAGACCATCGGGCCCTGGGCTTTTATCTCTTTTGAAGCTTTTTATGGTGTCAGAGAGCTCCCCTTCAGTGATCGGCCTAAGGAAATCATCATTTGCCACTTCGTCGAACATAACCGGAAGATGGTCGACCGCCCACAGCATGTCATTGATGTCACTGTGTTGCCTTTTATATTGGTTGTTGAAGAATCTTGTAGCCTCTGCGGAGATGTCATGGTGGGAAAACAGGAGGTCTCCATTACCGTCTTCGATTTTCCAAATCGCGTTCTTTGTTCTACGGGCGTTGGCGAAATTGTGAAAAAATTTGGTGTTCCTGTCGCCCTGTTTGAGCCATGTAGCTCGACTTTTTAACCTCCAAGATGCTTCCTCTTTTAGGAGCAATTCTTGTTTCCTTTTTTCCAGGCCCCTGAGATGAACTTTTTTGTCGAAGGATAGGCCATGTAGATGAATTGTTGATGAGAGCATGTTAATTTCGAGATTGATGTTGATGAGATCCTATGAGTCAATTTCCTTCTTCTTGATCTGCCAAGACTTGATTCTCTCCCGCAGCTTGAGAATTTTTTCACGAAAAGTGAGGAGGAAAGCATCCTCGGCTTGATTGATGTTCCTCCAGCAGGAATTGACGAGGTCGGCAAAAGATTCATCCTGAAGATGGACAGAGTTGAACTTGAACGAATAGCCCTTTTTTTGCTCAGTGTGCACCCATTCAAGAGAAATGGGCTTGTGATCCGAGGACAAGTCCCCTCCTGTTTTGGCTATCGGCATCCCCCATTGATCAATAATGTTGGATGATAACAGAAAGCGGTCAATTCTTTTGGCTATATAGGCAGCACCCAGCCTGCCATTGTCCCATGTGGGAGTCAAAGATTCTGGGAGTATATCAACAAGATCTCTTTTCAAGAGCTCCCCTCTCATTCTGTGTGCCAACTTATCCACAGTAGAGCATTGACCCCAGCATTCTTCCGAACTGAGAGTGAAATTTAGGTCACCTGCAATAAGCAATGAGTTAATGTCTAGAATTTCCGATTGGAACAGAGAGTCCCAAAAGGGAAGTCTATTCCGGTAGGGCGCATATACATTTAACAGATTGAGGATTTGTGGTTAGGAAAATGATAAAAGTTGTTTGTCCGAGAGGTGCAAAATCTTTAATTATCTCTATTTTAATTAAAAAAAAAGAAATGAGAGAGAATGTGCGAAGAGAATACAGAAAGAAGTCTAAGAAGGCACCAAAACATAATCAAATATATAAAGTTCATGGTTTTTCCTTTTAATTTCCTAGTTGCTCAACCGAATAGTGTAAAGTTGATCATTTTTCCTTTGTATTTCTTAGTTACTCAACCAAATAATGTATCTGTAATGGATTGATTTTATATTGTTAAATGTTTTGATTATCTCACTTCTTAAAAGATCTCTAACGAGTCAAAGTTTTAAGTAGAGGTTCTAATTTTAAGCTTCAAGATTATTGGAAACAATTTTCAATTAAAGCATTTAATGTGTAAATTAGTATTTTATCAAAGAGTTAAAGAAATTAAAAATATCGATTTTACAAGTCTTGGTCTAATTTTATTTATCAATATTAGGGTTCCAATATAGGGTTTTGTATTGGCCTCCATTGCTTAACAATCATTTCTTTGTTATGTCTCACAAAGTTCCCATAAACCAAGCTCACCTTACTAGACACAAGATCTCATATAGCATGGTTCCAAGGCAGGGTTCCAGCGCTACACTCATGGTTTGGTGGAGAATCCTTTGTTATTTATTTTGGCGAAGTTCCAATACCTAGTGGTCATTGCTACCAACTAAAAGAAACAATAGAAACAAGGTGATTGGAGCATTCTCGTTAACTAGATTATAATAGTTGCAACACATGATAGTCCCTACCTCTACCACTAACTAATTGATTAAGGAAATGTGGGGTACTCATGTTATCGTTATTTGCACCTACATACTATGCACAAAATGTGAGATATACATTTTGTTGTTATTCGGAAATAGTTTGGCTATCTATTAGCAATCGTATAGTAAACGACAATTTCATCCATATTTATGGAGTTGTAATTGGACTAGTGCATTTGGTGGCAATCTCGAGGAGGGACACATATCAATGACCATTTAACTCTGTAGAATTTTTGAATAAACAAAACATGGTTTTGGTGTGAGGTTTTAATGCACTTTATTGTTTCGGCCTGCCCTTTGTACTGGCCTTGGTTTCGCAAATGCAATCATTTCACACCTGCCGAGGGAAACTAGGAGTTCATTCTGGTATTCGCTGTTGGTCTGGTTCAGCTCTGTGGGTGCGCTGTGCCTTTGCTTGTTCCTTGTGGTGGTTTGTTAGCATTGTGCCTTCACTTGTTCCTTGTGGTGGTTTGTTAGCGTTGTGCCTTCGCTTGTTCCTTGTGGTGGTTTATTTTTCTGGTTCTCGAAGGTTTCAGGTTGACTTTCAATCTGCAAGTTGTTTCATTTTTTTCTTTGTTACCCGGCTCATGCTTTGTCTCTACTCTACTCGTGGTGATTTTTTTTTGTGTTGGTTCTAGTGTTGATCTAGCTCTGTGTAACCATAACTTCTTTCCTTGCTACTGTGGTGGGCGGCTCAGCAAACACTACTTCAGGTAATTTCTTGTTCCAGTTTCATTTCACATCTCGTTTTTGTGACTCTAACCCTCTCGCTCCTTGGTGAGCAAGTAAACTCTCCTATGGCGTTCTTGTTGATAGAAGCCCTCTGGCGAGAGATTTGGTTCTCATCCTCTGGTTCATGGTCAGGATTTTTCCAGGTAAACCCCTGCTCCTCCCTTCGTTTGTCTGCGCTCTGTCACTCTGTTTTGTTTGCCCTTCTTGTTCCTTGACTACCTGTCTTGTTTTCTTTTGTGGTGGTGTGCAGGTTGTGCCTGGAGAACGCTACTCCACGGCCTCGTCCTTGGGAGTCTTCGCAAGCTTGGGGAAAAATGGGTTACGATCCCTCCGTGAATGTATTGTGGTTTTTCTTTTCTTTACTTGAGCTATACTTAGCTAGGTATAACCCTTGGGGTTTCGCTTTCTCCGTATGTTTGTATGGTTTTGTGGGTTTTCACACCCTCGCTGTTTGACTAGTCTTGGCCTAGAAATCATTGTTTTCTTCGGTGTTCGTGGGTTTCGGAACTCTCTACTGTTTTGGTTATGTAAATGTATAATGAACTGTCAAACTTGGAAATGTACTAAATGCACAGGTGTGCTTGAATACTGAATGTAAATGTACCTATTTTTTTTTTGTTGAGGAAGGATGTGATATCTTTGTTGGCTTTTCCTTTGTCTGGTTCCTGGTCTAAGATGCCTTCAGTCACGAGATTTTGTCGATGTCATTCGGCCTCTTAATGAAATATTTCACTATTTTGCTTTAAAACAATATCTGAAACATTAATGCACAGGAAAAGAAGAAATTGTCTTGCTTTCTTAATGACAGGTTCTAGATTCATTTGCTTTCATAGATATTCAAGAAAAAATTGTAATTTCAAATTCTATGTCCTTTCTTCTCTCTGGATGGCAACCCCTCTCATGAGGATCTGGTTTTTCTTTTTAATGCCTTACTAGTAGTTTCTTACAGTTGAGGAACTGTTCCTCAGTTACCTTTCAGTTATCTAACAGTTTCTTTAAACATACTCTTAACTAATACTATTTTATTTGCTTGCTAAATTTTTAAAGGAAAATGGTTGTATCATCCTTAACTTATGTAAAGCAAAAAATAAAACAAAAATCGAAATGTTTTCCTTCCTTTTCAGCAAAAATAAAAAACCATTTCCAACTATCGCCTTTTCAGTCGGATGGTCCTGCATCACGCTCCCGGGGTAAATTAAACTCATGGCTCCTATTCATGAGCTCTTCAATAGAGTACCCGACGCTTTGAATTTGGCCAACATCTAACCAAGAACTATCTTCAATAGGATGGCCCTTCCACTTGACTAAGTATCGCAAATATTCTTTTCTTTGAGTCCATGTGGCCACCTGGGTGTCTAGGATCTGTTCGATCTTTAAAGGCTTTGCTGGGGGCATCTATTTAATCCATGAGTCATTCTCATTTTGGATGTTCCATGTTCATCTTTTCGAACTGTCTTTGTCATTTGTCGCAATGTATGGGTACATATCTGCCACATTAAAAATGGGTGAGATTCCTATACCTGGAGGTAACTGCAACTCGTAAGCGTTTGCAGAAAAATTTCGAAGAATCACAGAAGGCCAAATTTTCTTCCATTTTAACTTGTTGTATTTGCCTTTAGGAAACCTTTCCTTGTGTAGGTGTGTTAATACCAGGTCCCCTACGTTGAATTGTACCTCCCACCTTTTCAAATCTACTTTCTGTTTGTATCTTTGCCTGATGTCTTATAGTTTTGATTTTACCTGTTCATGAAGATCATTGATTGCCTTTGCGAAAGCTTCACCATCAGCACTCCTGTGCTCCAAATGACCCAAATCCCGCAACTCATGTACTCCACGTGGGTGCATTTCGTATAAGATCTAGAAAGGACTACTGCCTGTGCTTTTGTTGGGCGAATCATTATAAGAAAATTCTGCTTGTGCAAGTACAGGATCCCACTGTTGAGAATTTTCACCAACCAAACTCCTTAATAGATTTCCAAGACTTCAGTTCACCACTTCGGTTTGCCCATCGGTCTGTGGATGATAAGCTGAGCTGAAGTTCAGTTTGGTGTCTAACTTTTTCCATAAGGTCCGCCAAAAATGACTTGTAAACTTTACGTCTCGGTCTGAAATAATAGACTTCGACAAACCATGTAATATGTCTATCTCTGTGAAGAAAAAGTGTGCTACATGTGTGACATCACTGGTTTTCCTGCATGGAATGAAATGTGCCATTTTGGTGAAACGATCCACCACTACCATAATGGAATCGAATCCCCACTATGTCTTCGGTAGACCTAAGACAAAGTCTAAACTGACTGAGTCTCGTGGTCTGTTCAGAATAGGTAAGGGCATATACAACCCTGTGTTCTAGTTGTGTCCCTTTGCAAACTGACACACTTTGCATCTATTCACAAGCCTATGTACATCTCTATGCATCTTCAACCAATATTAAAAGTGGCTCAACTGATCCAAGGTCTTGTCTATTCCAAAATGCCCGACTAAGCCTCCATTATGCTTTTACTGGATTAAGTTCTCTCTCATAGAACATTCTGGGATACACAACTGCCCTCCTTTGAATAGCAACCCTTCCTGCATATTATAGTCCATCCATGAACTATTATCTCGCAACAGTGGATTTTGGCAAGCTTCATAGGCTTCCATAAAATATGCATCTGTTTCATACAAGTCCTTAAGATGTTCGAATCCTAATACTTGTATCATACTTTCCTATAAGATCAAATTCCTCCTGCTTAATGCATCTGCAACTTTTTTGGCTTGACCGCTAATGTGTTTCAACACAAATGTAAAACTTTGCAAGTACTCCACCCACTTCGCATGTTTATGGTTCAGCTTATGCTGTTGCATAATATACTGTAATGCAGAATTTTTCTGAAAATAAGAAAAATTCATTGGCCATTAGATAATGTCTCCAATGCTTTAGCGCTTGGACCACTGCACAAAATTCTTTGTCATAAGATGTGTACTTTTACCTACTTTCATTTAATTTCTCACTAAAATAGGCTATTAGCTTGTCTTCTTAGTTGAGTACTGCACCAATGGCTGTCCCACTAGCATCATAGCGAACTTGAAAAAGTTTGTTAAAGTATGGTAATCTTAAAATTGGTTTTTCAGTGATCTTCCTTTTGAGTAGCTGAAAACTCTTCTCAGCCGATTCTATCCAATGAAAAGGATCATTTGCCTTCTTAATCGTGTCCACCATGGGTGCACAAATCCCACTAAATTTTTTAATAAACTTTCGATAAAAACTCGCCAATCCATGAAAACTTCGTACCTCAAACAAACTCTTGGGAGACGGCCAGCTAACTATGGTTGCAACCTTTTTCGGATCCATTTTTAGTTCATTCTCGGAAATCACAAATCCCAAATAAATTAATTCTTTCTTAAAAAAAGAACATTTCTTCAATTTTATCAGTAATCTATTTTGCTGCCATTTTTCCAATGCATACCTCACATGTGGAAAATGCTCTTCCTTCATTTTGATGAATATAAGTATAGCATCCAGATATACAATCACAATTTACCAATGAATTCTTTCAACATCTCATTCATCAAACACATGAACGTGCTGGGGGCATTGCTCAGTCCAAATGGCATAACTAGCCATTCATATAAGCCTTCATTAGTCTTGAAATCTGTCTTCCACTTGTCACCTTCTCGAATCCTGATTTGGTGGTAGCCGCTTTTCAAGTCTATATTTGAAAAGTATGCTGCTCCACTTAAACAATCCATCATATCATCCATCCGAGGTAAAGGAAACCTGTACCTGATAGTGATCTTATTAATTGCCTAGGAATCAATGCACATCCGCCATTCACTTCCTTTCTTGGTAGCTAAAATAGTCAGAACTGCACAAGGGCTTAGACTTTCCCGAATTTGTCCTTTATCCAATGACTCCTGCACCTTCTTCCTGATTTCTTCATTGTCCTTGGGACTCATCCAATAAGTAGCTTTGTTTGGAAAACTGGCTCCTGGAATGAAATCAATATGGTGACTAATGCTCCGCTTTGGTGGTAATTTGTCTGGTAGATCATCTACCACAATATCACTAAATTCCTGCAGCATGTCCTTTATCTCTTTAGGTAAGTCAGTGATTTCAGTATGGATCAATATTGATGTTGACCTTTGCACAACTGCATATTTTACCTTATTATCCTCCATCTATCACATAAACTCTTTCCCACCTAATAGTAATGCTTTTGTTCCACTAGTTTCTGCAGCATCCTCTTCCTTCATGAGCACTAGCATATGCTTTATCCCATCTTTAAAAAACTTGTAACAATTTGTTTCCTTGTCATGGACGACCTTCCTATCATACTGCCATGGTCTGCCCAACAAAATATGGCACACGTCCATCGACATGATATCACAAGTCACCTTGTCCTTGTACTTGCCAATATGAAACTCTATTTCGCATTGCTCATTGACCAGCAGTTGGTGACCTTTCTGCAACCAAGACACCCTATATGGAATTGGGTTCTTCAACTTCTTCAAACCCAATTTCCCCACCATTTTAGTAGCTGCCAGATTATTAGTACTTCCACTGTCTATGATTAATTTGCAGCATTTCCCATGCGACTTGCACATAGTACAAAACAATGCTTTCCTCTGTGTCCGATCAACTACTTCCTTAGCTGGTTTCAATAATACCTTGTTCAACACAAAGGATTCCCCAGTTTCAGGCATATTTTCCACCTCCTGTGGCAGTGCCCATGCTTCATCGGGCTGAGCAACATATGCACCCCTCTGTCCAGTTTGTTCATTTTTAGGAAATTCAAAGGACCTGTGTCCCCACTTGTGACACTTGTAACACTGATAGGCATTTTCTCTACCTCTGCCATTACCTCTCCCTCACCGGTATGACCTTCCTCCTTTGGTGTTACCTTCCCTTTTAGTCTGTCCCGAAGTTTTCGAATTTCTACCCTCTTCGTTGTTGTTGGCAGTTCTACCTCTACCAAAGGATTGTCCCCTACCAATGCCAGAACCACGTCCTCTTCTGGCATTCTGTTTCCTGGCAATCTTTCCCTCCGCCTTCAAAGCACTCTAATAGGCTTCCTCTATGGTCTTAGGGGAAAGAATACTAATTTCGTCTAGGATCTCCATTTGTAGAACATTTACAAACCTCGCTATTTTTTTTTGGGGTATCTTCAACATAGCCAGCTCTCAGGTTTACTTTCTAAAATTCTTCAGTATATTCCTTTATGGTCATCATTCTTTGCCTCAGGTTCTGTATTTGTCTATAAAGGGAAATTTGGTAATCTTTAGGCAGAAATTTGCTCTTCATCCTATCCATCATCCTGTCCCATTTTTTAATCAATGGTTTGTTCAATCTTCTCCTTTCTGCCTGCACACTATCCCACCACAATGCTGCTTGTCCTTTCAACTTGGTGACAACAAACCTGATCTTCTTATCTTCGCTGATTTCTTCATATTCAAAATATTTATCTGGCTCACTTATCCAGTCTAACAATGCCTCTATGGACAAACTGCCATCATAATTAGAAAGCTCCGGTCTTGGCTTGATACTAGCCAACAAAACTGACCTCAATAGTTTAATCTCTAGTCCCTCTTCATCTGATCCATCCGTCATGGCTGCATTTTCCTCCTCACTGTCATCCCCACCTTCTGGATCTCTACGCCTTCCTACTTCCACTGCTGCCAAACGTGTAGTTAAGGTCCTAATCTCTTCTCGTAGCCCTTCATCTGCTACTCTTCTGATGGCTCTACCTTGACCTCTTCTTCCTACCTCCATCTTTACTGAGAGAAAGGAACTAACTTGCTCTGATACCAAAAATTGGTGGCAATCCCGAGGAGGGACACGTATAAATGACCGTTTAACTCTGTAGATTTTTGGAATAAACAAAAAAGGGTTTTGGTGTGAGGTTTTAAAGCACTTTATTATTTCGGCCTGCCCTTTGTACTGGACTTGGTTTCACAAATGTAGTCATTTCACACCTGTTGAGGGAAACTAGGAGTTCATTCTGGTATTCATTGTTGGTCTGGTTCAGCTCTATGGGTGCGTTGTGCCTTCGCTTGTTCCTTGTGGTGGTTTGTTAGCGTTGTGCCTTCGCTTGTTCCTTGTGGTGGTTTATTTTGTTGGTTCTCGAAGGTTTCAGGTCGACTTTCAGTCTACAAGTTGTTTAATTTTTTTCTTTGTTACCCGGCTCATGCTGTCTCTACTCTACTCGTGGTGATTTTTTTTTGTGTTGGTTCTGGTGTTAATCTGGCTCTATGTAACCACAGGTTATTTCCTTGCTACTATGGTGGGTGGCTCAACAAACACTACTTCAGGTAATTTCTTGTTCCAGTTTCATTTCTGCATCTCGTTTTTGTGACTCTAACCCTCTGGCTCCTTGGTGAGCAAGTAAACTCTCCTATGGTGTTCCTGTTGAGAGAAACCCTCTAGCGAGAGACTCAGTTCTCATCCTCTGGTTCGGGGTCAGGATTTTTCCAGGTAAACCCCTGCTCCTCCCTTCATTTGTCTGCTCTCTATCACTCTGTTTTGTTTTCCCTTCTAGTTCCTTGACTACCCGTCTTGTTTTCTTTTGTGGTGGTGTGCAGGTCGTGCCTGGAGAACGTTGCTCCACAGCCTCATCCTTGGTAGTCTTCACAAGCTTGGGGAAAAACGAGGTAGGATCCCTTCGTGACAATATTGTGGTTTTTCTTTTCTTTACTTGCGCTATCCTTAGTTGGGTATAACCCTTAGGGTTTTGCTCTCTCCGTATGATTGTATGGTTTCATGGGTTTTGACACCCTCGCTATTTGACTAGTCTTGGTGTTATGTAACCAGCTCAAGAAAAGATAGAAAAGATAGATCAACGCCTTAGAATTCAGCCTGTTCGAGGGGGCAACCTCCTTTACATTACATAAATGAACAATTCTTCGATGATACAAATGAAAAGACCTCCTTTCTATATATAAGAGTCTAAGGGGTCATAACATAATCAGAGCCGACATAAGAATAATAATGTAAGGGCACAATAATAACATTAGTGGGCTTCTATGGGGCACAATAGTAACAATATGGGCACTACATGGGTACATCAATATAATAAGTGGGTTGTACTAATAACAATAAGGGGTTACACTAGTAGTATAGGGGCCTAACATGCCCCCCTCCTTCAAAAAGCGTTGTCCTCAACGCTTGAGTGGTTCTTGATGCTTCTGTATAAAATTCTTGTCCTCCCATGTGGAATCTTTAGCGAGTAAGTTCTTCCACTTGATGAGATACTCTGAAATTGATCGATTTTGTAGCTGTCGGGTTCTTGTTTCTGTGACTGCTCTAGGTTCCAATATGATTTTTCCTTCCTCTTCAATTTCTGCGAATATTGTTTGAATTGGGATCTTTTGCAACTATTGAATAAGTGGCCATACTTCTTCGTCCTTCTTCCATTCATCCCTTGCTTCATTTATCCAATCTAGTTGGATAATAGAAATAACACAAAACAATGCTTCCACATCCTTATCCTTGAAGAGTCTTCCCATTCGGTAAGGTCGCCATTTTTTAAGTGCATGTAGTATTGCCAACATTTCCTTCTCATAAATATCTTGATTGAGATGTAGCAGTAAAAATACCCAATCACCTACATCAAAACATTTTCCACTACAATGTTGATCTACCCGTTGTTTCGTTTGATTTTGCACCGAAGTGGCGTTATCCTTTAAAAGTTGGAGAACTTGTTGTTGATGCTCGATGTGATCTTTCACTGCTTGAACCTTTTTCTTCTTGATATGTCCTTCTATCTCTAGAGTTTGAGGAGTGGTAATTTCTTCCAATCCTTTACAAGATATGGTCGGATTCATTTCTTGATGCTTGATTTGATCTTTCACTTCTTGAACATTTTTCTTCTTGATATGTCCTTCTATCTTGATAGTTTGAGGAGTGGTAATTTCGACCAATGAATTACAAGATATGGTTGGGTTCATTTCTTCTTTATCAATGTGATATTTCACTTCTTGCACCTTTTTCTTCTTGATATGTCCTTCTATCTTGAGAGTTTGAGGAGTGGTAATTCTTGCCAATGCTTTACAAGATATGGTCTGATTCATTTCTTCTTTCTTTGGGGTGGGGTCCTGGCGTATATCTTCTTCTCTGGATGTTTCTTGATCCTTTTCTTCCTCCTCTTCATATTCTATGTAAAATAATTTCTTCTTAGCACACTTATGATCTTTAGTGCATTTGTTATCACAATTGTAACAAAGCCTTTTTTCTCTTTTTTCTTCCAATTGTTGTGGTGTAACCCTTGTAGGTTGTGGAAAGCTAGGAGAAACAACACTTCCATCTTTATAGTTGTGAGGGGTATGCTTCTTGGTTTCCATAAGTTTTCTTTCCACTATGTCACAAAGCCCTTTTACTCTTTCCAATTGTTGTGGTGTTGCTCTAAAGAAGGTGTTGCTCTTTGTATCCTCATAATGTGCTATCATTTCCTCCGTGAAAATTGACCATGTAACAAGATTTTTATGAGAACAAAGCCCTTCATACCATAAAAATTGATCTGGTTCTAAATATGAAGATGCAATACATACCTTTTGTAACAATTGTACACCATGTAGATCAAAATATTTCTCCATCTGAAGTATCCAATTTACCAGATCCTTGCCATCAAACTTCCTCATCTTGCTTTTTCTTGATTTTAGGAGCTCGATCTTCATAATGTGCTATCAATTCTTCCGTAAAAATTGCCCAAGTGATAAATTGTTTACGAGAGCAAAGCCATTGATACCATACAAACTGATTTGGTTCCAAATATACAGTTGCCATATGTACCTTTTGTGTGTTTTGCACATTATTGAGATCGAAGAACTGCTCCATCTGTAATATCCATGTGGCGGGATCCTTGCCATCAAACTTCCTCATATCGATTTTTGGAATATGGTGAGTGTTCAATCCAACATTAGTGTCTATGGAATCATGATTAACATTTCTTTTGTTCTCATCATGAGTTTCCTTTAGTACCCTTTCACGCTTAGGGACCATTTCTTGTAGCAACTTATTCATATTTATCTTCAATTCGTCCATGTCTGTCTTCAAATCTATCTTCAAATCATCCATCTTAGCTTCCACGTCAATCATCTTAGCTTCTATGCCTTTCTTTAAACAGTCCATCTTAGCTTCTACACCTTTCTTTAAACCATCCATCCTAGATTCTGTTCCTTTTTGTGCAAGGGACAGTTGTTGCACTTGGTCTTGTAATTTTGATATATCATGTTGCATTTCTTCCTCTTCTTCATGAGTCATGCTAGAGATTTTAGGTTCCTTACTAGGTGTTTGCATTTTCTTTCCTCAAGGCATCAGTTACCGATAATAATGCTCTACTATGCCCTTTGAATTCCTTCAAAATAAATTTTCAAACCAAGCTTAAGAAAAAATTTAAGAAAATCCACACACCTTTTTTCACTTTGTAGGAGCTCGATATTGCCTCTGATGTATCTCTGTACTTTCCAATCATCTACTTCTGAATTTGTGAGTTGTAGTAGCCATCTGTGTCCTCTTTCCAATGCCACAAGTCTGACCCAAATTGGATTCTCCAAGGAAGAGTTATGTGAAATCTCCCACAGTGACTTGCTTATAGACTAGTTCAGTAGAGCGAACTTGTACGACGTGCCACAAGTCACTGTTTGGACCTTTGGATCTGAAACACACATACAAGAAACTAAAGTCCGTCCTCTTTCTGTACCTTCTTACAGAATTTCAATCCGATCCCCAAAGAGAAAGTTATGACGATTTTCCCCGGGTCTCCTGTTTTGAATGTAATTCAGGAGTTTTCAAAAAGACCAACTTCTTCAGATCATATCTCCGCAAATATCAAGCGAAAAGATTTGAAATTCGCACCCAAGGTTCAGAGTGATTTCTTCTCAAATGGGTTTTTTTTGTGACTTCTGAAACGTTATAGAAAATAAGTTATAGCGAAAATTCCACGATGACCTGTTTGGAGCAGCGAAACCCTAGAATCCAAAGCTCTGATACCAAATGTTATGTAACCAGCTCAAGAAAAGATAGAAAAGATAGATCAATGCCTTAGAATTCAGCCTCTTCAAGGGGGCAACCTCCTTTACATTACATAAATGAACAATTCTTCGATGATACAAATGAAAAGACCTCGTTTCTATATATAGGAGTCTAAGGGGTCATAACATAATCAGAGCCAACATAAGAATAATAATGTAAGGGCACAATAATAACATTAGTGGGCTTCTATGGGGCACAATAGTAACAATATGGGCACTACATGGGTACATCAATATAATAAGTGGGTTGTACTAATAACAATAAGGGGTTACACTAGTAGTATAGGGGCCTAACACTTGGCTTGCAAATCGTTGTTTTCTTCAGTGTTCATGGGTTTTAGAACTCTCTACTGTTTTGGTTATGTAAATGTATAATGAACTATGAAACTTGCAAATGTAACGAATACACAGGTGTGCTTGAATACTGAATGTAAATGTACCTGGTTTTTTTTGTTGAGGAAGGATGTGATATCTTTGCTGGCTTTGCCTTTGTCTGGTTCTTGGTTTGAGATTCCTTCAGTCACGATATTTTGTCAATGTCATTCGTCCTCTTAAGGAAATATTTCACTATTTTGCTTTAAAACAATGTCTAAAACATTAATGCACATGAAAAGAAGAATTTGTCTTGCTTTCTTAATGACAGGTTCTAGATTCATTTGCTTTCATACATATTCAAGAAAAAATTGTAATTTCAAATTCTATGTCCTTTCTTCTCTCTAGATGGAAACCCCTCTCATGAGGATCTGGTTTTTCTTTTTAATTTCTTACTAGTAGTTTCTTACAGTTGAGGAACTATTGCTCAGTTACCTTTTAGTTATCTAACAGTCTCTTTAAACATACTCTTAACTTAATACTATTTTATTTTCTTGCTGAATTTTTAAAGGAAAATGGCTATATCATCATTAACTTAATTAAAACAAAAAATAAAACAAAATTTGAAATGTTTTCCTTCCTTTTCAGCAAAAATAAAAAGTCATTTCTAGTTGTCGCCTTTTTAGTCGGATGCTCCTACATCAGGCTCCCAAGGTAAATTAAACTCATGGCTCCTGTCCATGAGCTCTTCAGTAGAGTACCCAACGCTTTGAATCTAGCCAAAATCTAACCAAGAACTATCTTCAATAGGATGGCCCTTCCACTTGACTAAGTACTGCAAATATTCTTTTCTTCGAGTCCATCTGGCCACCTGGGTGTCTAGGATCTGTTTGATCTCTAAAGGCTTTGCTAGGGGAATCTATTTAATCCACGAGTCATTCTCATTCTTGGTGTTCTATGTTCATCTTTCTGAACTGTCTCCGTCATTTTCCGCAATGTATGGGTACAGATCTGCCACATTAAAAATGGGTGAGATTCCTATACCTGGAGGTAACTGCAACTCGTAAGCGTTCACAGAAAAAATTTGAAGAATCCTGCAAGGCCTAATTTTCTCCATTTTAACTTGTTGTATTCACCTTTAGGAAACCTTTCCTTGCATAGGTGTGCTAATACCAGGTCCCCTAAGTTGAATTGTACCTCTCGCCTTTTCAAATCTACTTTCTATTTGTATCTTTGGCTGTTGTCTTGTAGTTTTAATTTTACCTATTCATGAAGATCGCTGATTGCCTTTGCAAAATCTTCACCATCAACACTCTTGCACTCCAACTGACCAAATACCGCAACTCATGTATTCCACATGGGTGCATTCCATATACGATCTAGAAAGGACTACTGCTCGTGCTTCTGTTGGGTGAATCGTTATAAGAAAATTCCACTTGTGCAAGTACACGATCCCATTGTTGAGAATTTTCACCAACCAAACTCCTTAATAGATTTCCCAGACTTTGGTTCACCACTTCAGTTTGCCCATCGGTCTGCGGATGATAAGTTGAGCTGAAGTTCAGTTTGGTGTCTAACTTTTTCCATAAGGTCTGCCAAAAATGACTTGTAAACTTTACGTCTCAGTCTAAAATAATAGACTTCGGTAAGCTATGTAATCTGACTATCTCTGTGAAGAACAAATGTGCTACATGTGTGGCATCACTGGTTTTCCTGCACGAAGTGAAATGTGCCATTTTGGTGAAACGAGCCACCACCATCATGATGGAATCGAATCCCGACTCTGTCTTCAGCAGACCTAAGACAAAGTCTAAACTGACTGAGTCCCATGGTCTATTCGGAATAGGTAAGGGTGTATACAACCCTGTGTTCTGGTTGTGTCCCTTTGCAAGTTGACACACTTTGCATCTAGTCACAAACCTCTGTACATCTCTACGCATCTTTGGCCAATAGTAAAAGTGGCTCAACTGATCCAAGGTCTTGTCTATGCCAAAATGCCTGGCTAAACCTCCATTATGCTTTTCCTGGATTAAGTTCTCTCTCATAGAACATTCTGGGATACACAATTGCCCTCCTTTGACTAGTAACCCTTCCTTCATATTATAGTCCATCCATGAGCTGTTATCTCGCAACAGTGGATTTTGGCAAGCTTCATAGGCTTCCTTACAATCTGCATCTATTTCATACAAGTCCTTAAGATGTTTGAATCCTAATACTTGTATCATACTTTCTTGTAGGATCAAATTCCTCCTCCTTAATGCATCTGCCACTTTGTTGGCTTGACTGCTGATGTGTTTCAACACAAATGTAAAACTCGACAAGTACTTCACCCACTTCGCATGTTTATGGTTTAGCTTATGCTGTTGCATAATATACTGTAATGTAGAATTATCTGCAAATAAGACAAATTCATTGGCTAGTAGATAATGTCTCCAATGCTTTAGTGCTTGGACTACTGCACAAAATTCTTTGTCATAAGACGTGTACTTCTGCCTACTTTCATTTAATTTCTCATTGAAATAGGCTACAGGCTTGTATTCTTGGCTGAGTACTGCACCAATGGCTGTCCCACCGGCATCACAGTGAACTTGAAAAAAATTGTTAAAGTCTGGTAATCTTAAAATTGGTTTTTCAGTGATCTTCCTTTCATGTAGCTAAAAACTCTTCTTAGTCGATTCTGTCCAATGAAAAGGCTGATTTTCCTTCTTAATGGTGTCCACCATGGGTGCACAAATCCCACTAAATTTTTTAATAAGCTTTCGATAAAACTCGCTAATCCATGAAAACTTCATACCTCAAATAAACTCTTGGGAGATGGCCAGCTAACTATGGTTGCAACCTTTTCCAGATCCATTTTTAGTTCATTCTCGGAAATCACAAATCCAAAATAAATTAATTCTTTCTTAAACAAAGAACATTTCTTCAAATTTATCAGTAATATATTTTGCTTCAATTTTTCGAATGCATACCTCACATGTCGAAAATGCTCTTCCTTCATTTTGCTGAATATAAGTATATCATCTAGATATCCAATCACAAATTTACCAATGAATTCTTTCAACATCTCGTTCATCAAACACATGAACGTGCTGGGGGCATTGCTCAGTCCAAATGGCATAACCAACCATTCATATAAGCCTTCATTAGTCTTGAAAGCTGTCTTCCACTCGTCACCTTCTCAAATCTTGATTTGGTGGTAGCTGCTTTTCAAGTCTATCTTTGAAAAGTATGTTTCTCTACTCAAACAATCCATCATATCATCCATCTGAGGTAAAGGAAACCTGTACCTGATAGTGATCTTGTTAATTTCCCAGGAATTAGTGCACATCTGCCACTCACCTCCTTTCTTGGGAGCTAAAACAGTCGGAACCGCACAAGGGCTTAGACTTTCCCGAATCAGTCCTTTATCCAACAACTCCTGCACCTGCTTCCTGATTTCTTCATTGTCCTTTGGACTCATCTGGTAAGCAGCTTTGTTTGGAAAACTGGCTCCTGGAATGAAATCAATATGGTGACTAATGCTCCGCTTTGGTGGTAATTTTTCTGGTAGATCATCTACCACAATATCACTAAATTCCTGCAGCATGTCCTATATCTCTTTAGGTAAGTCAGTGATTTCAGTATGGATCAATACTAGTTTTGGCCTTTGCACAACTACATATTTTACCTTATTATCCTCCATCTATCGCAGAAACTCTTTCCCACCTAACAATAATGCTTTTGTTCCACTGGTTTCTGCAGCATCCTCTTCCTTGATGCGCACTAGCGTATGCTTTATCCCATCTTTAACAAACTTGTAACAATTTGTTTCCCTGTCATGGACGACCTTCCTATCATATTGCCATGGTTTTCCCATCAGAATATGGCACACATCTATCGGCATGATATCACAAGTCACCTTGTCCTTGTACTTGCCAATATGAAACTCTATTTCACACTGCTCATCAACCAACAGTTGGTGACCTTTCTGCAACCAAGACACCCTATATGGAGTTGGGTGCTTCAACTTCTTCAAACCCAATTTCCCCACCATTTTAGTAGCTACTAGATTATCAGTACTTCCATTATCTATGATTAATTTGTAGCATTTCCCATGTGACTTCCACACAGTCCAGAACAATGCTTTCCTCTGCGTCCGATCAATTACTTCCTTAAATGGTTTCAATAATACCTTGTTCAACACCAAGGCTTCCCTGGTTTCAGGCATATTTTCCACCTCCTGTCGCGGTGCCTATGCTTCATCGGGCTGAGCAACATATGCTCCCCTCTATCCAGTTTGTTCATTTTCAGGACATTCAAAGGACATGTGTCCCCACTTGTGACACTTGTAACACTGATAGGCATTTCCTCTGCCTCTGCCATTACCTCTCCCTTGCTGGTATGACCTTCCTCCTTTGGTGTTACCTTCCCTTTCAGTCTGTCCCGAAGTTTTTGAACTGCCGCCCTCTTCATTACTGTTGGCAGTTCTACCTCTGCCAAAGGATTGTCCCCTACCTCTGCCGGAACCACGTCCTCTTCTGGCATTTTGTTTCCTGGCAATCTTTTCCTCCACCTTCAAAGCACTCTGATATGCTTCCTCTATGGTCTTAGGTAGACCATTTACAAACCTCGCTATTTTTTCGGGGGTATCTTCAACATAGCTGTTGAGCCCTAGAACTACCTCTCTTCTACATACTTTTCTAAACCTTTTCTCTTCCATTTTTCCACATCAGTGCCTCATAAGCTATCAAAGATTGTTACATATTGATTCTAGGAGTGCATTTAAGTGATTTTAAAACTATATCCTTGTGTTTGCTATTTGATTTAGATTTTGTTCATCAGCTACAGAATGTAGCCACTTTCCGCAGCTGACTTGCAATTCCGCAGTTGTTTTCATTGTTTTGTAGGTTACAGGTGTCGGCAGGAGAAACAAGGAACATGGGCAGCTCATAAATGATCCACACAGGGACAAGGTCCTATCTATTTAGCCGAATTCGTGAATAAAGGCATCGGTCAAAATATGGTCAATAGAGAGTCCTACGTCAATTAGGACTCTGTTATAGCACGTGAAGAAGTCTGAAACCATTCCTGGGTTCATGGATCCATTTTTTCCATCTGCAGGCCGTCTCCATGACGCAATCTAACGCCCACCTTTCGTAGATTTAATGTTTACGGCAACCAAGAGGCTGAACTTCCAGATTGTGTCCTGTTCACGTGTCCTCTGCTAAAGATTTTTCTCCAAAAGATAGTTATTTATTTCTCCTATAAGTATAAGCGTTTGCAACGCAAGTAGTAAGTCTTGATGCTATTGTTTTAGCATTATTGTGCTGTTGTAACCAAGAGACATATCCTCTGTTTTATAATATAAAAACTCTGTTTTTATACATGACTGTTTAAAGCGTGGTTTTGAGGTGACAGTGTATTAATCCAAGGCTGTGTAGAGGGCCCCTGCTAGCTGAGATTTTGCCTTTCGTTTTTGTATAGTTTTCATACATGTTTTCTCTTATTTCAACTATACATTTCTCATAATTTGTTCATGGTATTAATCGTTTTTACTCCTGTACATGATTTTGCAGCGTTGTTATATTTTTCACTAACACTGATCAGTGCATTTTAGGATAGGTTATGCTCGATCTTTTTAATATAGTTTTTGTATCAAGTGGTGATATGAGACTTGCTTCCTCTACTGTACTTTAGCTTTTAATTCCAGTTGTCATGCTTGAGATTTGTTTACTGCTTTTAGCTAGTTTAGATATCAATTTCTTCATACTACATGACATTATCTCCGGTGCCTTTAGCTTAACCCCATTTTAGAAGTTAACTGGCGAGCTATCGGATTTTAGGTGAAGTAATTCGATTTTTCTTTCATTAGTTTGCAAGTAGATAATTTAGATATCAGTTCTTTATGCTACATGACGTTATCTCTGGTGCCTTTAGCTTAATCCCATTTTAGAAGTTAATTGGCGAGCTATCGGATTGTAGGTGAAGTAATTTGATTTTGTTTTCATTAGTTTGCAAGTAGATAATTTAGATATCAGTTCTTTATGCTACATGACGTTATCTCCAGTGCCTTTAGCTTAACCCCATTTTAGAAGTTAATTGGAAAGCTATCAGAATGTAGGTGAAGCAATTTGATTTTGCTTTCATTAGTCTACAAGTAGATAGTTTAAATGTCATTCTTTCATGTCATATGACGATATTTCCGGTGTCTTTAGCTTAACCCCATTTTAGAAGTTAATTGATGAAATATTGGAATTATGGGTGAAATCAGTGACTAGTTTCTAGCTTCTTTATTTTTGGTTTTGAGTGTAGTAGTTTAGATTTTATTTCTGTAATTAGATGGATAGCAGAGATAGTGACCTCATGTTCAGTACTTCATCTTTTGCTTGATTTAAGTAGCTGCATGTTTACACTTTTGTTCAAGTTCTGATTTTATAAATAACATGTTTTGAGATCTTTGAAGTGCTAAGTTTGGAAATTACCATAAGAGGCATAAACATTGTCTTAAATTCTACATCCATACTTGAATTTTAAAAGTATTATTAAGACCTTAGAATAGGATTTCCATTTGCATTAGACACTTTAGGAGATCAACAAGAAAAAAACCCCAAAAACAAGATAAAAACTGAAAACAATAAAGTAAGAAAGAGGTTGTCTTGCACATACAGTGCGCCACACTTCATCAGTTTACGACTCCGGGATTGATAATTAATGTAGAAATTTAGGACACATTAAATTGACTAAACATTTTGGCGCCGTTGCTGGGGAAGTGTAACTAGGTAGCCTATATCTTACATTCAAAACAAAAAGGGAAAAATTGATAACTTCTTGAAGTATGCTCTCCTCTTGCACCTAGTGTGATCTGGAGGATCAGAAAAGAGAGTTATTAGTTTAATAATTTCTTGATTATGTTCTCTTCTTGAACCTAGTGTGATCTGGAAGATCAGAAAAAGGATTATTAGGCCGATTAAAAAATTTTCATTAAAAAAAATAAAAAATGACATGCATAGAGCAAGAGATTCTAGGGGAGGAGATAACTCATTTGGATTCCCTATAGTCGATGATGTTATAGACATATTTGGGAACTGCAACCCCAATCACATATGTCCATAAACCAAGGGCTTCTAAGTCCCTAAAAGTTTTGTTTCATACCCTAAAGGAGCAAGGTCAGCTGATTACATCATCTCCCAGAAGTTCTCCATGAAAAACTACTCAGAATTGGTCAAAGCAGGACCATATAGACTGCCCAGTGCTAAGGGTGTGATGCAGCTCACCTGCCACATGAAAAAAGTTCAATGCATACTGGAAAGCCCTTCTGTAGGGTGCGATGAGCGAGAGCAGACAAATGGCACAAGTAGTTTGCTAGGTGGATACCTTGAGAATCTTCTAGAAGCTGCTCATTTGACACTTGCCTCCCTGAATTCGCCCAAGTATGAGTAAGAGATCATGAAATCTCCAAGAGGAACCAAGAACTATCAGAGAGATGACACTAATCAAAATCCCAGAAGCTGACTCACCCCCCTACAAATATCTATATATGGATCCCTCATCCCAGAGATCCAAGGGTTGGAATTTGGTAATTTGCAAAGAAGTGCTGTTGGTTTCTCTTTGAAGACATTGTTGGGTGATCTTGCTTTGTATGAGGTGAAGAGGGCTTTCAAGCTGGGAGGATGGCGCTGGGTCAGACCAAGTGGTTGTAATCCTCTCTTCTACTACTTTTATCAATAAAGATATTTGAGGTTTCCTCCATATTCTTATGTATCTCTAAATATTGTGTTGATATATGAATTTGTATGGCCAATATATATCTAATCCTATATTGTTTACAGTGATAGATCTCTATGCTTTGATGGTATTATGCTGCTGTGGTTCTATAGGTGTTCTTTGAAGCGGGACAAGTAAGGAAGCAGTGGCGAGATTCTGTCGAAGGGGAAAGGAAACAAGCAAGGAGCCAAGCGAAATACTGAGGTTGGTACTCTCTGCTTCTTTCTCATCTATCTCTTGTAAAGGAAAATACAAGTAACTTTAATTTGTTTGTTTCTAAGATAGCTACCCATCTTAGTGGGACTAGCAGTTCTAAATAGACACTAGTTTTCTTGGTAACAAAATGGCGACTCCGCTGGGGAGCGATTAGTTTGATTGCTTGTCTCTATTTTTTTGATTCATAAACCACAGACGGAGCTTGAAGTTAAGCCAGCTAGCCTTCGAACTGCATTTGCTATGCAAGTGCAAAGTAGATCAACGCTGCTTCAATCAATCTCCGGGTTTGTTTATGAACTGAACAATTGACTTGCAAACATCCTAAGTGCCCTAGAGGTAGCTCAAGTAACCTCATTAGATCAGCCCCTATACTTTGTATTTACTGACTATCATTAGCTCGGCCTAAATCCCTGAACTAAGCTGCAAACTGTGACCAAAAACCAAGTTAAAGTCTCATCCCTAGACCATCGCACCTTCTCTTCTTAGCAATCTGGATGCATCGCACCTCCCATGTGCAGTAGGTGAGATGCATCCCTGTTTCCCTGTGTTACAAGTGCGATGATCAGATAAGACTGTTTCTACCTCCAGATTTTGGTTTTTTCTTCACTGTCTTCAGCTTTATTAAGGAGTTTTGTTGTCTGTGATTAGTAGACCACTGTTGAAACCCCTTTCCTTTGCAACATCCAACCTCATTTGTACAAAGAATTGTGAATGTTTTTTTTATGTATTTTTTATCATTTACAGTTCTCCTTTACAAAATGGTAGCTTAATCGGACTGTCATCTTTTGATTTGAAAGTGTCGCAAATGTCGTTTTCAGTCAAGGAAAAGAATCCTTCTCTTTTTGATAGTCGATTACACTGTTACTCTTGTATTTGATCTGAAAAAATAGTATTTCAAGTGTCGAAAGTAGTTTTCAATTCAAAATCACAAAGTGTTGTCTTGTCTCTTTTTCGTGTTTTGAAAAGAAAATCGTTAGTACTGTCGCTTTGAAAGAAGATATAATTCAGATTTGTACTTAGCATTTTTTTTGTCATTCACACATTAAGAAAGCGGAAAACAAATAGATGCATGTGCATTTGCATTTAGACTGCTTGTTGATTTTGATTTAGGACAGTGCATCTAATGTGTGCTCTCTGCTCTATGTTGAAAGGATTTCGTTTCTGTTTCCTTAGTAGCTAGGATTTTCATTGCAAAAAGAAGAGTAAATGACTGTTTATCATCTTAAATTGCATATTTAGGAGTTGTATATCTACATCATGCGGTGAACCTTAAAGGCAAACTTCTTAAGAAAGATCAATTGTAAAATAAATTCAATGAACATAAAAACGCTTTGGAACCTAACGCACACATCTAGAAGTCTAGGCTAGATATGTATTCCGGCATCGTAAAGCCTGGTAACTGTCGCTTTCGTCGTAGGTTGGGTGATTCCTCCTCTTTGAGATGACAAGTGCCAGTACGGACTTGTGCTCCCACGTACCGTCGAGTATATATTGGGAGACCACAATAGGCTATATCCTTTATCCTTAGGAAGCCGTGTCTACCGCCCTATCGATCACAATGCACTGAACACAATATTTGGGAAGATTGACTACTGTATCGTAAAAAGTATTCTGCAGTTTTGCGATTGGTTTGGTAATCCCTCTATCTAGATTTCCATAGTAGTCTCTTTCGTTCCTTTTCAGACTCCTTAAAGGAAAAGGTCCATCTAGGCACTTGTCACTTCAGGCTCATTAAAAATCGAAGGCGACTAGAGTCATCTTTAGCTTTTTCTCGACTCTTAAAAATTGAAAAAGCAAGTTGTGTCAAAGCATCTAAAATTCATTTAAATCGGAATAACATTTTCCCTTCTTATTTTGAGTTGATCAAATAATCCGCAATCGTGGAAGAAAGTCAATCAAAACCTCGTCATTTGCGGAGACTGACGAGTCAGCAATCTTTGACTCCGAAAACGAAACCATTCTGGGCCAAGCGAACTCGTTTAACTGGGTCAAAGTCTCTTGGTTTGTTTGAAACTTGTGTTTCAACATCCTCTGAGACTCTAGTTACTCCAACCATTTATGGTATCCCTGCCTCTACAGAAGAAGTTCCGCAGTTACAAGAGGACATTAGAACTGATCCTAGTGTAATAGTAAACACTTCTATTCCTGAATCAGCTCCATCTAGGGTTGATTCGGAAGGTGTTACCCCTCCAGCATCTGTTGCTGCAGAATCTATACCTTCTTTGGCACTAGAAATATTTTACGGACCTGGCGATCTGCCTCTTCCACCCGGATTGATTGCTATAGAAGAGATTACGAAGGATCTTCCATCCAGTACTCCATCACATTTTGGAAATGGGATCCACCTATATCCTTCTACTTCAGAAGTTAGAACTCCTTCATCGCAAGTTCCTATAGAATCGTTGGGAAGTCTTTTGGATAGACTCGATATGTCTCGACAACCATCAACATCTAAGACTGTGTCGTCCGATACAGCAGTAGCAAAACCTCCTGCCACCACTCCAACAATGTTCGCTGGTATACCATCTGTCCCAACTAGCTCTCAACCGCTAGAGGGAGTCCACCCAGGGACCGTTTCGACAGTATGGTCTGTTCCCGTTTGTTCATCTGGAATAGTATCTGGAATTCATTATGTTGAATCTCAGCAAATTGATCCTTCACAACAGTATCAATTTGGGCAGTCTGGTCTCCAAAGACCGATCATTCCTTTGAACACTGGATTGCCCTCGTATGGGGAGAACAACCATATGAGAGTTCACAACAGAATTCAGGTCAAATTGGAATCACATCCAGCGGTTGGGTGCCAATACTGCCTTAACAACCAAGAGTTGTATACTCAATGCAACTGAGTCTACCTGTGTCGAATATCCCCACTACGCCAGCTATTGTGACAGTGTCACAAGTACAAGTGTTTCCTGTTGTATGCCAGCCTCAAGTTTCTCAGGTCGTAGTACAACAGCCTCTTGTCTCCACGATGCAACTGCAATCGCCAATTAGTGGCTCCTTAACCGGAGCGAATTAGGCTCAAACAGGGACTATTACCCCTCATCTTGGTCAAACATCTAGTATTGGGCAACAGCAAATGGTTTCACAACCATGGCTGGTGCAACACCAACAACCGCAATTCCAACAAGCTTACCAAGGACCTGAGCAACAAAGCTTTGCAGGTAATGAGTAGCCGTATATTCAAAACGGTTATCATCAATCATCCCAAATTGGTTATGCCCAGCAACCTTATCGAAGTTATCAGCATCAAATGCATTATGCTAGTATGAAAAGACCCACTGCTCAGGCAATCCCATCTTATCCTGGGTATGCTTCGCCGAACATGAATCAACAGTTTCCCTTCGTGGTGACTTTAGAGTTACCAGATCTAAATCGGCTAACGAACGATCCAATCATTTATGCCCCTTGGCGGCTGGCGATTCCTCATAAGCTTCTGTCAGATATTCCTAAATTCAATGGAAATCTGGGTGAAGATCCGTCGAATCATGTGATGACCTTTCATCTATGGTGTTCCTCCAAAACTCTAAATGATGATTCAATTAGGCTTCACATTTTTCAGCAAACGTTAACTGGTCCGGCAGCAAAATGGTACATCAAATTGTCTAGAGCTTCATTTGATAACTTCGGCACCCTTACCACCACCTTTTTAACCCATTTTCAGTTATCAATAAGGTACAAAACAGGAACAGAGCTTCTTACCAATTTCAAACAGATGACAACCACTCACATATCTGATCGTATCCATGAATGGTGACATCGTCGTAGAATGGTAAAAACATATGTCCCTGATCAACTACTAGCTGAATGGTTTATTAAGTCTTTGTTACCTTCTATTACAGAAGATGTGGCAAAGGGAGGAGTCGTCACTAAAGAGCAGGTCATTGCTCATGCGCAATATCTACACTTGATCTATACTCAGTCTGGCACACTCTACGACAAAATCCCTGATGCTCCAAGGCCAGAATTTTCCATTCCTCCTCCTCCTAAATCAAACAAGGACTCTCATGCCAGCGATGGCGTGATAGGTACGACAAGCACGAAATCGACAAAGGCTGCGTCTAAGAAAGCCTGTAAGGTTTCTGGTCAAAATGCAGATGAAGAACTTCCTGCCTCGGAGGTTAATGCCGTGTTGACCGACAAAGGAAAAGAATCGAAGCAACCAGGGGGCAAGAAGAAAGGGAAGAGAAAAAAGAAGAAACAGGACTACTTGTCTCCTGAAAAATCTTCTGCAAACCCTTCTGGGCAAAGGAAACCTAGTCAGCCATGCCTCATATGCAATGAGGATCATTGGACAAGAGATTGTCCATATAAAGCTGAAGTTAAGAAAATCTTTAAGAATTCAAAAACTTCAGCAGTATTGACTGACCCATTTCTGAACCCAGGAACTAATCTGGTTGCTAGCGACAATGCTTCCCCATCCCAAATGCTCATGTTGTCCATTTCAAAATAGAAAAATGATTCTTTAATATCGACAAGGAATAAAGATTATGGGAATCCACAGCTGTCGAACAACAAGGCTACTGATCAACCTAGTAGTTTGACAACAACTTCGACTGAAGTTGTGCCACCCATCATTCTTGGGCTAACGATAAAGCCGCCAAAGGGAGTAGTACACAAATCAACATTTAATCCTCGTGCCAGAGTGGCACAGAATTATAATATAGTTGAGGACCTGGCACAATCACCATCTACTATGTCGACACTTGAATTACTGCAAAATTTCCCCTCCCAAAAGCAGGCTCTATTATCAGCAATAGGTGGGATTGACCCAACGAATTCCAATCTTGTGGCCTTTAATCATAAAGGATACGAACCTCAGTTACCAGCCCAGCTCCCTTTCCTCATACAGGTAAAAACCCTCAACAAAACTGTTCATCGAACAATCATTGATGAGGGGGCATCTACCTGTATTATGTCAATGAGTTGCTGGAAAACTTTAGGCTCTCCACCCTTGTCATGATCATCAATGACATTAAAAACGTTTGATGGAAGAACATACACGCCGTATGGGATATTAAGTAACTTGCAAGTTGAACTGGGGGGAAAGACAGTAGAAATTGATGTCGAAGTTATCGATGGAAACCTCGATTACAATATCCTACTGGGAAGGCCCTGGATTTATGCTATGGCTGCTGTTGTGTCAACTTACTTTAGAAAGATTGCATTTCCCTTTCAAGGAGGAATTACAATCGTTGATCAACAAACCTTTCTCCCCAATAGTTCTCAAGTTACCGGAAGCATTCCATTGATCCATGGAAGCTCTCAATTGCTTCAAAATATCGGAGTAGGTCTCCTAAAAGACCCTTCCTTAATGGGGACTTTTGCCCTTCTGCCTCCGAAAAATCTGGCAGAAGTGGCCACAGTGGAAACCTGTCACATGATATCTTATACATCAACAAAGATGAAGAAGAACTCTGAACATTTTGATAGTGTGGATCATCGTGAGGTATTTTCTCCAAGCCTTACCATAGCTACATCATCTGACGATCAATTCAGTGATGTTGTACATTATGTACTGGGGGCATTGGAACCAGATCTTTCCTTCATGACCCCTTATGAGTTGTGATCAAAGTTCACCATGAGGATAGTTCTTTTACTGTGTCAACCTCATTAAAAAATGAAACAACTCCCTTTCCAAGTCGAGTCTTTCAAAAATCTCGAAAGTGAACCTTCATTCCATCCACCTTGTTGAATGCAATGAAGCTTGGGGGGCACGCACCTCGATTTGCGTCATTATGTTGGGGGAAAGTGAACTTATAACAAGCATAGTTTTTCATTTCAAGCTTGTGTAAACATGAAACTGAATCTGAGCATATGTTGTCACATGGTTCAAGCTCATTAAAAAATGAACCAGGCCATGAGCAGTTTTACGCAAAGTTCAATCTCGTTAAAAATTAAACCTAGCAATGAGCATATGTTCCACCAGAGTTTAAGCTCATTAAAAAATGAACCCACCTCCAGTAAATAACCATTGTGAACGCATTATCATTATCTTTTGAGCCTTGGTTGTGTTCTTACCATCACCTCCACTCTGTTTTAGCCGATCATATGCCTCCATTTGATTGTTTACCCCTTTTGAGGAACAACTGCGGCGAGTGATTCTGTTAGCCATCTTCTTAACACTGCCATGATTAGAAAGTTCCAACCCTCACCTAGAACCAGCTGCTACCCGAAATATCACTCGTTCCTAAAAAATGAGTCTCCTTTAAGCTCTTTTCATATGACTCGTAAAATATGACAATATTGCCGAGCAATTGACCTCTCCAGCTCGTTAAAGTGATTGGAAGTGCCATCCCTCCTCTATATTTTAATCTTTTTGGACCTGAGGGATTATTACACAAAAAGATCGAGCGTTTGTCTTGTTCGGCTCGTTAAAACTATCGAAAAGTCATCCCTTTCGCATTGTTTTATACTTTTTCGGACTTAAGGGATTATACTACGAAAAAGGAATATTGGAGTTTCCTTTCTGTCTCTTTTCAGACTCTCTAAAATTGAAAAGGACCGAGTTATCCTTGTCGTTAAACTCGTTAAAACAATAGCGACAAACTTGTCCATTCAGACAAGAGCGAGTTTCACTGTCGCTAGGCTCGTTAAAACATAGCGACGGGTTTGCCCGAAGGGCAAATTATAGAACAAGAATATGTTATCCTCCTCAAGCTTGACAAAAATAAAGGGGTACTGGTCAGAAATGACTGGGGAAAATTGGGAAGAAAACTTGAAGAAAATTTATTGGTAGCAGGTCGCTCTTGAACATGACACTTTCACTCCGTCACCATGATTGAGTCGAGTTGGGTTATTTTGTTCACTGGTCATATCACCATTGGTCCACTGTACCATCCACTTTTGGGGTTAATGCTACCAATCCATTTCAGTGTCGCTGATATGCTCAAGAGAAGTCGCTCAGGGAATTCACCTACCCAGCTTGTGTCTCATCCGCTGTAATACCTTCACGCTTCATTCTTTCATGACCGCCACCCTGAACCTTGTATCATTAGATCATTTTCACCTCTACAAAATCTTTTGCTCCATTCCGTGTCATAGATGTGGGATCCATTAATGCCCTCGTACGACGGGTCACTTCTTGTCGACATCAACTCATTATCCAAGAAGCTGACCTAGGGACAACCCTTTCAGTACTTTGAAGCTTGCATGCCTCAATGGTAAGTTTCTCACTTCCGGCGACAGGTTTACATTAATGGCCTTCGACCGAAAGATTTTGCGTGGTGTTCGACATCGACTCATGTATTCACACCATGTGAATTGTACTGCAGTACCTTAAGGGTCATCATCATCATCGGTGATTCCTCTCACACCTGTTAACAACTTACATCATTGGCTGGTAATCAGGCAATGTCCTTCCATGTTCGACATCAAAACATCTTTTCGCATGGATCGAATTATACTTTCGAGCGAAGATTGAACGAGTTTTGAAGATCCCAGATCTAGTTTCATCCATCCAGGCTATGATATATTTAGGAAAATAAAGACATCAAATGTACATCATTGCTGCATAGATAATCATCCAAACTAAGGGATGATGGCTCTACCAGAATCATCAGTCTGGACACAGACAATTTTCTGTCCTATGTACACGAAAATGAATTTATCAAGCTAAGCATGGGAATGCCTGCCTCAGATAGATCATGAAAATATTATGAAGATAATGTATTGTATTGTATCTTATTACAGGTCACCTTCTAGTTCGAAAAACCTCGGATCCTCGTTATAAAGCATTTCACCCGACATCAAAAGATTTACGACCTCATGCTTTAGGGGGCAAATGTTATAGACATATTTGGGAACTGCAACCCCAATCACATATGTCCATAAACCAATGACCTCTAAGTCCCTAAAAGTGTTGTTTCATACCCTAAAGGAGCAAGGTCAGCTGATTACATCATCTCCCAGAAGTTCTCCATGAAAAACTACTTAGAACTGGTCAAAGAAGGACCATATAGACTGCCCAGTGCTAAGGGTGTGATGCATCTCACCTGCCACACGCAAAAAGTGCGATGCATACTGGAAAGTCCTTTTGTAAGGTGCGATGAGCGAGAGCAGACAAATTGCACAAGCAGTTTGCTAGGTGGAGACCCTGAGAATCTTCTAGAAGCTGCTCATTTGACACTTGCCTCCCTGAATTCTCCCAAATATGAGTAAGAGATCATGAAATCTCCAAGTGGAACCAAGAACTATCAGAGAGATGACACTAATCAAAATCCCAAAAGCTGACTCACCTCCCTGCAAATATCTATATATGGATCCCTCATCCTACAGATCCAAGGGTTGGAATTTGGTAATTTGCAAAGAAGTGTTGTTGGTTTCTCTTTGAAGACATTTTTGGGTGATCTTGCTTTGTATGAGGTGAAGAGGGCTTTCAAGCTGGGAGGATGGCGCTCGGTCAGACCAAGTGGTTGTAATCCTCTCTTCTACTACTTTTATCAATAAAGATATTTGAGTTTTCCTCCATATTCTTGTGTATCTCTAAATATTGTGTTGATATATGCATTTGTATGGTCAATATATATCTGATCCTATATTGTTTATAGTGATAGATCTCTATGCTTTGATGGTATTATGCTGCTGTGGTTCTACAGGTTTTCTTTGAAGCGGGACAAGTAAGGAAGCAGTGGCGAGATTCTGTTGAAGGGGAAAGGAAACAAGGAAGGAGCCAAGCGAAAGACTGAGGTTGGTACTCTCTGCTTCTTTCTCATCTATCTCTTATAAAGGAAAATACAAGTAACTTTAGTTTGTTTGTTTCTAAGATAGCTACCCATCTTAGTGGGACTAGCAGTTCTGAATAGACACTAGTTTTCCCGGTAACAGATGAGGAAACCCATACAACAATGAAAAAAATTTCACCATCTGTCCTCCCAAACTTTTATGGATTGCAAAGTGAGGATCCTGAGACATTTCTATTTGAGTTTGAAGTCTTATGCCGAACCTATGACTATCTAGAAGACTCTCAAGAACTCAAACTGTTTCCTTCAACATTAAAAGGGGCTACTCTGAAATGGTTCATGGGATTAGTCACTCAATCTATTAGGACTTGGAATGATATGAAGCAAAAATTTTTGGTTAGATATCTAGATTATTGTATGCCCACTAATCATAAGGATGAGATATTCAAAATGATGCAAAAAGAAGATGAGAACTTGGAGGATTTACCTGAAAGATTTCAATACAACTTAAAGAGAGTGAAAATGAACAATTTAGATGAGGAAACCTCGAAAGCCCTTCTATTGAAAGCCATTAGAGATGAATGGATAGATATTTTAAACATGATGGGGAAGGGAGACATTTCTCAACTTCCACTACATGACATAGCAGAACTATGTGTCCATATCTCAAGGGGAAAATCTAAAACTGGAAAAGGGCCTAGAGATCCTTCTCTTATTAGAGCAAACAAATCTGCAACTGGATCAATAAATAGGGTAGAGATTGGAAATATGCTTGATGAATTCAAAACTGACATTCTAGGGAGCCTTAGTCAACAGTTAGACAACCTTAAAATTCAAAACAAGCAGAAAATAGAAGCAGATGCCTTAGCCATATTTTGCCCAAAATGTAGAAAGAAACATGCTCTAAGGGAATGTCCCTTGGATGCAAAAGTTGTAGAAACCTGTATGATTTTCTCATAAAATCATGAGACCAAGGATTGTCCTTTAATCCCAGGACTCAAAGCTGTCTTTCAGGAGGACCCAAATTCAGTAGAATCTCTTTGTTTTGTTTCAAGAAGACCTTGGCAAGGGCAACAAAATCAAGGATTTAACAATCCTATGAATTTTTAGCCCCCACCAAATTGGAATTCTTGGCAACAGCCTTGGCCCCAACCTCAAAATCAATATCAATCTCAATCATGGGCACAAGGGGTACAAAATCCTTATGGGAGATTTGCTCAATTTTATCAATATCCTCCATCTTATCAAGGCTATCCTCTTCCTCAACAACAAAATCCACAACTTCCAAATCAAAGCCCACAACTTTCATTGCCACTTCCACAACAACAACCTCCCCAACAAAATCAAAATCCTCAACTCTTGCTTCCATTTCAATAGAAGCCAAATCAACTACCAGCCCAGCCATTACCAAATCCCAACAACAAAAACCCTCAAAATGCTTACATGGTAGAAGGACAACAATTTCCTACTTACATGATTGTTCGTCTAGATGTTAATGATGTTCAACTTAGATCTGGTAGGATTTTAGAAAGGGAAAAACCTTCTATAGATGTTCAAGAGCAAGATGTTTCTGAGGAGGATTCTCTTAAAGTCAATAAAATTTTTGAAGAAGCATCCCTTCAAAACCCAACCATTCAAAAAGAAAAACAAAAAGAGTCAACCCCTACAACTCCTATAATTGAGAAACCTGCATCTACATCCACACCTCCTTTCCCTGAAAGATTACAAATTGACAAAGGCGTGGAAAAACAAATCTTGTTGCCTGACTATGATTTCCTAGATGAATTAAAGAATGTCTGTATCAAGATTTCCCTGCTACAAGCCATTAGAGAGATTCCTATTCTAGCAAAATAAATAAAGGAGTTGAGTATCAAATGACCAGGTAGGAAACCAAGAGACACAAAAAGAATCCACCTGGTAGGAAAAATAGCAGATATTATGATGGGAAAGATTACCATGCAAAAATATGTCACATGTGGATCTAGGTAGTCCAATTGTCAAGACACATATAAATGGGATAGAAATTCCAAATACATTGATTGACTTAGGGGCTACTATAAACATTATGAGTAGACAAACTATGGAACAACTTAAACTTCCTAATCTTCTTTTTACACCTACCTTACTGCAGCTTGCAGATAGATCAATAATCAAACTAGATGGTGTACTAGACGATATTTAGGTCTCCTTAGATTCTTATGAATATCCAATAGATTTCATGATTTTGACTCCCAAGAGTAATCTAGGAGGGCACCCACTTATCTTAGGAAGACCTTGGCTAGCCACAGCCAATGCTTTTCTTAGTTGTAGATCTGGGTACATGTACATTTCCGATGGTAGTTCAACAAAGAAATTCACCTTGTATCCTCCAGCAAAAGCAGTTATAGAAGTAGGAGAAAATGAATGGGTTGATGATGAAGATACTATACAGCCTGTCTTTACTCTCTTTGAAGTTAGTGAAGATAGTCAAATCTTGAATACATTAGAAAATTTTGAAACATTTTCAGAATATGATCACACACAATTTTAGTTAGATTCTGATATTGAATATTTGTCATCAAGGCAAATGTCTTTCTACTCTATGGAAGAGTTTGGCAGTTCTACAGTTGAAATTTTTCCAGGAAAAACATTGAATATTAACAAAAATTTGGAAAAATTACAACAGGAGGAGCTAACCAAAATCTTGCAAAAGCATTCTGCTGCATTTGCATGGGAGTATACTAATATGAAAGGTATTGAACCTAAGACTTGCATCCATCATATCTATATTGAGGAAAACAGTAGACTAATCAGACAACCTCAGAGAAGGATGAATCCAAATCTTAGGGAGATTGTGAAAGAGGAGCTCCAAAAACTACTCAATGTGAACTTCATTTACCCAATTTCAGATAGCCGATGGGTTTCTCCCCTGGTTATAGTACCCAAAAAGAATGGTAAATGGAGGGTGTGCATTGATTACAGGGAATTGAATAAAGCAACTTTGAAGGATCACTTTCCTTTGCCCTTTATTGATCAAGTATTAGATACATTAGCAGGCAAAAGTACTTTTCATTTCTAGATGGTTTTAGTGGTTATAATCAAATTTAGGTAGCACCTGAAGATCAAGATAAAACCACATTTACTTGTCCATGGGGAGCTTTTTCCTACCGAGTGCTTCCTTTTGGATTGTGCAATGCACCCACAACATTCCAAAGAGAAGTACTAGGAATTTTTTCTGATCTAATCCATTATTGTGTAGAGGTATATATGGATGATTTTACAGTTTATGGTAATACATTTGAAGAAGCCTTAGAAAATTTGGAAAAATTCCTTATAAGATGTAAAGAAACAAACCTTTCATTAAGCCATGAAAAATTCTTTATGATGTTTACTGAAGGCATTGTTTTGGGACATCATATTTCAGGGGATGGGATTAAAGTTGATAACTCAAAATTTGAAGTCATCTCCAAGTTACCTATTCCAAATTGTGAAAAAGATGTTAGAAGTTTTCTAGGATTTACTGGATATTATAGAAGATTTATAGAAAACTTTACCAAAATAGCATCTCCACTCTTCAAATTGCTTACAAAAGACTGTGAATTCAAATGGAGTCCTGATTGCCAATTAGCATTTGAAGCTTTGAAAACAAGAATATCTGAAGCACCTATCTTGAGAGGACCAAATTGGAAACTTCCTTTCCATATTTCTACAGATGCTTCAGATACAGCTCTAGGAGCTATATTGGGACAAAACAACTTGGTTCCTTATGCCATTTACTGTACCAGTAAAAATTTGACTCCCACTGAGTTGAATTATACTGTGACTGAAAAAGAGTTCTTAGTTGTTGTTCATGCAATTAATAAGTTCAGACATTATATAACAAGCTATGAAACTTTTATTCATACTGATCATTCTGCAATTAGATATCTAATGAACAAACCTATTACTAATGGTAGAGTTACGAGATGGCTCCTACTTTTACAGGAATTCAATATTACTGTGTTAGATAGACAAGGGAAACAAAACATCGTTGTTGATTTCTTGTCTAGGATTTAGAATATCAAAGAAGATTCTCCTGTAGAGGGAAACTACCTCCACATTTATTTCCTAGTGAAAGAAGAAAGATTATTCAGGAGAGTTCAAGATATTCATGGATTTCTAATGAATTGTTTAAAACAAGGCTAGACTTTGTGATTAGAAAATGTGTCAGGGAAGATGAAATGCATGATATTCTCAAAGCATGTGATGATGAACCATGCGGTGGACACTTTGCTGACAAGAGGACAACCTATAAAATCCTTTCTTTAGGATATTATTGGTCGTCCCTCTTCAAAGATGCAAAATAATATGTCAAAAGGTGTGACAGCTGCCAACGCGTAGGGAAACCTACCGCCTCAAATGAGATGCCATTACAACCTCAGGTACTCATCCAACCCTTTGAAAAATGGGCTTTAGACTTTATTGGACTTATTAATCCTCCATCTAAACAGAAAAAAGTATATATTGGTATGTACTAATTATGTCACTAAATGGGTAGAAGCCAAAGCATTATTTTCTGCTACTGAAAATACAGTTGTTATTTTTCTTTATGAGGATATTTTTACTTGCTTTGGTGTTCCAAGAGAAATTGTGACAGATCAGGGAGGTCAATTCACATCCAAACTGATGGAGAAGCTGATGGAAGAATACGAGGTCAAGAATAGAAAATCCACTCCTTACCATCCGCAAGCAAATGGTCAAGTGGAGTCCAGAAACAAAGTAATTGAAGGCATCATTACCAAGACTGTTCATCTACATAGAAGAGATTGGGCAAAAAGGCTTCCTGAAGTCTTATGGGCCTACAGAACTACATGGAGGAAAACAACAGGACATTCTCCCTATGAACTTGTTTATGGGAAGGAAGTTTTGCTCCCCATTGAGTTCCAAATTAAGACCTTCAAGATGGCAGTTCAATTGGATTTATCAGAAGCCCAAAAACATAGACTGGAGCAGCTGAATGAACTAGGTGAGATCAGACAAGAAGCAATTCAAAAAAATAATCTAGTTCAACATCAAAGAGCTAAGTGGCATGACAAATACATCAAGGATAAAAAGTTTCAAGAAGGAGATTGGGCATTGCTATTTGATTCCAAATTCAAAGATTTTCAAGGTAAATTTTAGACTCATTGGCTTGGGCCATATGAGATTGAAAAAGTTTTTAGCAATGGAGTAGTAAGAGTCAAAAGAATTGATGAGTATCAAACTCCTCTCATTGTGAATGGTCACAGATTGAAGATCTATCATAAGCCATTCTCAAAGGAGGAGTTTATCAAAATCTTTCAAGATAATTCTGCAATGAGGTTGGTGAAGAAGAATCTTTCTTCTCCACCAGCCTAGTCTTTGTTCTTTTCATCATCATCTAAAACAATAAATAAATAAATAAAATTGTATAAGCCTGAAAACCAATCACTGATTGGCAATATTATATAGAAAATACAGGGTGAAAATCAGAAGCTTCTGATGCCCTATATTTTTCAAAAAAATCTCTCTCATTTCACTCATAGTTGTTTCATTTAATTTCATTTCATTCCATCTAGCCACCACATTCCACCAATAAAATTTCTTTCATTTTATCTTCATGTTCATTCATTCAGTCATCTTTCATTTCCATCCATCTGCATTCATTTCGCCAAGTCATGTGTTATTCACTATGTCAGTTTCCGCAGCCGAATTCTAATTCCGTAGTTGAATGCTGATTCTGCAGCTGATTGTTGATTCCGCAACTAATCCTCTATTACTATGCAGTGACAGTCAAGTGATTAGCCAAATAATGATGAAATTAAAATGTAGGTATGGAAGAGGAAAATATTTTGAAGATGTCAGCACCTAAAAGCACCTACAAGAGGCAACCAATCAAAAGTTAGCGAACGGAAGTGGTAAGATTCTAAGGTATGAGCAAAATCATTTTCAAATAGCACTTTAAACACATAATCTATATAGTTCGTAAAATCACAAACTCCATAATGTGTAATGATTGATTTGATAGCTGCCTTAACTCACCATGTCCTCCGCACATCAAATTCTAACGGCCTCATAATCCTCTTCTGAGTTTAACTCGTACTCCACATCACACCTGTTAAAACGGTTAATCATGAAGACGTAAGCCAATTGACCACGGCTCTCTTCCACGTTCCACTCCACAGTCATTTTATGAATTTGCCAATGTCCACTCCGAAACCTTTTATTTCAAAATTTTTCCAGTCACTCTGTCTCCATACTCTCACACCGAGTTTACAATCGTCAGTTCAGGGTTTTTACAAACCTTTGCTCCGTGCACCTGTTTTCATTGCATGCTCCATATTCTTCTGCTTTGTAACCACTGGTTTCTCTGCAACCCTTTTTCCATTCTCCGCTCATATCATTGTTCTGCCTCCGTGAAACCATCACTTACAGAGGTATTTTCGAAGCAAGGAGGAGGAATGGGTCTTCTGGTAAGAACAGAGCCGGATGGAGCCAAATTTATGGAGGGTTATCCACAACTGAAAAGCACGTTAAGGAAAGCAAGATGGTTGCAGTTTATTCAGAAGTTCAGGGGTCATAATAAAGAATTCACAAAGACGTTTGCAAGGTCCTTCAATGGTATGGAAGTCGAGATTGGGGATATCAAATTCCCGGTAACAGAGGCATCCATTGCAGCAGCAATAGAGCTCCCACAGGAAGGAGAATGATGGTTCAAAAATAAGGACTTCGATGAAAAGGCCTGGAGGATCATTTTGCATAACCCAGGTATGGATATATCCGTTTTTAAATGTGGAATTCTTGTTTCAGCCCTAAAAGAAAAATGGACCAGTCTGCTGTTGATAATTCAAAAATTCATTACGTGTGAAGGAAGGTATGGGTCTATGTACATGTACCATATAAGGTTATTAATGAATTTTCTGGAGAGTCAAACCATCAATCTTCCTTATTTCTTGTTGAGTAGCTTGAGAAAGATGTCTACCACTATACAAAAGAATCTAGATGATGTAGAGCCTCATCTTTATCATCACGGCCTTGTTAAAATTCTGGTTGAAAATCAATTGAAAGAGAGAGGGGATACATGGGAACAATTCCTAATTAGGAATTTCTTTCAGGACCCACCTGAAATGCCTGAGGGTAGCTCAACAAGAAAAAGTAGGAGAAGAAGAACAAATGTAAACATTCAAGATACTCCTACTAGTATAACCAAGGAAACCAGTAAAGAAGAAATGTTGTCTGAAACTTTGACTGAGATTAGAAAACAAGTAAAACAGAAAGGGAAAAGAAATGTTGAAGATATTTATTAGACCCCAGAACCTTCTTCAGAAGAAGAACAGATACTTTTTGAGAGGTTAATTCATCTTAAAGAATAGTCAGCTAAGGCAAAAGAAAAAGGAAAGGAGAAACATAGTGTAGAAAAGGGAGATACCAGCTCACAGAGTTTAAGAAGGAGCTCAAGACTTAAAGGCAAATTGAAGAAAATGCAAATCAAAGGAGCCCACTTTATCAACTTGGGAGGAGAAACACCAGAACAATCACCAGAAATCACTCCTCCTGGTCATAGTCCACAACACTCTCCACAACATTCTCCTTCTCCTCAACTAGAATTTGAAATCACTCCAAGGAAGACCACACCAGAAATTGATCAAAATCAGCAACAAATGTATGATTTTATTGAATCATTGGAAAAGACTGCAACAGAACAGGGAACTTCATCTAATCAGCCCGGTACAGCTTAGGAAATTTTGATCCAATCATTAAAACAAGAAGTTTATGAACTAAAAGTGAAGAATAGACATATCAAAAGGGAAAATGAGACATTGAAAGAGCAAAACAAATTGGACAAAATCATCCATGACAACACCATGCTGCATCTAGGATTGTGGCACAAGAAAAATAGGAAATTGAAGAAGAAGAATAGGAGGTTGAGCAGAGCCCTTATCAACCTCAAATACAGGTGACTTATGATGAATCCCAGGATGATAGTGACACCAAGGAAGAAGAAGAAAAGGTTAGATGTATTAGTAGAAGTCTTAGAGCAGATGAATTGAAGGAAGGATAGTCACAGTTTTGGTTGCATGAGGACATGCAACATCTTCGTAGTGGGGGTATGTTGAGCCCCAGAACTACCTCTCTTCTACATACTTTTCTAAACCTTTTCTCTTCCATTTTTCCACATCAGTTCCTCATAAGCTATCAAAGATTGTTACATATTGATTCTAGGAGTGAATTTAAGTGATTTTCAAACTATATCCTTGTGTGTGCTATTTGATTTAGATTTTGTTCATTAGCTATCGAATGTAGCCACTTTCCGCAACTGACTTGCAATTCCGTTGCTATTTTCATTGTTATGAAGGTTACAAGTGTCAGCAGGAGAAACGCGGCACATGGGCAGCTCAGAAATGATCCACACATGGACAAGGTCCTATCTATTTAGCCGAATTCGTGAAGAAAGGCATCGGTCAAAGGACGGTCAACAGAGAGTCCTACATCAATTAGGACTCTGTTCCAACACGTGAAAAAGTCTGAAACCGTTCCTGGGTTCATGGATCCATTTTTTCCATTTGCAGGCCATCTCCATGATGCAATCTAACACCCACCTTTCATAGATTTAATGTTTATGGCAACCAAGAGGCTGAACTTCCGGATTCTATCCTGTTCACGTGTCCTCTGCTGAAGATTTTTCTCCAAAAGACAGTTATCTATTTCTCCTATAAGTATAAGCGTTTGCAACACAAGTAGTTAGTCTTGATGCTGTTGTTTTAGCGTTATTGTGTTGTTGTAACCAAGAGACATATCCTCTATTTTATAATATAAAAACTCTGTTTTTATACATGACTGTTTAAAGTGTGGTTTTGAGGTGACAGTGTATTAATCCAAGGCTGTGCAGAGGGCCCTTGCTGGCTGAGGTTTTGCCTTTCGTTTTTGTATATTTTTCATGCATGTTTTCTCTTATTTCAATTGTACATTTCTCATAATTTGTTCATGGTATTAATCATTTTTACTCCTGTACATGATTTTGCAGCATTGTTATATTTTTCACTAACACTGATCAGTGCATTTCAGGATAGGTTATGCTCAAGATTTTTAATATAGTTTTTGCATCAAGTGGTGATATGAGACTTTCTTCCTCTACTGTACTTTAGCTTTTAATTCCAGTTGTCATGCTTGAGATTTGTTTACTACTTTTAGCTAGTTTAGATATCAATTTCTTCATACTACATGACGTTATCTCTGGTGCCTTTAGCTTAACCCCATTTTAGAAGTTAATTGGCGAGCTATCGGATTTTAGGTGAAGTAATTTGATTTTGCTTTCATTAGTTTGCAAGTAGATAATTTAGATATTAGTTCTTTATGCTACATGACGTTATCTCCGGTGCCTTTAGCTTAACCCCGTTTTAGAAGTTAATTGGCGAGCTATCAGATTGTAGGTGAAGTAATTTGATTTTGCTTTCATTAGTTTGCAAGTAGATAATTTAGATATCAGTTCTTTATGCTACATGACATTATCTCCGGTTCCTTTAGCTTAACCCCATTTTAGAAGTTAATTGGCGAGCTATCAGATTGTAGGTGAAGTAATTTGATTTTGCTTTCATTAGTCTACAAGTAGATAGTTTAAATTTCATTCTTTCATGTCATATGACGATATTTCCGATGTCTTTAGCTTAACCCCGTTTTAGAAGTTAATTGACGAAATATTGGAATTATGGGTGAAATCAGTGACTAGTTTCCAACTTCTTTATTTTTGGTTTTGAGTGCAGTAGTTTAGATTTTATTTCTATAATTAGATGGATAGCAGAGACAATAACCTCATGTTCAGTACTTCATCTTTTGCTTGATTTAAGTAGTTGCATGTTTACACTTTTGTTCAAGTTCTGATTTTATAAATAACATGTTTTGAGATCTTTGAAGTGCTAAGTTTGGAAATTACCATAAGAGGCATAAACCTTGTCTTAAATTCTACATCCATACTTGACCTTTAAAAGTATTCTTAAGACCTTAGAATAGGATTTCCATTTGCATTAGACACTTTAGGAGACCAACAAGAACAAAACCCCAAAAACAAGATAAAAACTGAAAACAATAAAGTAAGAAAGAGGTTGTCTTGCACATACAGTGTGCCACACTTCATCAGTTTATGACTCCCAGATTGATAATTAATGTAGCAATTTAGGACACACTAAATTGACTAAACAATAGCCAGCTCTGAGGTTTACTTTATAAAATTCTTCATTATATTCCTTTACGGTCATCATTCTTTGCCTTAGGTTCTGTACTTGTTTACAAAGGGCAATTTGGTAATCTTTAGGCAGAAATTTGCTCTTCATCCTAGCAATCATCCTGTCCCATTTTTTAAGCAATGGTTTGTTCAATCTTCTCCTTTCTACCTGCACACTATCCCACCACAGTGTTGCATGTCCTTTCAACTTGGTGACAACAAACCTGATCTTCTTGTCTTCATTGATTTCTTCATATTCAAAATATTTATCTAGCTCACTTATCCAGTATAACAATGCCTCTATGGACAAACTACCATCATAATTAGAAAGCTCCGGTCTTGGCTTGCTACTAGCCAGGAAAACTGACCTCAATAGTTTAATCTTTGGTCCCTCTTCATCTGATCCATCCGTCATGGCTACGTTTTCCTCGTCACTTTCATCCCCACCTTCCGGATCTCTATGCCTTCCTGCTTCCACTACTGCCAAACGTGCAGTTAAGGTCCTAATCTCTTCTCATAGCCCTTCATCTGCTACTCTTCTGATGGCTCTACCTCAACCTCTTCTTCCTACCTCCATATTTACTGAGAGAAAGGAACTAACTTGCTCTAATACCAAAAATTGGTGGCAATCCCGAGGAGGGGAACGTATCAATGACCGTTTAATTGTATATTTTTTGAATAGACAAAACAAGGTTTTGGTGTGAGGTTTTAATGCACTTTATTGTTTTGGCCTGCCTTTTGTACTGGACTTGGCTTCGCAAATGCAGTCATTTCACACCTGCCAAGGGAAACTAGGAGTTCATTCTGGTATTCGTTGTTGGTCTGGTTTGGCTCTGTGCGTGTGTTGTGCCTTCGCTTGTTCCTTGTGGTGGTTTATTTTGCTGGTTCTCGGAGGTTTCAAGTCGACTTTCAATCTGCAAGTTGTTTCATTTTTTTCTTTGTTACCCGGCTCATGCTTTGTCTCTACTCTACTCGTGGTGATTTGTTTTTGTGTTGGTTCTGGTGTTGATCTGGCTCTGTGTAACCACAAGTTCTTTCCTTGCTACTATGGTGGGCGGCTCATCGAACACTACTTCAGGTAATTTCTTGTTCCTGTTTCATTTCCGCATCTCATTTTTGTGACTCTAACCCTATGGCTAGTTGGTGAGCAGGTAAACTCTCCAATGGCATTCCTGTTGAGAGAAACCCTCTAGCAAGAGACTCGGTTCTCGTCCTCTAGTTCGGGGTCAGTCTTTTTCTAGGTAAACCCCTGCTCCTCCCTTCGTTTGTCTGCTCTCTATCACTTTGTTTTGTTTTCCCTTCTGGTTCCTTGACTACCTATCTTGTTTTCTTTTGTGGTGGTGTGCAGGTCATGCTTGGAGAACGCTGCTCCACGGCCTTGTCCTTGGGAGTCTTCGCAAGGTTGGGGAAAAATGGGGTAGCATCCCTATGTGACTGTATTGTGGTTTTTCTTTTCTTTACTTGCACTATCCTTAGTTGGGTATAACCCTTGGGGTTTCGCTTTCTCCGTATGTTTGTATGGTTTCGTGAGATTTCACACCCTCACTGCTTAACTAGTCTTTGCTTGCAAATTGTTGTTTTCTTTAGTGTTCATGGGTTTTGGAACTCTCTACTGTTTTGGTTATGTAAATGTATAATGAACTATCAAACTTGGAAATGTAAAGAATGCATAGGTGTGTTTGAATACTGAATGTAAATGTACCTGGTTTTTTTGTTGTTGAGGAAGGATGTGATATCTTTGTTGGCTTTCCCTTTGTCTGGTTCCTGGTCTGCGATGACTTCAGTCACGAGATTTTGTCGATGTCATTCGGCCTCTTAATGAAATATTTCACTATTTTGGTTTAAAACAATGTCTGAAACATTAATGCACAGGAAAAGAAGAAATTGTCTTGCTTTCTTAATGACAGGTTCTAGATTCATTTGCTTTCATAGATATTCAAGAAAAAATTGTAATTTCAAATTCTATCTCCTTTCTTCTCTCTAGATGGTAGCCCCTCTCATGAGGATCTGGTTTTTCTTTTTAATGCCTTACTAGCAATTTCTTATAGTCGAGGAACTGTTCCTCAGTTACCTTTCGGTTAGCTAACAGTTTCTTTAAACATACTCTTAACTAATCCTATTTTATTTGCTTGCTAAATTTTTAAAGGAAAATGGCTATATCATCCTTAACTTAAGTAAAACAAAAAATAAAACAAAATTCGAAATGTTTTCCTTCCTTTTCAGCAAAAATAAAAAACCATTTCCAGTTGTCTCTTTTTTAGTCGGATGATCCTGCATCAATATTTTATGTTATATTTTCTAATCGTTTAAAGTTATGGAGAGTGTGGGAAAAATATTTCATTATGTTTCTTTACTATCTCCACACTTCCACACTCCACACATGCAGACACCCAACAATGTGTCTTAGGATTATCATGAAATATTCAAATTTTTTGATAAATTATGTGAAATGTTGAGCCACAGATTCATACTTTGTATGGAGATGGGAAATAGATATTGAGAAAATACTTAGTAATATTATATATCAGTTTATTTGTTTAGAGGAGAATGTGTGTGGAGGTGCGGGTTTATATATTGATCAAAGCCCTGAAATTCATATTGAGCATATAATAAGGAATACCATCAAAAAAATTTGTGCACATAATGAAATCTTCCTTTGGACAATCATCCTTACGCGGAGTCTCAAGATTCATATCAATAAAATATTGAGCAATAATATATTTCAATTTCTTTCACATCTCCACATTTTTCACAATGAAACCCTCCTTTTCACTGAGGCTTTATCTGCATTGGTATAGTTTGTATCTCTATCAACATTGTTTTACATATTCAAGAATCCTGCATAATTAAATATTAGTTAACAAGAAAATGAATATTCCAAGATTGACTTTTGCCAATTTTGATAGTTTATTATTGATTATAATAATGAAATGGATCTCTAAACTCGACGACAAATCAATGATATTCCAGAGCCTGGAAATTCACATTAAGCATATACTAATTAATACTAAGCCTAGAAAATTTCATGCGCATGATGAAATATTTCTCTGCACAATCTTCTTTGTGTGGATTGTACAAATTGATATTAGTTTCTTCCACATCTTTGCATTCCTCATAATGGAAACTTTGTATTATGCATAGTAAAAATTTCATTTTCGCAATAAAACCCACCTTCACATATGTGTTGTCGACATAATGAATTGTTTATAGAGCTTCTTCGACACAATGAAAGCTTATCCACATTGTGCATCACATTGGTGCAATGAAAGCTTTCTACCCATTTTTATGGTTACTTTTCTTCATTTTCCCATTTTTATGGTTATTTTTCACACATGAGGTAATAATTTCTTCATTTCCATTCCTCTTAAAACACAATATATTGTAATATCGTCATTTGCATGCATGATAACAATTTTCCTTTTCGTGATTTATTGTAAATGTGCCATGGATCTCAAAGCTGGACAACAAATCAATAATAGTTGATTTTTCTACACAATATTGTTGATAGGAAAGTTTTTGCAAATCAAGTAATTTTTTTTCTATTTCCATGCTTTTTAGAACACATTATATTTTAGTCCTATCATTTGCATGTATGATGGCAATTTTCCTCACAAATTGTACAATAAATAATAATTCCATCCATATTTATGGAGTTGTAATTGGAATAGTGCATTTTATGTTATGTGTTATAATTGTTTAAAGTTATGCAGAGTGCGGAAAAAAGGTTTCATTATGCTTCTTCAATTTATTTTCACTTCCGCACTCTGCACATGCGGGCACCCAACAATATATCTTATAATTATAACGAAATCTTCATATTTTTTAATACATTGTGTGAAATACGGAGTTGTGGATCCATACATTATGCAGAGATGAGAAACCCATATTGAGAAAATATTGATCAATATTACATATCAATTTATTTGTATGGAGGGGAATATGTGTGAACGTGCATGTTTGTATATTTAGCAAAGCTCAGAAATTCATATTGAGCATATACTAAGGAATACTCAGGTCAGAAAATTTTGTGTGCATAATGAAATATTCCTTTGGACAATATTCCTTGTGTGGAGTCTCGAGATTCATATCAAGAGGAATATTATATATTAGTTTCTTTTGCATCTCCACATTCCACATAGTTAAAGCCTCCTTTGCACTGAAGCTTTATTTGCATTGGTGCAATTCATATCTCTACCAACATTGTTTTATGCATCCAAGAAGCCTCAATAATTAAACACTAGTTAACAAGAAAATGAATATTCCAATATTGACTTTTTACCATTTTGATGGTTTACTATAAATGTGCCCTGTATCTCTAAATTGGATGATAAATCAATAATGGTTGATTTGTCCGCACAATATTCTTGATAGGAAGTATAAAGATTCAACAAAATCTTTCATTATTCTTCTTTTGTATCTATGCACAACCACAGATCTACACCGAGATCCATTGGAAAGGTACAAGTATCTGCAACTCCACATCTTTGTTATTTGTTTTGCACATCCATCTGTACACCCTTATTTCGCATTCCATATACATGTAACTAAAACTTTTGTTGTTCTATTTACTATAAAGTTTGAAAAATGTTATATGTTTCAATTGTTTAAATTTATATGGAGTACGAATATGTTACATGTCTTAAATGTTCTTTATTCGCACTTCTGCATCTTTACATCTAGAGAATTACTATTGTAAGATCACAAATGTAGACGTGGAGAAGAATTTGTCGGACAAAAAAATGATCTAGAGCACTGAAACATTGAAGAAGAAAGATTTTGTTCCTTGCTCTGAACACACGTTCAAGTGAAATGATGGTTGTTCTCTGAAACGAACAATAAGCCTTGTAGTTGTAAACTAGTTCCACAATCTCCACAAGCTTTTTCAACAATTCAATTTTATTTGAAATAAAGCTTATTATCTAGAGGCCGAACGAAACCATTTAAATCATTCATGGCTATTCACAATTGTTGTTCAATCGACAAGGTGATGGCAAATATTTGTACGCATATACGATAACTAAATTATATAAAGAGTAAATTTTCATAATTCTATTGATCTGTCATAAGAAAGCAGAGACACTTTCTAAAATCACATTTCACAATTAAAATAACATTGTTATAAATTAAAAAAAATGTTATATGCTCTCATTGTTTGAAGGTATATGGAGTGTAGAGATGCAGCAAAAGATGTCACATTGCTTTTTCCATACCTAGGAAAAATCACACCTTCGCAGCTAGAGCTTCCCGCAAAGGTATGAACATTTTGGATAATAGTTTATGTTGTTTGTTTCACATAACCATTGCCCCACATAACATTTATTCATTACGTGCAATTGTGCACATGTAGGGTACGAAGATGTTATATTTTTTAAGTGTGCTTTCTTTGTAGCTTTGTTGCATACAAATGCAAGCAGGCCATAAAAACTTCATCTAGTTGCTAGCAAAGTTTGTTTAAATTTGTTCTTCACGACTCAAGGTATTCATTTTTCCCATACTAGAAGTTAGTTCCTATCGAATCAGCTAACAGTGCGAGCTAGGAATACATGCATCTTTGGAATCTAGGATATGACAATCATCTCACTTTGGAAGTGTCACATATCCCCAAAGTCCCTTCCATTGACTGGATCCAAAAATCTCATCAAAGATTACATACCCCAAACTTAAAGGGAAACTATGTGCATAATGAAAGATTTGTCCGCATGTTTGCATTTGGAACAATGTAAGCTAAACCCTTATCAAGTCATAGAACAAATGTGAATAAAACACACAACAATGTTGTATATCAAAAAACTAGATATTAGAAACAATAAAATTAATAGATCGATTTCACTCTAGAATATGCAAAAAGTTTTCATTGTATGGAGTGTGAATATGTGAAAGTGCACAAATGCGCAAGATGCACAATGAAATCATACTCCACACCTCAGAATACTCAAGAAATATATTTTTTTATTGCTTATGAAATATATTTTATAAAATCTTGACTAAGTTATAAGACAAATATCTGTGAATAATGATATGGAATATAAACTATGAATTATTTTCAATAGATCTCGAGGGTATTGCATAATTGCATTTTCTTTTAGGTAGCTGGGGATGGAACCACCACATCTGTTGTGCTTGCACCGGGTTTAATAATTGAAGGTGTAAATGTAATTTTTTTCCACTAGTATTGGTTTCAGATCAATTCATTTTTGTAGGGTTTTATGGTGTTCATTTTTTAGTTTTGGTTTGGGATTTAATGAGTTTAATATGGTATTTGAATGAAAAAATTGTCATCAGTTATTTGAAAATTTTGATCTTTTTCTCAATTGTTATGAGCTTGTTAAAAAGGACCCAACATTAAATGATCTTGTTAGAAAGGAACAAACATTAAATTGTTACAAACTTGTTATGAGGTGGTTGCATAAAAGACATGTGAATAACATTCAATATTAGAATTAAGTAGGAAATTTCAATAACTATAATAAGAATATGTTAATTTTCTAAGAAAAAGTAAAAAAAAAAAAAAAATCTAACCAAAAATTCAGAGATAATTTTAATTCCATATAATCCAAGTTTCACATGTTATACAACTTTTCTAAAAAAGTTGTTACTTCATTTTAAACTAATCTAAATGCCCACAAAACCAATTGATTAATTAGATTGTCAAATTTTAACAAAATAAACGAAATTACTCTACCAAATTAATTTATTTTATTAAAATAAATTATTATAAAATTAACTTATTTCATTAAAAATATCTATAAATTTAACTCACTCAATTTTAAGAATTATATTTTAAATACACTTCTCTCAACAATCAATTAAATTATCATTAAATTATATCGAAATATAAAACTCTTTTCAAAATGTATCCTTAAACAACCCGCAACCACTTAACAGGGAAAGCTCTATCTTATTAGTCCCTGCCATCTGGCAATGGCCAGGGACTATAGCAATCGAAAAGATGGAATTTAACATTAATTTCACCTGCTTACCATTACAAATGACAAGCGACTATTATGAATAACCAAACTTTTAAAGAAAAATTAGTTTGATAGTCTTATTTAGCCTCTTCCCGAGGCGGGAGGGGCTAAAACATAGGTTATATTCTTTTTTCCGTCGGCATTTGGAATTTTTGCGTAGCAGAGTAAACTAATGCCAGCATTAGTTTAAAACATTAAGTGTTATACTGAATTAAATTAAACCTATAGCAACTGAATTGAATTAACCCTAAGCTCATAAGCTTCACGGCAAGGTCAGCAAGGTCAGAGACTTGGCATGTCCATCTACGAAGGCTTCTGTCTAGTGTGCCTGTCGCCTGCCACCTACCACCGCTTCAATCTAGGTGCCATTCCATAAACTGGAACAGCTGTCCCTTTCGCCAGATTGCATAAGAGAGTTTTCCATAAGCCAAAGTCCTTGAGTCTTCGGAGTCCCTGAGTCTTCTGCATCATAATGGAGTCCAGTCCCTGAGTCTTTTGAATGATAATGAAGATGAGCTATGATGAGCTAGTTCTTCTGCGTCAGTTCTTCTGCATCATAATGAAGATAAGCTATGATGAGCCAGTCTGTGGCTTGAAACTTGAAACAGTAGAGCAACAAGTAAGAAACAATTTTTCATTCTTTGCTATCGTTTCATGCAAAATCAATTTCCATTATGAAACAAAAAAACTCACCTTTGTGCAGGTTGTGCAGGCTGGCTAGATTGATGGCTTGAAGAACATGGTCCTTGCTCCTTCCACCATGAATTATCAGTACTTTCACCTGAAACCTTTTCCTTTCATACCTTCATTGGTTCACGGGCAATATTCCACACTTTGCATGCACTGCTCCACTTGTCCTCACTTCAAGGCAATATTCCACTATTCTTCACTTTAAGTGGTTGTTTTCGCTTCTGGTGGCAAGTCATCTCATTTTTCCATTGTTGTCAAAACTACAGCAGTTTAACCATGCCGTGCAAAGACAAGCAATGAATGTCGTGCAAAGATAAGCAATGAGAGAGCGATGTAACATTCAACTTCCAGTGATGCTCTACAGGAAAAAGTTGAGGCTTGCTGTAGAGCAACTTGCAATGGTGGTTTGTTTTTGGCTAACACTTATCTATACAATTACAACTTATCTTTGCGCAATGGATACAAAACACTCATGCTTCAGCACCTGGTTCAACAGCTCCTGGTGCAACAGCGAGTACCAGCTTAACCTGGGGAGGTGGCGATTTGGTGACAGTAGGTTCCAAAGTGGCTTTGTTACCAATTCCATTAGGAACCGTAGATTTTTTGGTACATCACCTTCATGCATTTACTATCCATGTGACTGTTTTAGTCCTACTTAAAGGTGTTCTATTTGCCCGTAGCTCCCATTTAATACCTGATAAAGCGAATCTGGGTTTTTGCTTTCCTTGTGATGGACCTGGTAGAGGAGGAACATGTCAAGTATCTGCCTGGGATCATGTCTTCCTTGGTTTATTCTGGATGTACAATGCAATTTCGGTAGTAATATTCCATTTCAGCTAGAAAATGCAGTTCGATGTTTGGGGTAATATAAGTGATCAGGGAGTGGTAACTCATATTATGGGAGGAAACTTTGCACAAAGTTCCATTACGATTAACGGGTGGCTCCGTGACTTTCTATGGGCACAAGCCTTTCAAGTGATCCAATCTTATGGTTCTTCATTATCTGCATATGGTCTTTTATTTTTAGGTGCTCATTTTGTTTGAGCCTTCAGTGTAATGTTCTTATTCAGTGGCCGTGGGTATTGGCAAGAACTCATTGAATCTATTGTTTGGGCCCATAACAAATTGAAGGTTGCTCCTACTATCCAGCCCAGAGCCTTGAGCATTGTACAAGGACGTGCTGTAGGAGTAGCTCATTACCTTCTTGGTGGAATCGTCACAACATGGCCGTTCTTCCTGGCAAGAATTATTGCAGTAGGATAAAGGCTAGGAGGATTTGAAAAGTATATGGCATCAAGATTTCCAAAGTTCAGCCAAGGCTTGGCCCAGGACCCAACTACTCGTTGTATTTGGTTCAGTATTCACTCGATTTTGGCAGTCCCCTCAGGAGTTATGGTATTCCTGCAAGGCACAAACACTCTCATCTTGTCATTTAGACTATGTTTATAACTCTTACCTTTCTAAATGATAAATTTTACTATATGGCAAGTAATCCTAATAATGTGGTTGCTCAAATGGCATACCTGGAGTTGGAGTTTGTTAATGTGGTTTCCTTGAAACCTTTTCCTTTCATACCTTCGTTGGTTCGAGTATTGCCTGGTTTTCCGTCAGATGCGCGAGGCGGATGCGGAAGACTGCACCCCCTGTGAGAAACTGAAAGGCCGTGTAAAAGTAAAGGAACCCTGCAGGGTAAACTAAAGGTCTTGTGTCCCCTCTCAGCTCTGCATAATTCCTCTCCCCTCCTATGAAGCCCCTCACCTGCCCTTACTCAACACTAACATAAATGAAACAGATTCAACCTCATGTTCATTCATGTTAAATATCTCACACACCAATAATCAATTATTTGTTTGCTTGTAAATCCATCACAAACGAAGATGAACAATGTGCATACCCTTTTCTGTATATAAGCCTGTACTTACCTGTGACATGTAAGCATCCCAATCGATCTTAGTATCTGTTAAAAAATGAACGTCTGGGTTAAACTTAGATGGAAGTCGAAAGACATGGAAAAACAAAAAGGTAGCAGATAAGACAATGAAAGAGGTGGGAAGTTGGGGAGGAGGAGCGGAATTTACATGGAACATATGCAATAATCACACAAGTTAACAGACTGTCTGCGAGTCTAGTGCCTCAAGTATTGCCTGGTTCGCCGTCAGATGCACGAAGCTGATGAAGGGTGTCCCCTCTTTCAAACAAAGATAGGCCAACTCAAGCTCCCGTCAAGGGCGGCTTTGGTCCTACTACTGACTGTCGCTAGGTAAAAAGTGCCTCGAGTCCTCATTTTTCTGGAATCTCACGACTTTTTCCTTCACAAATTTCCCCTCCTCAGGCTGTGCATGCATTCCCTTGAAGTTGGTCGATACAAAACCCCAAGGCCCGAACTAAATTCCTCAGAATATTCATTTCCATAAACAAATGCCTTCTCAGGGTTCACCATGAATTCATTCCCATAAACAAATTCCTTCTCAGGGTTCACTATGAATTTATTCCCATGTCTACTGACCTACATTATGAAAGCATACAAAAACAAAGACCAAGAACGTTTCTTCCAACGGTAAAGGAGGTTTCAGAAGCATATGCCACTCCCATCTAGTTTTATTTTGACATTGCTGCAGCTGATGACACCTTCAGGGCACGTACTGAGCCTCCATGGGCGTGGCTGGTGCAGCAGACGACACCTTCGTTGCGGGTACTGAGGCTTCAAGGGTGTGGCTTTAGACAAGCATCTATCAACGTGTTTAGGGTCACCTTCCACACGTCTTCCTTCTCATTTTCGAAGTTCAGGAAGTGGGAGGCCGTTCCCTGAAGTACAAGCTGAGCGTCAGGAGCAAGCAAGACAACATCTGTCAAAATGCATGTAAGCGAAGTTGTTATTATAAATAATTGAAACTTACATTTATATTATATATTAAATTGTTTATAAAATTTTGTTTTCCCCTTTTTCATATATTTTCATTGTTTGAGCATTCTAATGCTACTCCTTGCCTCCTTTCTCATAACAGGTTTACGCGCGATTTCTTCCCTTCTAAAAGGCCTCTTCCTCCTTTACTAAATCAGGTGTGGTTTCATCAATTTTCTCCACAAAATCCCTGAGGTTCTCTTAATTTTTTCGAGGGTTGGATTTTTATAGTGTTATCTACGGTTAATATCAATGAAGGGCCTTTAGATCCGAAGGTATTATGGGGCAGCAATCTCTGATATACAGTTTTGTCGCGAGGGTCACCGTGGTGCTTGCGGAGTACACGGAATTCAAAGGCAATTTTACAAGTATTGCTGCTCAGTGCCTGCAAAAGCTTCCCGCCAGCAACAAGAAGTTCACATACAATTGCGATAATCATACCTTCAACTACCTTGTTGAAGATGGCTTATAACTTGTCTGGTTGGATCGTAGACCTGAAAAATCATTAAAATTGTAAACATCAAATAGGCTCGTTGGATCGTAGACCTGAAAAATCACTAAAATTGTAAACATCAAATATTAATATATGCTATGTTTTGTAACTAGTGGGATGATTTTCATTTGAAGAAGAGCTTGATGTTTTGTCGATGGTTCAGTTGTCAAGGAAGCAGCAGGATTCGAACCAGCGCCCTATCAGAGAATCGCTTCCCGGAGACAAGCCCTTCTCTGGCGTGACCATTGCATTGTCAGGTCGAATGTCACGTCCTCAGGTTGCACTTAAACCCCATCAATTTTTTCTGATATATTATGTGAAACATTTAAGTAACGGTTCTTTCATATTATACGGTTTGGTTCCATCATTTTCTATTCAATTTTAGGATTTGTGTCTCTGTTTTCAATTCAGTTTTAGTAATAATATAGATCTATGTCTAAGGTGTTGTTTTACCTGCAGGGAAAAAGGAATCCCTGTAAAAGATCCGATATCCTGTTGTTGTTTCATCAGAATCAGGGAACTTTGCCCGCTGCGAGATTACAACCACTGATTTCAACAACTGAACCCATGCGCCTAATGCGTTTAAACCCGCACCAATTTACTACTACAGGCCATGCTGCTCTGATACGTGCTTATTGACTCTACTTTGACTATGCTGCTTTAGCTATCGTTCCACACTGGGCTATGCTGCTCTTGTTTTGACCCACAGCTATTGGTCATTCTTGCTATTCTATATGCCTCTATCTAACTATTCGACACTGCTTACAATTGCATTGCATTATCCAAAAAGAGGCAAATGTTCAGTACAAGTGCATTCTAAAAGACAGTTTCCACGTACACAGCAGTTTTCTGTTAGTTCGGATGTCATTGTGCATACAGATTGACTTATTTTACCCTCTGTAGGGTTTGACTTTTTCAGTTTTCATGGTGTAATTCCTCTCTAATCTGAAGTACACTCTAGGAGTGCCTCATCTCCTAGATGGCTTCATAAACCGAGTTGATGTATAGAGTGACTTTCAGATGCACATTTAAGGGTTACAACTAATGCTCTTGTTCTTGTAATAATTAGGCTCTCTTGTAAAAATGTTGTAAAAATGTTTTACTGGCAGCAACTTTGTTTGCACTATCAAAAGACAAGCTAGGTGAATGTAGCAATGACTTGATTGTTGCATTGTTGAGATATCATGGTGTGAGGCTCATGGGAAAATTCCCTTGTTACAGTTGCATTTCACGTGAATTTGGACACTTTTAACCCTCATTATTATAGGGCCTTGCATTAACTTTACCCATTTCTCCTATCCCTAAGAACTGTTTATCTTGCAAACCATGATTTGTTCTTTTTCTTAGCTATCATTACTATAACATTTGTCTTGGATAGAAATTCCAAGAAAGCACTATGAAAATCTGTTGTTCAAGGTTTTGGAAATGCTCTTGTTCTTGTAATAATTAGGCTCTCTTGTAAAAATGTTTTACTGGCAGCAACTTTGTTTGCACTATCAAAAGACAAGCTAAGTGAAATTGCAACACAAGCCCCCCGCCAACGCTTGAGACACACTCATTTTATTCACATTGATGGTAGCTTTACTCGCTCATCCTTAGCAGCCATTTTTTATCAGAGCTTTTGAAAAGGAGTCAGAGCCATAATGGAGAATGTACTCGGTCATATTCTGGTAGTATGAAATTGCAGTTTAGTCTTCAATAGATGTATATGTCCATCAAAAGTACCTGATTCAATAGCCAACAATAATTGTTAAGGGAATGAGTGCACAAACATTCATCTAGACAACAGGGTTTTCCAATATAAAGTGATCGGTATGGCTTTCTATTGGTGTTACTACTTCGATACCATGGTTTATCTTGCTTGGGCTTACTGGCTTTGTCTTCACTACAAGGTCCACTACCTCAACTCTTTTTCAGATCTGGTTTTTAGAATTCTTTCATGATTTACATGCCAAGTCTTTTATATGGTCTGTATGTTTATGCTTTCCTTTTTACTAAGTCTTTGCTAGGTTGACCCCTGGAACTTTCCCAGGTCACAGATCAGCTTTGACCCTTAGCCATTTGGATTAAGTACCGAGTCAGGTCTGGCAACTCTGTTCAACAGAATCTCTGAAGACTTTTCTATTGCGACAGAGAGCTTGCTCCTACGCTTGTGACACTTTCAAATCCAAGGCCTGCGTTTCAAAATCCTCGTTGTCTCGTTGCAAAGTTCTCTCATCTAATTAATCCATGGTTGATCCATGTATTCCAGTTTATTGGGTTCCACTTCAGTTTCAACTCGTTTCTCCAAGTTTCAACTTGTGTTACATAATCAGTGCGAATTTCCTCTTGTATTCAACGTTTTCTTGATTCCTTGGTGACTTATGCAATCAAGGTCAGTCATCGGACAAGAATGAGAAGGGAAGGGACTTAAATCTGCTCAGGAAGCAACTGTGGCAAGGCCGGCTAGGTTTTGCAGGATGAGCAATGGAATAGCTAGCATGCAGGAGTGGCACTTTCTCAGCATCTAGTTCGGTCAACCTTCAATCGATTCGGGATAACCATAAAGGCGTTCTCTACAAAAGTGTTCCCAATTCAGTTTGACAGAATATATTATATTATTTTCGTGACTTACCTACTCAATGCAGGTGCAGGTGCATTCTCAGGCTGAACTTAATGGAGGGACTTGCTGCCTCGCAGCTTCCCTTGTTTAATAAGAACTTTGACATTAGTATATAAATGTAGATCATATATATAAAAATATAGATTAACCTTTTAAGAAACACACAACCCACAGTATTACTTGATGAGACCTTTGACATTTCTAATAACGTATACATCATCCATATAGAAATATGGATTAAATATAACATGGAATTGTAAATTTGTGCATATATGTTATAATAATTAGTCATTTTATAAAGTTAAAAAAAAATATTTATTTTTTTCAATCATTTATTTATATAGTCATGTATTTTGCTAGATATCATTTGTGGTTGACTACAATACTATATCGGGAGACTAAAAACTTAAAAAAATTGAAGTAAAGTTTTCCGGAGTTTATTTACATAATTATATGAAGCTAGCAATCACAACATCGTCTTCTAAAAATAAAAATGGAAAGTAGTCAAGTTAAAATAAAAGGTGGATAGCTTGCCGCTATCACGTGAATAAGCTGTATTTGGAGACTGTTCAAAGCAAAGAATGTGCTTTATCAATTCATTATTAAGAAACAAATATATAGTTTACATTATAGTAGGGAAATTTAGAACTAACGCCTAGAAAATAGGAACTGATCTTAATTTAGGAAACACATAACAGTAGAACAAATTTTCTCCAATAATGCCTATTCTCCATTACTCCACTTTAATGGAGAAAGGGTTCACTTGTACTCCTACCATCTCCCTAAACATTTCAAATTTAATCCTCCCTAGAGGCTTAGTGAAAATATTTGCTACATTATCACAAGTATTACCATATTCAATAAGAATTTCTTTAGACTGGACCTTCTCTCTAACAAAATGAATCTGAGTATCAATATGTTTTGTGTTTTTGTAAAACACATGGTTGTTTTCCAGCTTGATGGAGCTTTGGTTGTCACATCTTATTACTGTTGCATGTTTTTGTTCCTCTCCGGCATCATGGAGAAGTATCCTCAACCAAATAGCCTCACACGTGGATACACACATTGCATGATACTCTGCTTCTACAGAAGATAAGGAAACAATACTTTTCTTCTTACTGCTCCATGCAATTACCTCGGATCCAATGTTGAAAGCATAACCTGTTATGGATCTTCTGTTATCCAGGTTTTCTGCCCAGTATGAATTTGAAAAAACCTGTCAAATTAACATTGGAAAGATCAATGTACCTAATACCAAAATCAATGGTTCCTTCAAGGTATCTCAAGGCACCTTTTGCTGCTACCTAGTGTTTCTCAAGAGGTTTTGACATGAATTGATTTAACACACTGACTGTGAATGCTAAGTTTGGTCTTGTAGTAGTCAAATAAATTAGACTCCTAACTAGTTGTCCATACAATGCGGCATCCACCTCTTTGGAATCATCCTCCATCCGAAGTTTAAGATTCTGCTATAAAGGCATTGAGGTAGCTTTGCACTGCTCCATTCTGATATTTTTCAACAACCCTCTGACATACTTTCCTTGAGTGAGAAAATTTTGCCCAGAGTCCCTCCAAACCTCCAGACCCAAACAATAATGTAATTCTCTGAGGTCATTCATTTCAAAAAATTGCGACATCTGCACTTTGATTTCCTTAATTAATTCATCAACATTTCCAGTGATAATTAAATCATCTACATATAAATAAATCAAAACAACTTGCCCCTTTTCATCAAACACAATATACAGATTTGGGTCGTTTTTACTCCTCTTATAACTATGCTGTAGGAAAAATGAATCAATTTTTTCATACCATGACCTGGGTGCCTGTTTTAAACCATATAATGCCTTCTTTAATTTGCAAACTAAATTCTCCTGCCCTTGTTTGATAAACCCTTCAGGTTGTTTTAAATAAACCTCTTCTTTCAATTCTCCATTTAAAAATGTAGACTTCACATCTAGTTGGTGTAGACTCCAATGATGTTTTGTAGCTAAAGCTATCATCATTCTAATAGTGTTTAACTTAGCTACTAGAGCAAAGGTTTCCTCATAATCAATTCCTTCTCTTTGTGAGTAAGATTTAGCTACCATTCTAGCTTTGTATTTGTCTACACTACCATCATGTTTAAATTTAGGTTTATATAACCACTTGCAACCTAAAGGTTATTTCCCTTCCGATAATTCAACTAAATCCTAGGTTTTGTTCTCAAGTATTGACTCATATTCCTCTTCCATAGCTTCCATCCATTCATCATATTGACTTGCTTCTTTATAATTTGAGGGTTCAACAACATTTAAAGTATTAGTTATAAGAGCATGGTCTCTATACCTTGCTGGTAATTGAGTTTGCCTACCTGATCTCCTCAGTGGCGAACTTGCCTCAAATCTGTTTTGCTCACTCCTTAGTGGACTTGGCTTGCCAACTATACCTTCATGACTTGATTCTTATTTTTGCTGCTGCCACTGCACATGACTATCTTTAATCTCCTCATTGTTGTCCTCCATCAACAAAGGAATGTGCCACTCCTCATTGCCTTTTTATTTGTTTCCTTCATCAACCTGCTCATCAAAATATAACATCTCTACTCGCAAACACTTCGTGAGTAGATGGATTAAACAATTTGTATGCTTTAAACTCATAATAATACCCTACCAATATGCATTTGATGGCCTTAGAATCCAATTTCTTCCTATCCTCCTTTGGAACATGAGAAAAATCTTTCGAACCAAATACTCTTAATGACTAACTGTAAGCTTAAAACCGCATAAAGCCTCGAATAGAGTTTTAAGATCTAGACTCTTTGTTAGAATCCTATTATTTAAATAAACTACAGTATTTATAGCCTCTGCCCAAAATCCATTAGATAGGTTCTTACCTTTCAACATGCTACGTGCACACTCCACTAAAGTTCTATTCTTCCTCTCTACCACCCCGTTTTGCTATGGAGTGTGGGGTATTGTAATCTACTGAATTATTCCATGGTTCCTGCAATATTTGACGAAGTTTCATAGCTTGTATTCTCCCCCTTGATCTGAGTGGAGAATTTTGATGACCTTCCTTGTCTGTTTTTCAATCATACTTCGAAACTCTTTAAAGTATTCAAATGTATTACTTTTATTTCTCAAAAAATATACCCAAGTATGTCTTGTGCAGTCATCAACAAATAATAAAAAATAATATGCTCCTCCTAAATTATGATTTTTTATGCATTGGTCCACATATGTCAATGTGCAGAAGTTCGAGGATATCTCTTTTTCTTCTATTTAAACTTGAGGGAAATTCATCCATGTGCATTTTCCTAAATGCACATCCTTTGTTGGTGTCTGAGTAGTAGAGTAGCAGCACCCAATGGATATGAAGAAACCATATACTGATAAGACTCAGAAACAAATGGATAAATATGGAGCAACATCATGAAACTTGAGAAATTTCCTTTATTTTGATGAAGGAACAAAATTTGTGACATTGAACACATGAAAAAAAAAACATAAGAAGAATCAGAAAAGAAATAACAATTTTATTGAAAAACAATAAATAAATAAATAACTTAAGTTGCAATGGCTATGATTTTCACTGAAGCAATGTTGTTTCCTAAGGGAATATCAATCTGTTTCCAGAAACAACAATCTATCAATGGTAAATGAATGGAAAAATGTTTTGGCGGAAATGACTTGGATCTTCAAATGGAAATCAATTCTCCATTTCTCCTGTTATGAATCCATTAGGTAATGAAAAAGTCTTCATGTTGTTGGTGAGAAATAACATGAATAATTTGTAACAAACTCTTATGATCAATTTCCATGGCACCTCGAAAGAATAAAAATTATATGATATTAGATTTCTTAATAGATGTTGGGATGGAAATCTATTATTTCATTATCATTTCCTTCAATAATCATTTGTTCAAAAACAAATTGACCTCTTTTATTCTCCTCAGACTTGCAAAAAAAAAGCGTCTACCTGTAATAAAACATGTAATCATGGAAGAAGAGAGGTGATCGGGCTCTATAAATCCAATAAATGTGAAAAAAATTAACAAGTAGTTACTCTGTAAAACAAATCCATGGAAAAAAAATAACAAAGTAGAGTTAATTTATTACCTGTGGGACAACGATGGCCAACCATACTAACCAATAGTATTTTAATCATAACTTTTTTTTTTTTTTTTTTCGTCCGATTTGTGTGATTCCAAAGTCAAATGAAATTGAATTAATAGGTATATCTCCAATTGAAACATATTTTAAAAATTTTATGATATGATATGTCAAATTTACTTAGAACAACCTGCATAACAAAGTCATTTTCGATTTCCCAACTTAGACCAACAGTTGATATTTTAAGCATAACTTTTTCATTTGATGACGGATTGAACAGATTAAAATTGGAGATTAAATTGCATTCATGTAAATATATCCAATAGAAACATCTGTTGAAATCATGAAGAATTGATGGGTAAAATGTGCGAAGGAATAGTTGGAAAAACAGAGTTTTAAAGGTGCTGATTTACGATAGATAGTCCGTATTTTGGTCATAACTTTCTCATATGATATCAAAATCGGGTGATTAAAATTGCATTGTAAACTAGATTAATAGGGTGATATATCATAGCAACAGGTTTCAAAAATCTAGTCATTTAGGCCTCCAGAAACAGACTGTCCCAACTCTGTTCCTGAGTTGCATACTCGACATACTGTCAATGGTTTGGTCATAATGTTTTCATTTCAAATCCAAATTGAGTGATTCAAATTGGATTAGAAAGTAGAAATAAAGGACTACTTAGGATAGAAATATGTTTTGAAAATATACCCATTTTTTTTTCCTCAAAACATGACTGTACCGACTATGATTTTAGTGGTTTTATCAAGTCCACACGCCCTAAGATATGATAATTTTTTTATTTTTTTTCAAAATGATGATGAGTGTTTGTAGAAATTTGTTTTTCAATATAATACATCTACATACATAATTAAATTCAAACATTTACCATTGATATTGATATACTCAGCAAGTTGCAACAAACACAACTCGTTCTACATATAACAAAAATTATTTATATACTTATTTATTCTATTTTCTACACTAACCTATTCTACCTTGAAAAATAAAGCATACTTACGCATAACAGTACTTCCAATGGAGCCATTTTAGAAGTATGGCATCAAGTGTATACACACCCGAATTTGAGAAATGTCTGTCAATAAATACTAGGGTATGAGAGACCAACTTCCCTTGAAAATATGGTGTCAAAAATTGTTGAAGTATGGAGTGACGCTGCGAACAACTGATGGAGTGAAACCAATCTTCAATATATCCTTTACTTTCTTTATTTCCCATAGTTTTCATATCATGAAGTTCTTGAGTTTCTAAAACAACTTGTTGACACAGACTAGAAGAAACCTCCTTTTCTTCCATAACTTTTACAATTTTTAGATTTGGAACATTTCCAATCTCGATATAAGTTTTCTGCAATTGCGTATGCGAGATAGGTTGGGTGGGAAGGGTAGGTAAATTTTGCAATTCAACACTGTAAGCATGTTGTATTGGTTTATTATGGTGAGGGTGTGGAATGAGTTGAGCAGGATATTGTGTAGGGCATGGAGGATTTTGATGATGTAGTTGATTGGGACGTGTGGATGATTTTGATACGCAAGAAAGGTGTTCTTGAAAAGATGGAAAAGAATATGGATGATATTTTTCTGCTACAAGATGAGGGAGAGTAGTCATGTAATCATAGGATGAACCATGCCAAACTTGTGGACAAGACTGACGGGGGTTATATTGAGTTTGGCATGGCTGCCCTAACACATGAGTATTCCATAATAGATTATGCAAGTAAGACAATGGAGAGCAAGTGTTTTGAAACATACATCTAGGCCAAGGTTTCCATGGTTGTGAATTTGCTGCAGCTTCTCCATCTCTTGGAAATGTTGTTTTCATCCCAGGTAAGAAAGAGAAACTATCCATGTGATGCTCCTTTTAGCATTGAGGAAAAATCACTTCTTCAAATTCTGCTTGACTTTTCTTAACCTGCAAAACATGCAATTGTGAATTTAGAGTGCTAATAAAATCAACTTTAAAATGTTCAAATAAATCATTGATTTCATCTCTTATATCTCCTATTCTTGTAGCAGATTTGGAAAGGAAAGAAGAAAATTCTCTAGAATTCTTACCAGCCTTGGATATTCCTCTTGAATACCTTATGCATAAATAACAAACATCATCATATGACAGCTGAAAAATGTCACATTTTCCTATCAAATTTAAGATTTCTAAAATTTCATCTTTGATTCCTTTAAGAATGAGTGTTTTTAAGATCTCTTTTTCCAAATGCTTATGCTTTGATTTTTGAAGGTTGTATTTAAATCACTCCAAATAGTCCTCCAAGCTTTAATCTTCCCCTTGTATCATACTGAAAATATCTTCATTAGCCTTGTAATAGTCTCGGTACTTCTCCAAGAATACATTCTTTATGTCCTCCCATGTTTTGATGCAGTTCCCACCAAGGTTCATGAACCATCGAAGAGCTGCTCCTTTTAGAGTAAGAGGAAACACATTCAACCTTTGATCATTAGTACAATAATCATATCCTCTACAAAGTACTTCAAACTCAAATAAGAATGTATATGGGTCCTCATTATCCAAACAATGAAAATTTGTCGAATTAAGGCTTCTGTGATCCATATCAAGTTTAAGAGAATTTGTTCGGCATAAATCACAAGATATATCATTTGTCAACGTGTTTCGAACCAACTAGTGTGGTTCATCGTCGGGACAAGTTGAAAAATCAGATCCATCTTTGCCTGTTAAATAGTTTGAGCAGAGCCTCCAACGGCTAACTAGGACAACGACTAAATTTGACTTGGGACCAGGGTCAAACAAACCAGTTATAAATTAAAAGTAAGTTAGTTATAATAAGGGACCTTACCTTTACATAAATATATAAATTATATGTATAAAGTAATTTTAATTAAATTGGTTGTTGAGTTAATAAATAGTTAAAAGTATTAACTATTTAATAGATAAATAGAAAATATAAATATTAGAGTAGAACATATAACTAATAAGATATAGAGGTATAACTAATTAATTAAAAATATATATATAAATTATATATATATAATTTTTAAAAATAGGAGGTTAAGTTAAAAGTTAGTTGAAAAAAATAAAAAAAAATAAATATATTAGAATAAAATAATAATCATTGAAAAAAAAAGAAGGATCTTACCAAATTAAATTTTATGAATATATATTATATATATATATATATATATATATATGAAATAAATTAATTAATTAAGATGGTAGATACTTAAAATAAATAAATAATATATAGTTAATTGAAAAAAATAAAAAAATAACAGATAAAAGAATATACCTGAAGGATTAAACTACCTTAAAAAATAAATATAAATTATATATATATCTATATATATATATATATATATATATATATATATATATATATATAATATATATATATATATATATATATATATATAATTAATTAATTAAGAGGGTAGATAGTTATAAAGGCACTTAAAAAAAAAAAGGCCAAGGGAGAACATAATAAAATATTTTAACTAATCAGAAAAAATAATTGAATATATTTTAATAATCTAATAGATCAGAAAGAAAGAGACTAGGAAGAGAGAGTTGGGACCCAACACCTACTGATTTTCGAGCCATCCTCTCTATTGAGATTGCTCGGCCTCTTTTCAATCTCAAGAGCTTCTTTGAATTTCCAATGATGGAACTGCGAAACTCTAGCAATGACACTAGCCTCCTCAATACAAACATGATGATTGGTTTTTTTCTGCATGCTCAGCTAAAACGGAAGACTTTGATCTCCAATGCTTGAGGTCAGCTGCGTGTTCACTAATCCTTTGATTGATGGAGAGACCCGTCTCACCAATATAGGGGGTCCCACAGGAACAAGGGATAATATATACCCCTTTCATATCTTTAGGGTCGATAGGATGCTTTGCTGATCTGAGGGACATACGAATGGTGTTAAGGGGACTAAAGGTCGCAGGGACCCTATGCATCTTGACAATCCTTGCAATCTTATCAGTGGTCCCTTGAACAAACAGAAGATGGACACCTGGAATCCACTCCTTCGGTTCCCTTTTAACAAGAGAATTCTTGGCAGCTTTTAGGAAAGCCTTATGACCCATGTATCTACTATAACCATTCTCAACAAAGACATCAAGAAGATGGGATTTTTCCTTCTCAAAACTCTTTTTATTCGAGATCCTTAGGGCTCGAGTAGCAAGGGTATTGAGAACACCCATCTTCTGAGCTGGGAAATGGTGGGAACTGGCATGAAGATACTACTCCGTATGCGTTTTCTTTCGAAAAAGTTGGTGGGAGACGGAACCATCACTATTCTTAGAAATAAGAATATCAAGGAAAGGGAGGCAACCATCAACTTCCTGCTCTTTAGTGAACTTAATGGTCGAGGATTGATTGTTGAGATGATTGAAGAAGAGATCTAATTCCTCTTGGTCATGAGACCAGATAACATTGGTGTCATCCACATACCTTTTCCAAAGCTTGCACAGGAGACAAGAAGAGTTTAGAGCCTTGGACTCAAAATCTTCCATAAAAAGATTCGCAATGACAGGGGATAGGGGTGAGCCCATGGCAACTCCACAGGTTTGCTCAAAGAACTCTCCCTCAAAACTGAAAAAGGTGGAAGTGAGGTAGATCTCGACTAACCGAGCGGTGTCAGGATCTGATAGGCGGTTGATAACCTCCAAGGCCTCATTAATAGGGATGTAGGTGAACAGGGAAACCACATCAAAACTAACAAGGATGTCTCCAGGGTCAAGCTTAATGTCCTTGAGTTCATCAATAAAGGAAGCAGATTCTTTTATGAAGGACTTCGTATGACCAACTAAGGGCTTAAGCCTTAATGCAAGGAACTTAGCAAGAAGGAAGGTAGGACCTTTGGTAGAGAAGATGGAGGAATTATATGCATTTGTGTCATTCCTCCTAGATTGCTGATATGGAATTCAAAAGTAACAATGTGAGTCATTTCTTACCATAATAGAAGATGTTATTCATGTGCTGATTTGAGGTTCCTCCTTAAGATATTCATGTCAATTTGTTAGTGGAATGGGTGGTGCTTACATCACCACTTTGAGTGAAATGATAAGATTTCTTCAAATTTCTACCTTTTTCTTTCTAGTCATTCAAATTTTTTTTTGAAAGGAAATCTAAATCTCAAGACCTGGAGCAGGGTGTCAAAAGACCCTTCCCTCCCCAGGGAAAGAAACCAAACAAGAAAAGAATGCACACAAGGAAATCTAAAGCTCGGGACCTGGAGCAGGGTGTCAAAGGACCATTCCCTCCCCAGGACGAGAGATTAGTTTTTCAAAAATCAAAGAAAACAAAAATGCAGGAAAAATTTATGCTCATGACCTGGAGCAGGGCGTCAAAAGACCATTCCCTCCCTAAGACGAGAGAGTGGATCCTATAAAAGAAAAACAAGAAAAAATGCGGGAAAAATAACTACGCTTAGGACTTGGAGCAGGGTGTCAAAGGACGATTCCCTCCCAGGATGAGAGATTGACCCTCTGATCGATACAAATCATGTTTTGCACCTTGTTAGCCTTTCCCAGCAATGGCGCCAAAATGTTGGTGTCCGAGTATGAACAAATTATTCAATCCCGTTTCCTACATTAATTCATCAATCCGGGTGCGTACACTTTTCCAGGTAACATGCAAGGTATATGCAGGAGCAAGGTTACAATATTACATTGACCAAGGGTTTGTGACTAAGAAATTAAAGCATCGCTGTAACAATAATGAAAACTAAATTGCAGAAAGAAAAACATTCACAACAATCTATGGAAATATGTAATATCAATAAAGAAAATACAACAAGTAAAACAATATACATAAAAAGGATACATGCACAGTCCCTGATCAGAAGAGTGGGCCCAACTCCCTGGTCATGGCTGTGCTTAACTCACATATTGAGAAAAATATTAGAAGGTTGGAAATTTCATTAACAAGAGTTCCACTATTACAAGGCTCAATTCTTACATCAGCTAGCTCCCATTTCTCTCTGAATTGTGTCTTTTAAATATACAGACATCCAAAGGAAACTTGCAACAAACTGATCCCAATATTCAAGATGAGATCTGAGAGATCTGTCCGTCATGATTCAGCTGGAACAATTCGAATTTGGTTATTACAATTGGGTAATTCTGGGAAACGGCCGCGACAACAAATATGCAAATATGTCCTTTGAAAAACATTGAATTTCTCCCAATACAAACCAAATTTCTGAAAACTACTCAGTATGAAACTGATTTGGTCCATTCTGAACAAATCCCATATCTCGGATTTTCCAGATTCGCTTTCATTTGCCCAAAACATCGAACACAAAACTGTCACTTCTTATGCCAGTGAATTCCTGAGTTGGAATATCTAATTATTTATTGAAGACCAAATCAGCAATTTGGAAGAGATCTTGGAGGCTAAAATCATGAGTGAGGTTATAATGAATGAATAAACCAAAATCATGCATAATAATAATTAATTATTAAAAATAAATGAGATTAGATATTATTTATCCACAAGAGCAAAAATCAATATGAAATGGAATTATATAATAAATTATGGTAAATAATGTGATAAAAGAATAGTGGAAATAGATGAAATGAATGTTAAGAAGTGGTAATAATAATGACAAATTAAGAGCCCAACATCCTTCACAGTCAATATATTAATTTTTAAGATAGGTAGTCCATTGACTGTACCTTTCTCTTGTATCAGCAATAAGTCAGGAATATTGATGTGTTGAAACTTTGATGCCACAGGTTCACTGTTGTCACAGATGTTGAAGTTAACGCTTGATGTGGTGCACTTGTAACATTCAGATTGTACAGACCTCCAACTCGTATTCCTATCACAACTGGCTTCAAATGATCCAGTAGATATTTAATAACACAGTAAGATTTAAAGAACTCTACCTTACGATTCTAGTATGTAATCATAGAAAAAAAGATCATATTCTTTTTAATTCCTCATACATACATCACATTTTGAATACACATGATATTACCATCAGGCAATATTATAGGAATATTTCCATATCCTTTGATCTAGTATCCTTTGTCATCACCAAGGTAGGTATTAGCACCACTGTTGGTCTCTTTAAAATCTTCAAATATTACCTGTCATGTGAGTGGAAGCTCCTGAATCCACAAACCAAGTGTCAGCTTCATCATTCTCTGCAGAGAAATCAGAATCATATAAAAATAGTCTAAGGTTTTTAGTTCTCATCTTCATCAGCAAAGTGCCCTACATGCTTCTTATGCCTATGTTGAGTCTCATCAACCTTCTTCTTATGGAAATTCCTAGCAATGTGACCAGATTTACCATAGTAAAAACACTTGATTCCTCAATCATTTTTGGTCAAAGACATACCTTGAGTTTTCTTTCTCTGTGGTGTACCTCCGCCTTTCTTTCCTATGCTTGCTTTCTCCCTAAAAGGCTTTTTCTTTACCATTAATGTAAGATATGAATTTTGGGGTTTCAAAGTCATCCGCCTCTCTTCCTCTTGCATCAAGATCCTTGTCAATTCTTCGAAATTGGGGGCTTTCTCTCTCACGTTCAGGCCTGTAATAAACATCTGATAATCATCATTCATACCATTCATGGTAACCATCACAAGATCAGTGTTTAACACTGTCTCCCCTATATTGGCCAACTTATTTATTAGTTCCTTGATTCAAGAGATGAATGCAACAATTGATTCATTCTCCTCCATTTTAATGGAGAGAATATTTCTCTTCATGAACAATAAGAGATTTTTATTCTTTATCTCATACAAATCCTTGAGAGTTGTCCAAATATCATTTGTTGATTTACAATCTTTGATGTGTGGGATAATGCAGTCTTTCACAGACAATTTCAAGAACACTTTTGTTCTGTTCTCCCTCTTCTCCCAATCCTGAATTGCTACATTTGTTCTGCCTCCATCTACAGTCGGCTTCAATTCATCCCCATTTTCAATCACCCATGCACTTTGCCCCTCAAGCAGTGTCTGCAATTTGAATTTCTAGTTTGAATAATTTGACCCATCGAGCTTGTTGCTCTCATTTAGGTATGCCTCTGCCATATGATTATTCATCTTGACAAGTTGATCTATGAATCTACTCCAAGATCCCTTCAGCCTCTAGCAATTGATCAAGGAGCGAATTCAATTACAAGATCTATGAAGACTGCCCATCGAGTTGGAAGGGTTCATTCCTCCCTCTGATCTGATATATAATAGCTCCGATATGATAATTCCTCCCACTAAGGTTGTGGTCATTTTGCTACTAGTTGTAAAATAGTAAAAATGCCTCTTTCCAATACACACCTTACGATGAGTGCAACACACCACCATAGTTGAACAAATAATATAAAAAAACCACTCTCACTCATCTACTTACAGCAAAGCACCAGGCACCGACAGGCAGACTTAGATATATACCACTGCTTACCTATGAAGTCGACTCACTGAGTTGGAAGGGCTTCACTGAGTTAAGCGATTTTCTTTACATACCAAGTTAAAAGAAAAGGAGGACAAACTATAAATCTGAAACTTACAACTCTCGGGTGAGCACGTTGCACTTAGAGACTGCCCAAAGCAGAGAACGTGCTCTATCAATTCATTATTGAGAAACAAATATATATTTTACATAATAGTAGGGATATTTAGAACTAACACCTAGAAAATAGGAAGTGATCCTAATCTAGGACATGCGTAATAGTAAAACAAACTTTCTCCATTAATTTCAACAAATCAATGCTGAGAGAGAATAAGAATGAATATTAAATTTGGACAATTAAGTATATGCATTTTATTCATACATTATATATATATATATATATATATATATATATATATATATATATATATATATATATATATATATATATATATATATGGTTGAAATTACATGGAATTGTTTTTGGCAAATTTTCATTATTGTTATTTAAACTAGGATTTTTATTCTATATATGAATTCAACACATCAAAAATTTAGGGGCACTCCAAATGTGGAGAGTTCACAACTCAAACTTCTGATTCCATCAAGTCCTTGCAATATTCTGGGCTATTTTGGATAATCCGACAGGGATTTGCTAGAATCACAAGTTTGAGTTGTGAACTCCCGACAATTTAAGTGCCCCAAACATTTTTCAACATATTGAATTGCGATATGTAATCAAAACCTAGTTTAAGGAACAATACAAATTTGACAAAAAAAAAAAATCCTAATTCCTACCAAAATCTCCAAAAGGTCTAATAGCTGGAAAATGCCTCTTACTTGTAGTCTACTCGTAGACCAAGAAAAAGCATTGGGAAACCCTCCAAAAATGCTAAAAAATAACCTACAAGTTCATGTGACTAGTTACAAATCAATAGTTGTATTTGAAAATATAATTAATATCTACAATATAATAATAATTAAATAAATAAATTATATGATTTAATTTTTAAAATGAAATTTGAAGATTCAAAAAATAAAGAAAATAAATTATTGGGTTTATAAACACTTATTATATCCTACTATAAAGAAGATATATCACTTCCTTTATTTTTATGTAGATTTGTTATATAACCTTTAAAATAATCAATAATAAAAAATAATTCAATACTAATTCAAATAAATATTTTAATGTTTACTTTATAGGTAATAATTGAAAGTGAAGAAAAAAAATTACTCCTTAATTATATATTAGATGCTTTCTATATTGAATATAAGAGTGATGGATAATTTTGTATATAATTATAAAAAGATCATGTATGTTTTATATGGAGTTGATATGTGATATTTAAGAAAATATTGATAAATAGATTAATATTTCAATGTTAATTATAAATAAAATAATTCAAGATTATATATATATATATATATATATATATATATATATATATATATATATATAAGAGAAATTAATCTCTCTCTTAGCCTGAGAACTAGAGTGAGGTTGTTGGTATGAGGTAGCCCACAAATATACCCACTTAAGAGTTCACGACTCGCTCAAAGCCAATATAACAACAGAGTGAATACTGACTTAAGAGTTCACAAGGCTCAAAACCATTCAAGATCATATATATATATATATATATATATAAAAAAATAGTCTCTCTCTTAGCCTAAGAGTTAGAGTGAGGTTGTTGGTACGAGGTAACCCACAAATATACTCACTTAAGAATTTATAAGGCTCAAATCCAATACAACAATAGAGTGAGGTTGTTGGTACTACTTGAACCCACATATATTCTTACAGAAAAGTTCACAAGGCTCAAAGTCAATATAAGAATATCTAGAGGGGTTGTTAGTAGCATGAAAACCCATATATCTACACAAGTATCAAAGCTAATACAAAAATATTCATAGGCTCCAATCCATTACAAAAACAATTATCCAGGAATTATAGTTCATCATGTCGTTAGGGGATTTGAATCTGGGTGGGGGAGATAACAACCATTACACCCAACCACCCTAGATAACCCCTATTGACATATATAATCTAGGTGGGAAAGTTAATAACCATTGTCCCCAACTAATCTCTATAAATCCAATTGATATCTATATATATATATATATATATATATACATTGACATGAAGACAAACACTACTTACATTTCAATATGAGGAGGATATATAACTTCTTCACTTTTGTTTATTGTCAAAGATGGAGAAGTTCTTTAACATGGGCAAACTTAAGGTTCAAGTAGCATGCTCATATTAATTACTCAAGGTACACCACGAAGAAGAGATGAAGATACTCAAAAAAGAAAAAGGAGAGATGGACTCCCTAGAATAATATAATTATATTAAGAAAAATGAAACATGGTAATTAATGGAGTTTCTTCAAAACAAGTCCTTATAGGAATAAAGTTGTTTTACAAGTTAAAATTTAATGTTGATGGTAGCATAGACAAATATAAGTCAAGATTTGTTGTAAATGGTTACTCACAAAAAGAACTTATAGAATATGAAGATACTTTTGCATTAATATCAAAATTGAACAAAATTAGAATAATAATCATAACATTGATTACAAAATTTAGATGTAAAATTGGATTTTATAAATTGATATTTAAAATAAGAGGTTTAACATTTTATCTAAATACTGAAGAAAGCCTTATATGAACTTAGAAAGGTCCTCAAAACATGGTGTGAGAAAATAGTCACCTTCTTCATTCAACAAAAGTTTATAAAAATTAAAAATGATCATATGATATTAAATAAAACAATTAATTTCCTATTATTTTTATTTTCAAATCATAAATATATGTCATATCTTTAAATATGAAAAGAAAACACAATTTTAAGGAGAATCAAGCAGAAATACAGATAGATACCTAGGTCCAAAAAGTGATCAACCAAAAACAGAGACACATACCTAGGACCTAAAAGGGACCCTCGTTGAGCAAGAACCTAATCTTGTGAAACCACGTAGAAAATGAAATTCACTGACCACTATAGAACGAAATTGAAATACATGATTCTCATACCAAAGATCAATTTACAATAGTAGGCATTATTTCAATGCATGCTATTCATGCATATCTCCTACAGAATACACTAATTTAACTTAGATGAACATAGAAATGGAAAACCCATGGAGGGAAGAGATGAAGTACAAGTAAATGATATCAGTAGCACTCATAGAGTGTGATATTCACCCACATACGGAAATAAACGTCTCCTTCGTACGCACCCATAGAGATTGTGGCGATTCCTCTTGCCATTAAGAAATCCCTGGTGTCTCCCCTACCGATATATCTCTATGATTTTTAAGTATTGGGTTCGCTCCACCAAACGTGATGGTGCCTCTATGGTTTATAAAGTTGAGGAAAAATGTGAATCCAAGACAGGCACTGAAAGTGTTCTTCATGTCATAAAAGTAGAATCACTGAGCTTTGCCCACTAGAGGGGAGTGGAAATTGTTGTCCAAAGTGACGGGATCATCAAAATGTTGGAAAACATTAATTCCAGCCTGTTAGAGCCTAGATCGACCTCAGGCTGAAAGAAGGCAGGTCTAGGGTAACATCAGACCACGCTTAACCTGGTAGCTAGCCCTACTAGGTCGGGAGAGGGCTCTCTCCTTGTCAATCTCAATTAGGATATTGGCAATTAGGGCTTGAGATGACTGAATTTAATGTAGATTTTAGGCTAGGTATAGTAGCTTAGAGCATTTGATTGGATTTGTTTCGGGTCAAAAATAACAAGAGAAAGGGTGATTGGACCATGGAATTGATGTCAGTTTCTGCTGGCAAACCTGGGGCAAACTAAGTGCCATGTTCAGCCAAGTGAAGATTGTAAATGTGAGAAGTACAAGGGAGAAAGCCCACTGCCCTACAGGCATAAGAAAAAGGATGAATTTGTAATAGCAACATTAGATGAAAGAGAATCACGAGGTTGCCCAACAGAGCATCTAGCCAAGGATGAATTCTACATAAGACAACCATTACAACTAACATCAAAATCATCATGAAAGGAGCATCATTACGGATGAATTCCTAACATATTACTTAGATAATGTTGTAACAAGGCAGAAGAAACATAATGTGTGAATGAATTACAGGAAAAACATACTAAACATCAGCACCGTGATGAATCCCAGATCCAAAGGGCAAAACATTGCATTATTAAAATGATATTCAGGAAAATTTTACATAATGGCAAGCAGCCTCTCTACTACAAAAATCAAACCTCTACACTATGAAATTCATAAAATTTATACATTTAGCTCATCCATGTATTAAGGGAATTGAACTCAACCATCTTGTTCAAAATAGAATCAGTGACATTAAACTTGGACCGAATTTCTGAAAATAGACATTGAAGATGAACTTGTATCTCCTAAACCATAGCACCTGTTACAAAACTGAAAGAGGTTTTTGTAGATAAGGTCATTTTGGAGAAAAAAATCTCTCAAATTTTGGAAATTCGTTTCCAGTTTCTCAGAATCTGTGCCACAAAATCATCTTTAAAACAGAAAATCATTAAAAATTTATATATGTGAAAATGAGTTGTAAAGATCTAGTCACATATCCAAATTCACGACACCTATGAATAAACAGAAAGAGGTTTTTGTTACATGGCTCGTTTTTAACAAAAACCTCCTTGGGTTTTTCAAAATTACTTTCCATCTATTGTAAAATGGCACCACACTAAAATGACTAAAACAGTAAAATAAATAAAAAATTTGCTTTGTTTTAATGTAGGCTCCAAATATCACTTCATATCTCCCACATAGTAGCACCTGTGCATAAACTGAAGGAGGTTTTTGTTATTTGGTATGTGGTGGACAAAAACCTCTTTCACTTTTTTAAAATCCTATCCAAACTGATTTTGTAGTAAACTTGTCCCTATGTGCAGCAACTGACCTCAAAACATGCATAACCAAGAATCAATCATTCATTTTGATTATATATTATGATCCAAAAATTGGTTACAGGAGTGTGATATACCGTTGGAAATATTTTTCCGAGCTTCTTCTGATGGACACATTTGTGACATGTTTTGTGCTGAATATCATGTGCAAAACATCTAACCAAACCAAACCTAGTAAGAGCTCATGTTGATCCCTGGTGACAGGCTGCGAAGACTGGCACTAACATCGGCCTTATTGGGGATGGTAGCTCCTTGGAGGTGTCAAGAACATAGTAGACAAAGTGCCTCATCCATTTGGCAATACGGTAAAATAGTTACCAACTCCAAACAACTCATACCAATCCAAACATACACATACTGCAACCTGTACATAACAAATATCGAAAACTGAAATGTTGCCTTTGGCAGCTTATTTATTTACAAATCTACCCTACTTTGCTGCAAAACCAATAGATCAAGTGATGTTGTAATTCCATATCAACCAATCAAGTAACTGTGACAATGATGTTGTTTTTTGATAGTGTTTGAACCAAAAGATAGTTGGAAATCCTACTAGCAGTATATACCCATATTACCTCTGGCTCTGTAAAAGGCAACCTGGTTTTTCTTTCAACTTAAAAATATATTCCATATATGCTGCTATGGGATCATAGAAACCAGATTCTATCTGCTGCCCCAGCTCATTAACATATGCTCTTGGCTGGAGATTGTCACATCCTCGTTGTAAATCGTAACATCCTTCAATCCAACCATCCAAGGGCATCCTTATCTTTTCTTCTTTGGGAGGAGGGAGACTTTCCAAGAACTGTTTAGGGTCTCAGAATTCATGTGATTTAATTTTAACATCGAATAATTCAATTTCATTTTCCAATATTTCAACCACTAAGCCAGGAAAACAATATTTATTCTCAGGTGTGAGTCAGCTAGATTTCAAGCTAAGAAAAAATGATGTTAAAAAACTCTGATGAATCTGAAATTTTGCTATCTCATCCCTTAAAATCAATAACATCTCACTAGATAATGGATTTGCCACATACCCTATCATCAGTGATTACCATGAACATTCTGAAAACTAGATTCTTTGGCAGTGAATTCGAAGCTCAAGATCTTGAACATTATAGTCATCAGGTAGATGATTTCAGCCTTCATATGTGTCTTACTGTTGTCCACCATCAGCAATCAGATCTGCAACTTGAATGATCTTTCCCGAAGAAGATTTGCCACCTCTTCCCCAGTACGGTCGCCACTATGTTAGAGCCTAGATTGACCTCAAGCTTAAGGAAGGCAGGTCTAGGGTAACATCAAACCACACTTAACCTAGTAGCTAGCCCTACCAGGTCGGGAGAGGGCCCTCTCCTTGTCAATCTCAATTAGGATATTGGAAATTAGGGCTTGAGATGACTGAATTTAATGTAGATTTTAGGCTAGGTATAGTAGCTCAGAGGATTTGATTGGATTTGTTTCGAGTTGAAAACAACAAGAGAAAGGGTGATTGGACTATGGAATCGATGTCAGTTTCTGCTAGAAAACCTGGGGCAAGTTAAGTGCCATGTTCAGCCAAGTGAAGATTGTAAATGTGAGAAGTAAAGGGGAGAAAACCCACTGCCCTGCAGGCATCAGAGAAAGGATGAATCTGCAACAACAACTTTAGATGAAAGAGAATCACGAGGTTGCTCAACAGAGCATCTAGCCAAGGATGAATTCTGCATAAGACAACCATTACAACTAACAACAAAATCATCACGAAAGGAGCATCATTACAGATGAATTCCTAACATATTAATTAGATAATGCTGTAACAAGGTAGAAGAAACATAATGTGTAAATGAATTACAGGAAAAACATACTAAACATCAGCACCGTGATGAATCCCAGATCCAAAGTGCAAAAGACTGCTTTATTAAAATGATATTCAGGAAAATTTTACATAATGCCAAGCAGCCTCTCTGCTGCAAAAATTGAACTTCTACACTATGAAATTCATAAAATTTATACATTTAGCTCATCCATGTATTAAGGGAATTGATCTCAACCATCTTCTTCAAAATAGAATCAGTTACATTAAACTTGGACCAAATTTCTGAGAATAAGTGTTGAAGATGAACTCGTATCTCCTAAACCATAGCACCTGTTACAAAACGGAAAGAGGTTGTTGTATATAAGGTCATTTTGGAGAAAAACCTCTCTAAAAGTTTGGAAATTCATTTCTAGTTGCTCGGAATCTGTGCCACAAAATCATCTCTAAAATAGAAAATCATTAAAAAAATATATCTGTGAAAATGAGCTGTAAAGATCTAGTCACATACTCAAATTCACAATACCTGTGAATAAACTGAAAGAGGTTTTTGTTTTATGGCTCCTGGTTAACAAAAATCTCCTTGGGTTTTTCAAAATTACTTTCCATCTGTTGTAAAATGGCATCACACTAAAATGACTAAAACAGTAAAATAAATAAAAAAATTTGTTTTGTTTTAATGTAGGTTCCAAATATCACTACATATCTCCCACATAGTAGAACGTGTGGATAAACTGAAGGAGGTTTTTGTTATTTGGTAGGTGATGGAAAAAAAACTCTTTCACTTTTGTAAAATTCCTGTCCAAACTGATTTTGTAGTAAACTTGTCCCTGTGTGCAGCAACCGACCTCAAAACATGCATAACCAAGAATCAATCATTCATTTCGATCATAACTTATGATCCAGAAACTGGTTACAGGAGTGTGATATACCGTTGGAAATATTTTTACAAGATTTTTTTGATGGACACATTTGTGGCATGTTTTGTGCTGAATATCATGTGCAAAACATCTAACCAAAACAAACCTAGTAAGAGCTCATGTTGATCCCTGGTGACAGGCTGCGAAGACTAGCACTAACACAGCCAACAAACCTTCCACATTAACTATATTAGGTAGGAAGTCTTCTCTAGAGTTCAGGAGGTTGTCTCTCAACTTCTGGAGACTTCAAATAACTTCCCAAAGAAGCCACTGTCACCGAAAATCCAGAAGCCTCATCATGATGTATAAAATTATTTCTCTGGAAATGTAAATTTAGAGTTCGTGGTGTGATATGCGTTCTTTGATATGGTATCAAAGCTTAGGTGAGTTTTGCATAGTGGCTGAGGAAGATTGCAGCATGTGGAAGTGTCGTCAGACTTCCAGAAGTGCTTGGTGTGTGTGTGAAGATTGCTGAGGTGGTTTTGTGCCTACTGACCATCAAATTGGTCTATTGCAGTGTTGTGTGTGTTATTTAAGAGTTGTGTGGAGAGTCCACTATGTAGAGAGCATCATACAATGTGAATTTTCTCGTTGTGTTGAGTGTGGAGAGAGAATGAGCTCCTGCTGTTATGGGAAAGCGACATAATCACACTGAGCTATGTGGAGCCCTGAGAGCTGGTCGAAGAGAGGTAGAAACTATCGACCTCAACAGAGAGTCACTGCTATTCTATTTACCAAGATACCATGGAGATCTTGCAAGCCAGAGTACAGGTTGTTGTGGTAAGTGTTTGAATTGATATTGTATAGTGCTAGCAAGAGAGATTTAAGCTGGATCCAACGGGACAAAGCTGCTAGACTCGACGAAAAATAATTGAGAGCATGCACCTGGAGATCATTGTTCGATCATTGTGGATCGTTGAATCAGTCTAACATTTGCATACTGGGAAGAAGAGTGAATCCGGAGGCCAGTGAAAACTTCAATTCGCCAACGAAGAGGGTTGAACTTGTACTATTGTGGAGTTTCATGTTTGAAGTGACCCACTGCTGTGTGGAGATGTTGTCAAAGTGAAGTTCAAGTGAAATAACTATAACACCCTCCGAGGTAAATGTGCATATAAACAACATAATAGAAACAAAAATACAATAAACATAACAACCATCAAAATCCATATATATATCAATACATTTTCACATGAAAATCAAGGGAATGAATTTTTCATTAATGAATGCAATGAACCAATCAGTGATGGGACTACCACGTTCCACCCGACCATAGATTGGCTGAGCCAAGTCTCTCTTCAACCAATCACCCCCATGCCATATTCCAAGAATGAATGTGGGACTCATAGAACACATCACAAACACCAACCAATGTGGATGCCACCAAAGTTCTCCACCTATACTGTGAGGAATTTGAGTGCCTCCTAGTCTCTTAGGCTTTATTGTGCATCTGCAGTCTAATCCAGGGATCACTAGGCCCTACACCGAGGCATACTCTCTAGGATTTACCATGCATTCCATCATGGAATCACTAGGCCCAACGGAGAGAAAATCCACCTCTTGGTTTTACCGTATATCTCGCCATTCACCGGCAATGATTCTTAGGCCCACCGAGGCACACAATCTGGCTTTACCACAACCCATAGTCTGGTTTAGGGGTCACTAGGCTAGTGGTGCATCCTCAGTCTATTTCAGGGACCACTACCACCATGTGTTTGTGAATATGGAGGTCCACCCCACTCAACTTTGAATCCAATCCGGCCATCCCCCACAAAATGCATGAGAGAACCCATCTCATCAAAGCTATCAGAAAATGGAAAGGCTAGGTTGAAAATACTATCACACTTGGTAAAACCCATGCCATGGTAGAAAAGGAACACATGAAATCCCATGCATGCCAAATCTAGCAAGGAAAATACACATGCAAGTTGATACCTACAATGAAGGCTATTGTAGCTGCTTGATCCTGCCTTTCCCTACTTGGTATTTTCTTCCTCTTGCCTTCTTTCTCCAATGCCAAAGTGCTCGAAGAAAGCTCTAAGTGTCCAAGATTATGAGAGAGAGAGAGAATAATGAGAGAGCTCCAAAGCTAAACTGACCAAGTCTTGCCCACTGATCCTCAAAAGCATTTTTATTAATGAGGCCTCTATTTTCTTCATTTTCCATTATTTTCCTTCAATTTCCTCCTCACATGGAACATGTGACCTTTCACCTTCCTTTTCTCCTAATTTCCATTATTTTCATAAATAAATGTGCTAAAATACCTTTTTGCCTCTTTAATGCCTTAGCCATTTCCTTTGCCAATTTCCTTAGCCATAAACAACCAAATGAACACCACCTATGATGTCTTGCCCACCATTCAACTTGGAATACGTGTCCCATCATCTGTGGTATTTATATATTTTTACATGGAATTTTCACTAGGGATGTTATAGAACCCTCCCCCTTGGGGGAACACCGTCCTCGGTGTTCAATGACACCTATAACCACATGAATACTGAAAACAAAACATACTGCCCATGGAGCTTTATAACACAACTCGTTACAATATTTACAAGGAATGAACTTCTTAAAAGAAAAACATCATGACAAAATGACTAGATAAAAACCATACCGCATGTTGGAGCTTTATGACACAACTCATTATGATATTTAAAATAACCACATATACACATATGCACATCTTCTAAACCAGCAAATAAGAGAATATGATGCCCATATCCATAACAAGGGAATCCAGAGGCTCACATCTCTACCCTCAAAGTAACACTAGGATCCACCTCCTTCCTAGGAAGTCCAGAATCCACTTCAAAGTCAAATTTGCATCCAATGTCCAACACTATAATCTGCACCACTTGTCCTCTCAGCAAATAGTTACTGGCTCATTGTTCCAGTGCGCACTCTCAATGTGCATCTGATTCCATCTGGAAATGCAAATGACCAAAAAAATCCATCCGTGACCTTCCCTTCTCTACTACACACTCACCTTCCAAGTTCCATTGGCACCCCCATCCCGGGTAGTCCATACCTTAGAAAGGCTTCTTCGCATCATAAGATACAAAAACCAAGGCATATAGCTGCCTCAACACATCATACCGGTCATAACATGCTCATTGAAATTAATGGACACTATTGGGTACCAGTGTCCCACAATGGCCCTGCTCCTGAAGTGCTTTACCAACATATTGTTGCATGTTTCAATTCCTTTGTTGTTGTGGTTAATTCTTGCAGTCGATTTCAACCACCCAACTGAGAATTTCATGCATTCCTGTAAGAAGCACATAACTTCCATTAGATTTAAAATAAATTGAAATAAATTCACATCATACCTCATTGGTAGCTCATCAATAAGGTACATTTGCAATCTTGTTCGCTTCATGTCACAACAAGTCAAACTAGAATATTTGACCAAATCAACATGTATAAAAATATCACATCAGGTTACCTCAAAACACAACCATCATAGATAAAAATAATAAATCACATGTAACCATCATAATCCAAAATCATAGATCACATACAATCATCATATACCATAGTCATAAGTCACATGCATAATAAAATTGAAATAAAATGATGATACTTATCCTTTCCTCAATCCTTAGCTTCTACCTTTGTATTTGTTCCATACACACTTCGGATCGGTTACTACACTCAAAAAACACCCACTGCCTTCTCCTCAACCATGTGCATAGACACAGAATGTACATCAGACACATACAACCACACGGCATACCACACCATGCAATACATGCATCTACACCTGACATACAACACATACACCTACACCGAGTGTATACAATACAATGCATCAATCTATACTCGATGTGAAATACCACCCAATGCATGTACCTACACAGGCTACTACACAACAAGTACACACACCGCAATACCATGACTACATGATTCACATACATAATACCGCATGACCATAACACAAAATCGACGACATGCACACAATACCACACGTGTACACTAGTACCATATGTACAACATGTACACAATACCACCTATACACTACACCACCTGTACAACATGTGCACAACATCACATGTACATGGTGCCACCTCCACAACGTGCACACAATGCCACATGTTCACTACACCACTGTACAACGTGTACACAATACCACATGTACATAGTACTACGTGCATGATGTGTACGCGACACCATATGTACATAACATCACATGCACGACATGTACACAACACTGGATGCCCATAGCACCCTATGTACAACATGTACATGGCACCACATGCTCACAGCACCACTTGTACAATCATGCACACAACACCATATGTACATAGCACCATATGTACAACATGCATGCAACACCACGTGTACATAGCACTGCATATCCAACATGTACATAGCATCATCCATACACAACATTGCATATCCAACATGCACAGAGCACCATATGCACACATGTCACATATACATCATGAAGACAATACAATATGTATACAACACCCCATATGCAATATTCGCACAACCCTATTTGTACCATCCTGTACATAACATTGCATAAATAACATGTACACATGCTATGTATACACAACACTGCATGTGCACACATCATATATGAAACATGTACAACATATACAGTATATGCACAACAGAAGTACCACACATCCAAAACCATACTGTCCTTACCAAGAAACCATGCTTCAAGTATCTCATCCATGCCTATCCTAGCATGCCGCAGACCATGCTCCTTTCACTTTGTTGATGTATCCTTTAACATTACCTGTCATAACATAAACATAGGTATAATACAGGTATACAATACCAAATCATATCGAGATGATACTGACCTCGTATATTTGTCGTGACTGTTCTTCCCAATTGATTCCTCATAAGATCAGGAACCTCTTCATGTTGTTCTCCTGCATAAGCAATCATTCCTCCACAAGAATGATCCTTGACAACCTTGTCAAACAGTGACATAGATACATAGATACATACATATATAATTACTAGCATAAACAATCATCGTCATGTTATACAATGTCATACATACATAGATGTATACATATATAAACATCAACATAATCATGATCATAAAATAATTACTAGATATCAAGGTCAAGGTTAAGAGAACTTCCTTTATTCATGCATAACATGCACGATATTGAGAACAACAATTCCCAACATTGCCAAGGCATCTGACACCTCAGATCCATTTACTCTACCTTTTTCGTTACCTTTCTCATGTATGTACCATCACCGTCCATTTACCACCATGGGCCCAACCAGTCCAACCAATAATCATAATCTTACCTTTCATTGTGCTTACTCATGCATAGAGCTTCATCTTAATCTTACATCACCCATCGAGTACCACACATCTCTCCTCGAGCTCCATCAACTTTCCTTTTTCCCAACCAATTCCCTGGACTCAAAACATAAAAGGCAAGAACGAAAACAATAACAAGAAGAAAACCATGAAAACTGATAACAACACGACTACACAAACAAAGTGGTATGGCCATACTCTAGACATAAACAAAGCTACAAATCAAGTGCAAGAAAATCACAAAGACCAAAAGCACAAGTCTAACAACAAACACCATGACTCAATCCCCATGGTTCCCAAGGAAAGTTCAACCTAAGCCATCTTCAAGATTCCATGGCAACCTGTCTTGCCATGCAACTCCTTGCATCATGCTGCCATAAACACATATCTGTCAATGTATAATTAAGCATAATAATACAACAGTTACCTCATCTTATTTTGCCAAGAACACTTCTTTCAAATGAAAACATCCATGCCATCTCTCAAGGGACTCTAATCCTTTAACAGATCCACCTGTAGCTAAAGACTAGCTAATATACTTGTCAAGTGCATGTTCATGAATATAGCACATATCCACATAATGTCAGACAAAATCATGGTTAAGAAGACTTCATGTGTGCAAATCACTCATAAGATCATGATATCCATAACAATATCTATCTAACATGTTCATATTGTAAACTCATACACAATTATCATTCACACATATGTAATGTCAATCTAGATTAGTATGACACCATCTCACAAATATGTTGGTTCATACCTGAATATCGCAACCATAACCATCTGCATAGGTCAAACCAGGTTAACACAATACATAAAACATCAAGATCTTCAAGGCAATGAACACAACCATCACACATATGACCAATCCAAGTTATAACATCAATATCTCAATGAAATGACCCTAATCATCAAGTTAATAGCATATAACAATAATAATCTATATATCACGCTATTGTGGTATTCAACAACCCCCCGTTTATTAATGATAGTAGTTAATATTACGTTAATAAATTGGGACCCTTCAAAAAAAATTCTATCCAAAACACAAAACTTAGCATTTAGGCATTTCTTTTATTTTTGGAATAAAGTAAAGATAATAATCAAAACCCCTTTTTTAGAAAAACTACTAGAAACTTACCTTCACACATATAGCATGATTTAAACCCACCAAAAGACCTTTCTAACCCTCCAAAATCAAGAAAAGTGATTAAGTAAGGACTCTATGCTCGAAACTATCATAAAATCCGACATAAACTAAGTCCTTAAGCTTTTTAGGCTTAAGTCTTGCATCGCATATCACCATTCATAAAGGGCCTGCTTTAAAAAGGTCATTGCGAAACATGTGAGATGTGAAACTGTGATGGCATTATAACTCTTATCGCATCACATTTCGAGCATTTAAATGAACATCGTGTACTTACCACCAGCCGATATTGCGAAATGCGATTAAGACCTAGACCCACTCCTTAAATATCATAAGCAAATGTTTTAGGTCTGCCACTAAGTAAAAAGGGTCTTTTACATAGGATAAACTTGGCAATTAGCTACGTTTTGAAATAACTAATGAGCGGCTCGCATCTCGCATCTCGCATCTTGCAGAAACAGCGGGAGGTAAGAAAGGCAGAAAGGCATATTGCGATATTGCGATATTCAATATTCCATTGCAAATCGCACAATTGCTATCATCGCAGTTCAAAGGCTCGTCACCCTAGAAGCTTTCTTCCCGTTTTATGATGCAAACATTTATGAGCATTAAAGCTAAGGGATAACAAATCATTAGTGGGCATTTAGTAAGAGATAACTGCATTTATGTGTGAAAAGCCATCTAGCATGATATGATATCTTCTTACGTGCATTCAAATAAAACTCCTTTTATCACCTTTCCAAGTTATCTACATTATTTCGTTTTATGTTCATCTTTGTGTATCCAATAGTTGTTGTTCTTCACTTTCAGGAAAAGTCCGCAGAGCAAAGTGTTGAGAACAATGGTGAAGAAAGGCAAGGCAGTCACTTTTGAGAAGTCAAAAATGACTCCTCTGTTTACAGATACTACATGCAACAGAGAGGGAGGAACCTCTACATGGGAGGCTATGTATAACATACTGGAGGAGGAGCAGCCGAGGATTATGGAAACAAAAATTACAGTTGATGGATGTGATTCCTCAGACACTTCCATGTTAGAGACGACATGCTCATTTTTGCACCGCATAGCCATGCGGTCGAAGATAATCCCTTATACCAACATGGTTAAATGGGTTATTGATGAAGCTGACATCTCAGATAGAGAATTCAGGACAAGAAGCCAAGGGGTTATGGGATCTTTTACCCCAGAAAACCTACGGCTTATGTACCACCTACCAGAGCCACAAGTCATCTACAACAGGTAGTTTGTGGAGAAGTTTGCCAAAGAAAACGATGACCCAATAGACTACACTTGGACTTGGTCCAATAATGAGGAAAAAATCAAGAAAGACAAAAATGGTATGTACACTACTTCGTCTGTTTGTCCCCCTCATAGTTTTGCAGCGGCTATGTTATGTAGACTATTTGGCAGACCTGATAGTACTAAGTTCTCCCTAGAATGGTTGTCATTAATAGATGTAGCTTTTAACGCAACTGTAATTAATTGGGCACAAATTATGTCAGACAATTTAGCAAAAACAATTATCTAGTATAGAAGGAAAAGAAGTGTTGCTTCGAGGGTTTACCCTCCATTTTTTATGAGTGCCTATGTCATGGAAGAAATTTGTTTTAGATCGAAATTCCCTATCATGGGATGGAAATGGATTGTTTGAAATCCATTTCCCATTCACATATACCACAAGGACATGTCAGAATCCAATTTTCAACAACATTTTTTCAAGATTTGTCATGGAGTTATGCTCCTTATTCACAAGCAGCTTTATAATCGAGATGCCCCCAGGTTTTCCCAAGAAGCTGAAGTAGACATCCTCTCGGTGGCCAGATGGTTTGGGGAGGAAAAATTTACATATATCAGGGTTTTTGGCAGCATCATCTCCCCCCATGTCCTCCCATACTATGTTCCAAATAAATTGATGGCTAGAGAGATAGCCTATCAAATAGATAGTGAGGGAGGAATGAGCAAGACGTTGAAGGATTCAAAGAAGGCCATCTGGCCTACATTCCCTGTATAGTTTGGAGCATTTGACCTACATGACCTAGGGCATGCATTCAAAGAATCAAAGGACATGCTATATTTGCGATTACCTAAATTCCCTAGAAGGCAATATGACCTGTTCGACACTATAAAACATTTCACCACTCTGGTGAAAATAAAAGTTTCCAGCAATGAGGCAGATGCCTTTGATGACATATTTTTGCAAAAAAATACCTTCACAGAGGTGAAGCATATGGCACAACTACTTTTTGACCAAGAAGATCTGGAAAATTTTTACAGTTACAGAGAAAGGAGGTTGGCAAAGGTCCCATTGGACCAATTATTGATTGAACCAATCAGGGAGCCTACTCTCAATGTGACTATAGAAGGTGACTCCAAAAAAAATCTAAGACCGATTTTGGAGCGGAATCTCAAGAGAAATCTACCATTGAATCACAACAGTCATCACAAAATGGGAAAAGCAGAAGCACGGAGTCAGTAAGGATACAACCCAATCTACACAGAAGATAGGTGAAGAAAGTTCAGCTAGCAAGTATGCTGAAATCCCCACTACCTCCGCACAGCCAATAAAACCCATGGTAATTTACTTAGAGGAAGAGTGGGACAATTTTAATAAAAGCCTCACCACAGAGGAACAGATGCCAGAGTTGCAAACTCCACAACAGGAAAAAACTTTGGAAATTACAGTGGAAGAGACTACAAATACACAAGAGGTAGAGCACATCCTTGCCACTCCCTTTTCTGAAATAATTTTGAGAATTGAAGAAATTCCCCCTCTAGATGTGTTCTATAGCCCACAACATAAGGTCATGGTTAAAAGATAAAGAAAGAAAAGGAAATTGGACTTTGCAGTTGCTACTACCCCTGAAAATGAACCAATGGATGTTCTATGGAAAGACTCACCCATTGATCCATCCGCTAACCTTACTAAACTCTCATAGTTTGCAGGTGCTTATGCTATAGCGACCATGGACAAAGCAATAGAAATAAAAATGTTTCTTAGAGAAAAGGAAGATAAAATAGCATCGCTTGAGCAACAATTACAGCAAGTAAAATCTGACCAGCAGGTAGAGATACATTTGGCCAAGCTTCAACAGGTATTTGAACATATGCAAATAGAACATTAAACCAGCTTAGCCGAGAAGGAAGAACAAATGCAGGAAATAATTTATCTACACAAAGACGATCCAAAAATTGATCAGTTTGTTACAGAAGCACTTGGTCGTAACTCCTAGTTGATGGGCCAGAAAGAGTTATTCTGCCAGAAGATTTCTCAGTTGAAATCTTATTGCGAAACAAATGATAAGATGACAAGTCAAGTCATGGAAATGAGACTTCAATATGATGAGGTCTTTAAAAATGTCTCTGATTTTATCACCTGGCATAATACAGAATATGGGAGAAAGGCTGACCTATCCAAGATAGAAGAATCACATAAGGAAATCCTATTTGTGAGCTGGGATTCTCGGCTTAAAGAAGCAGAAAAGGGAACACCAGATGCCGCAGTAGCAACAAACAGTGTCATAGAAAACATCGATGAGAATTGACATAGTGCCAACCTTGTGGCAGAGTCCATTCTGGGTTTCCTTCCTAATGCGAAACAACTTGAACAACAATGGAAACAGCAAACGACAAAAAAAGTAGAAGTGATAAGGCAAATGACTAGGTTAAATCGGGAGGAATATTAGCAACATTTGGTAAAGCCTCATAGCTAATGGATGACCCTGTGATGCCTAACCACTTCTACATAGAAAATGGTGCCAGCACTGACTGATGCCATATTCGCTAGATAGTTGAAAGCTGAAGTCAGCCAACCAACACAGCTCAAGCCCATGATGCATATTTGCGATCTGAAAGATCAAATGCAGGATAGTTAGTCACCTTCTTTATTTCCATTTTGATTTTATTTTTGCAGAAATTGAGGCAGGTCAGTTAAACCTCCTCAACTATTTTTGTAATAATCTATTTTTAGTTTCATAGTTTTAGTATTTAAACCCCTCTCATGCATTTAGAGAGGGGTCCAGAATTTTAATCAGAAATAGTCTTCAAAACGTGCACTTTTGTGCCTTTGAGGAAGTTCTGGTGAAATTAATGGAATATGATTTATTTTCTATCTGATTTAGCATCTTCTACTAAAATTGCACTTTTATACTCTTAGATGGTGTTGAATGGATTGAAGATAGATCAATATTGTTGAAACACATGAGTAGGACATATTATAAATGGTACTTTTATCTCGTAATCCTTTTAACTTATGTATTACGCGATGATTTCTTTTCCAATTGTTTATGTATGAAAGTCTGAATCTTGATTACCATTATTGCACTTCTGTATCATGATGATCTTTATTTTATGCTAAATATATGAATAATTCCTTATGCAATATATCTTTCACAATCATTTCGGCTAACATTTTATACAAAATGATTATTGTTAAATCAGATTAACTTCTCATTGCAATTGAATGATCTTTATTACCAATTTCTTTCAGATATTATTGTAGATCGCATACATTAATCTCAATCCTGGGTATATTTATAATTAGATAGTTCTTAAATTAGGATAAAATGCATGTGATTGTTAGTTAATATTAGATTACTTTTAGCTTAGATATTACTTTAAAACCTCACATATCACCCTATTAACACAAGCATTAAATAGATTGGGAAACTGATCCCATTATCCCCAGTTAGAGCCACTACTACAAACAAAAAAGGAGTTGCCAACCAAGGTTCGGACTGGGTGGTTTTCCCCCATGTTGAAGCAATGATTTCCGAGGCTTCAACATTTTTGCGCTAGGAGGGCCTGGCTATGAATGGAAAGTAAATCTAAATTAATAGGCCATTCTAAGAGTAAAAATCCCTCATCCTCACCTCCAACTTCTCGAAAGTCTTCCAAATCCCCTGATCATAAGTGAGAAGTTGCACAGAATATTATACAACCCGTTGCCGAAATCCCAAAAAAGCTAGACCATTCTTCTTTTACCGAAGCCCCTGAACTTCAAGCTTTGATTCATAAATTACAGGGGATTTCACTATCTCAAGAAGAATCTGAGTTATCCCAAGATAGTGTTACCTCTAAATTCACTCCATCTCAACGGTTGACTAGAGCACAGAGCGAAAATTTCGGAATTCCTTTGTTCAAATTTCCTCTTCCAAGTGGAAAGAGAGCTAAGAAAACACCATCCGAATCTCACTGCAAGGTTCTATCATCATCTTCATTCATTCCATTTATACCCTCACAAGATCAGTCATCCACCTGACCACTTCAGATCATGCTTCACACAGGTACAATAGCTACATCTTCCTCTACTCAGTCACCTTCAAACACTATTGCTACACCTTCCCCTACCCACATACCAGCAATGGCACAAAATCCTCCAAGGCCATGGACAAATCCAGGGGTTGTTAGTATGGTTGGAACTTTACATCAATTACCAGTAAACCCAGGGAAATGGTTTCCCAAATTCAATCCTGATAATCGCCTATTAGCCGAGGAACATATAAATAATTTTATGTTGTCCATTAACATGAATGAAGTAGAGGAAGAAGACGCAGTTGTAAGATTATTTCCATATACTTTACAAGGAGAAGTAGTATCATGGTATTTTTCGTTACCATTAGGTTCTATTAATAGTTGGGATGCTTTTCAAGATCAATTTTTAACTAAATTTTGAGATGATAGATTGATGGCTACCCTAATCAATGATCTCTCCAATTTGAAAGCTGAACCGAAGGAACCCATTAAGGACTTAAACTCTCGCTTCAATAAATTATTGAATAAGATACCAACGAAATCTAAGCCTAGCGATGAGGTCCAAAATGAGTGGTACATCTCTGCTCTACCATCAAACACAACTATCTTCATTGATAGAGCTGCCAAACCAACTTTGGCAGAAAATATGAAAGAGGAAATAGCTGTGGAAAAACACATTCTAGCTGTGGAAAAGAAAAATGCATTAGAAGAACAGAAATCTAAGAAAGTAACCTCCAGAGATGACTCTAAGAAGAAACCAACAAAATATCCTTTTGATATTGAAGGGTTATAGAAAGTCCTCAGAACCATGTCTAACAAAATGGTTGATATTAAAAAATAGGTAGCAGAGACTTCCTCTAAAAAACATTTTAGACCATTTAAAAGGAATTCATCTACTGATCCTAAACCCCCAAATGCCATATCAAATGCTAAATCAGATGGAGAGGAGGACGAAGTTTCAATAAGCGAAGAACAAACAGACGATGAGGAAGTAGAAGAGTTACAAGGGATGTGGGATTTTATACTTCCCAATGGAGAAACTCAAGAAGCATTACCTGTCGCTACCCGAAGTAAAAATCCTATTGAATTGTCACAAACATATCCAAAACAAAAGGAATCAATACAACCCCCTAGGGACAAAGCAACAGGTAAGAAATCTGTACCAAAATCCACTCAAAATACACCTACCCATTTGGATCCTTCTCCTTCATCTAAAACTTTGATAGTTTCTGATGAAATGGAATATAATATTATTGATGATATGAAGAAGACTAGGGAAAACATCACATTTCATGAGCTTAGTAAATTGAAACATCAGCAGAAGTTACTTCTCAAAGAACTTAAAGCAGTACCTACTGCACCACTTCCTACTGTCGTGATCTCACAAGCTGCCCAAGAAATGGGAAGACCCCCTAGTGCTTCTTTGAATAAAATTGATCCAACTGATATAGCTTTAATTGGGGGAAGATCAAAATCCCACACCCCGCCATTTCTCCTTACTTTTGAAGTCTTTAAAAAAAACTTACATAACTGTCTAGTTGATTCTGGAGCTTCATATAACATCTTGCCCAGAACGGTTTGTGCAAAGTTGAATGTTCAGCCTCATAAATCTGTTGTACGAATAGTTCAGTTAGATTGCTCTCAAGTCGAAGTTGTTGGGGAAGTTAATCAAGTAACCATCATACTTTCATCAAACCCTAAAGTTTTCCAAGTCATTGACATACTTATAGCTAACATTCCTGAGTTCTATGGCTTAATCTTTAGGACGGATTGGTCAGAAAAAAATCATGGTTATTTTTCAACTGAATAGTCTCACATGTGGCTCCCTTATAATGGCAAACCAAATCAAATAAGGGTTAATCGCGAGAAGCATAAAAAGTTCATAGTGACAGAATTAGAAGGAGAAAATGAACCAGTCACGTATAGCAAGAATATCATCAGAAATTATTTTGTAGAATCATTTCTAGGAAATTTCAATGCTTATACTTCACCTTTCTTAGAAAACTCTGTTGTCTCTCAAGTTGAAATTTTTTTCAGACGGACACTTCTAAATGTGTAAATTTTGTAGATAAACCTGTAGTTAGATATTTATTTTGGAAATTATTTTTTGATGGATCTAAATCCAATGATGGAGCAGGAGCAGGTTGCATCTTAGTTAGCCTAGAGGGGGAAAAAACTATGTTAGCATGCATAATTGAATTCGATTGCACAAACAACACCGCCAAATATGAAGCACTAGTTCAAGGTTTGTATAAGGAAATTGGCCTTGACGTTAAATAACTCCAAGTATTTGGAGATTAGAGATTGTCATAAAACAGGTGAAATACACGGTTTGTCAGGACATTTGAAACATTATCAGTCATTAGTCCAAGACCTAACTCTCCACTTCACAGTGTTTAATATTTCCCCTATTCCAAGACTCTAGAATGCTAGTGTCGATCTTCTAGCCAATGTCACTTCCAAGCTTATCCCACTAGAAGATTACAGCCCAGATCAATTTTCCATTGAATTAATTTTTAGGCCTTCTATTCCCGACAATATCACCAACTGGAGAGTCTTTAATAACGATCCAGATATCATAAGATTCCTGACCTCATAAGGTTCTTACGATGACCAGATAGTTGATGAGGACCAACATGATAACCAACTTAAACAAGAAACAATCATTAATGCTATACCGAAATCTGTAGTTAAGTTGGAAGATTTATATGACCTTAAAGACAGATTTAAATGATCCACCAATTCAAAACTTTAGAGTTCAACTTTGGGGTTTGAATTGATCAATCTTGGGACTAATTTAAAACCTCAAAATATCAACTTAGGTCTCAATCTTATGTCAGACGAAAAAGCAGCTTTTATAGGTTTGTTGAAAAGATACAAGAATGTCTTCGCATGGAACTATGAAGATCTCAAGACATATGACACCTCTATTATTCAACATATTACTCCCATGATATCTGATGAAAGACCTATTCAACAAAATTGAGGAAAATTCATCCTAATTTAGAAATTCAAATTGAATCTGAGTTGAATAAACTGCTGAAAGCCAAAATTATTTTTCCTATCAGACACTCTCGATGGGTTTCCAATTTTGTCCCAGTCAGGAAAAAGAATGACAATATTCGAATATGTATAGATTTCTGCAACCTTAATAAAGCTTGCCAAAAGGACAATTTCCCATTACCCCCTTTGAAACATATTTTGCAATCAGTAGCAGGCTCATAATTAATGTCTTTCTTGGATGGTTTCTCAGGTTATAATCAAATCTTAGTACACCCAAATGACCAATTGAAAACTACATTCAGGACAAAGTGGAGCACTTATGCTTATCAGAAAATGCTATTTGTACTGATCAATGGTTGTGCCACTTTCCAGAGAGCTATGGATATAGCCTTCAAGGGTTTAGTAAACAAATCAGTAGTGATATACTTGGATGATATAACAGTATACTCCAAAAAACGCAGTAATCATCTAAGAGACTTAAAACAAATATTTGAACATTGCCAAAGGTATGGAATTTCTCTGAACCCCAAGAAGTCTTTTTTCACATTAAGTGAAGGAAAGCTCCTTGGATTCATTGTGTCCAAAGAAGGAATTCATATTGACCTTGACAAAATTAGAGAAATTTCTGAAATACCTTTACCCCATAACAAAAAATCAATGCAATCTTTCTTGGGTCAAATAAATTTTGTTAAAAGATTTGTCCCTGACTTCTCGAGAATTTTTTTACCTCTTCAATCCATGATAAAGAAAAATTCTCTGTTTAAATGGGGACATTCGGAACATGAAGCTTTTAGCTTGATAAAACAAGCAATTATAAATGCCCCATCTTTAGCAACCCCGAATTTTTCCAATCATTTCATTCTATATACTTTCACTTCCGAGAAATCATATGCGGCCATATTGACACAAGTGAATCAAGATAAAGCTGAAGCCCCAATCTCTTTCTTTAGCTCCAATTTGCAAGGAGTTGAATTAAATTACTCAGATGTTGAAAAACAAGCTTTTGTTGTTTTCAAATTTATAAAACACTTTAAACCTTTTCTCCTCAAGACCCACACTAAAGTCATAGTACCATTCTCAGCAGTGAGAAATATTTTAATACAAAGGGACGTAGGAGAAAAGAGAGCAAATTGGGTGACAGCCCTGCAAGAATATGACATAGAAATTAAACCAATGAAAATTGTAAAAGGTCAAGGTTTTTGCAGGATGTTGGCAGGAGCATCGAATCTATCAGAATTGCAGCATTTAGGTGACTATGTACAAATCTATGAGGTAAGCCTTAACGACACAGAATCAAGGTATGTTGATATCATATTTTACTTGAAAAACGGATATGCACCAACCCAATTAAATTACACAAAGAAAAGAGCCTTGAGATTAAAAGCTAGGCAATATCAAATTGTCGACGATGTGCTTTTTAGAATAAATTATGATTCTGTTTTACTTAGATGTCTTGAAAAATCTGAGGCAGAGAAGGTGTTGCAGGAACTTCACGATGGACCAACTGGTGGTCACTTTGGAGGTGATACTACAGCACATAAAATCTTGCATGTGGCTATTACTGGCCAATGTTATTCAAAGATGCACACAGTTATGTAAGGAGATGCAAGATTTGTCAAATAGCTGTTGGAAGACAGAGAAAACCCGCACTACCATTACAACCCGTCAACATTGACCAACCATTTGAACAATGGGGATTGGACATAATAGGTGAGATCGTTCCTCATTCTTCTAAGTAGCATAGATACATCCTTATAGCCACTGATTATTTCACCAAATGGGTAGAAGCAATTCCACTCAAGGTAGTCAATTCAGAAAATATTATTGAATTTATAGATCAATTTATCATCACCAGGTTTAGCTTACCATCTACTTTGATGTTTGATAATGCATCTTATTTTTCAGGCAATCCTATGACAAAATTTGCTCTTAAAAGAGGTTTTAAGCTTAAGTATTCGGCCAATTACTATCTGCAAAGAAATGGATTAGCCAAATCCACAAACAAAAATCTCATCAAGATTATTAAATGAATTATTGACCAAGGCCAAAAGAACTGGCATAATTGTTTATTGTTTTCTCTCTGGGTAGATCGAATAACTCAGAAAGCCTCCATTAGCACTTCTCCTTTTAATTTGGTCTATGGGAAAGAAGCAGTCTTACCAACAAACGTAGCTATCCCTCCTTATCCTTAGTTCAATTCATTGAATAAAATCCTTCCTCATCTATGCAGATTAGACAATTACAAATTCTTAAGCTTGAAGAGGAAAGGGAAAAATCCAGGACCACACATGCACATCATCAGCAGTTAGTCAAAGCCTCCTTTGATTCAAATTTTGTAACTTCAAAATATTTTCAACTCGGAGACCTAGTATTAAAATAGGATAAAGCCTATGAAGAGAAAGGTAAGCATACCAAGTTCCAACAAATGTGGCTTGGCCATTTCAGATTGTGGAACAATTAGACCCATCAACCTTTCTGCTACAAGATTTATCAGGTAAGAGAGAATCTCTACCTATTATTGGACACGTTCTATAGAAATACTTTCCATAGAAGATGATCTCTTCTGTCCACTCTATATTATTTCTTTTAGTTAAAATTTTCTTTTAGGAAGAATAATACCAATTGAAAATCATTTAATTTTGGTATTACAAAGGATAGTCTCCTTTTAATTTTGACTTTTCGCTTGTATAAGTAAAGATTGTTATGAAAGTAAGCTTCACATATGAAATATATAGGTAAGTTTGATTGCTCTTAAATTGCCTGTTTTCTGCCAGAATTATCTGATTTTGATGAAACTTAGCTTTAAGAAAGAAACTTCTCCTTTACATCAGTCCACAAAAGTATCTATAACAAAGCAAAGTCCCTCTCAAAAAAGGCATCTTTAAAACTCTACAATTGTTGTCCAGAAATTCTTAAGGAGCCAATGATCCTCCCCAATTAATCAACTTTCATTTTTAGAGTTTAATTTTAAAATATACTTAAACTTAAAGGATAAGAGGTCTCATCAAGAGCCGACTTACCATGATCATAAGATTATAACAAACTGGCATTACCAACACTGCATATCAAAACCAGGTAATGACTTAAGATTATATTACTCAAAAGATAAGGGGTCTCATCACGAGCCAACTTGTTCAGTTAAGTTACAAATCAAGTGAATGGCATTGTCAATATTGGTCACCAAACCAAGACTTTGTCCTTTAAGAAACAAAAGATGAAGAGCTGAAGAAACAATGAATTACTTCAGAAAAGAAAGAAAGCAATAGGTACACTTATGAGCTTATCTTTAAAATTGCATTCTGATTAAAGTGGGATACTGGATCATTGCTAGTTAAAAGGTAACCCTATCGAGGCTATGAATGCCTACTGGCAGTAGAGGCTCTACCTACGACAACTAAGTATACCAAAAACTGATTTGAGGAGAGACTTCTTGCTTTTATCTTGAAAAAAACAAGTAAAGACTGATGTAGACAAAGTAACTTTTTATGAGAAAAGAATAATAAAAAGAATGGTAGTTAAGTAGATGTTGTTTTATTAATAAACAATAGTATTTCTTACCTTATATTCCATGTAACTATTTTATTTCAAAAACTATTTTTATTTTGGAAGTTTTAGAAATTTCAAAAAACTCTCAGAGATAATTGGTTCTTCCAAGTTAATCGCCAATTGTTGTGGTATTCAACAACCCCCCATTTATTAATGATAGTAGTTAATACTACGTTAATAAATGGGGACCCTAAAAAAAATTCTATCCAAAAAACAAAACTTAGCATTTATGAATTTCTTTTATTTTTGGAATAAAGCAAAGATAATAATCAAAACCATTTTTTAGAAAAACTACTAGAAACTTACCTTCACACATATAACATGATTTAAACCCACCAAAAGATCTTTCTAACCCTCCAAAATCAAGAAAAATGATTAAGTAAGGACTCTATGCTCGAAACTATCATAAAATCCGACATAAACTAAGTCCTTAAACTTTTTAGGCTTAAGTCTCGCATTACATATCACCATTCATAAAGGGCCTGCTTTAAAAAGGTCATTGCGAAACATGCGAGATGCGAAACTATGATGGCATTCCAACTCTTATCGCATCGCATTTCGGGCGTTTAAATGAACACTGTGTACTTACCACCAGCCAATATTGCGAAATGTGATTAAGACCTGGACCCACTCCTTAAATATCATAAGCAAATGTTTTAGGTCCGCCACTCAGTAAAAAGGGTCTTTTACATAGGATAAACCTGGCAATTAGCTACATTTTGAAACAGTTAACGAGCGGCTCGCATCTCGCATCTCACAGAAACACAGACGGGAGGTAAGAAAGGCGGAAAGGCATATTGCGATATTGTGATCTGCGATATTGCTTCGCAAATCGCATAATCGCTATCATCGCAATTCAAAGGCTCGTCACCCTAGAAGCTTTCTTCCCATTTTACGATGCAAACATTTATGATCACTAAAGCTAAGGGATAACAAATCATTAGTGGGAATTTAGTAAGAGATAACTGCATTTATGTGTGAAAAGCCATTTAGCGTGATATGATATCTTCTTACATGCGTTCAAATAAAACTCCTTTTATCAGCTTTAAAAGCTATCTGCATTATTTCGTTTTACGTTCATCTTTGTGTATCCGATAGCTGTTGTTCTTCACTTTCAGGAAAAGTCCATAGAGAAAATCATGGAGAACAATGGTAAAGAAAGGCAAGACAGTTGCTTCTGAGGAATCAGAAATTACTCCTTTGTTTACAGATATTACATGTAACAGAGAGGGAGCAACCTCTACATGGGAGGCTATGTATAACATACTAGAGGAGGAGTAGCCGAGGATTATGGAAACAAAAAGTATAGTTGATAGATGTGATTCCTCATACGCTTCCATTCTAGAAACAACATGCTCATTTTTGCACCATATAGCCGCGCGACCGAAGATAATCCCTTATACCGACATGGTTAAATGGGTTATTGATGAAGCTGACATCTCATATAGAGAATTAGGACAAAAATCCAAGGGGTTATGGATCTTTTACCCTAGATAACCTATGACTTATGTACCTCCTACCAGAGCCACAAGTCATCTACAACAGGCAGTTCATGGAGAAGTTTTCCAAAGAAAATGACGACCCAGCAGACTGCACCCGGACTTGGTCCAATAATGAGGAAAAAATAAAAAAGACAAAAATTATATGTACACTACTTCGTCTGTTTGTCCCCCTCATAGTTTTGCAGCGGCTATGTTATGTAGAATATTTGGCAGACCCGATAGTACTAAGTTCTCCCCAGAATGGTTGTCGTTAATAGATGCAACTGTTAACACAACTGTAATGAATTGGGCACAAATTCTGTTTGAAAATTTAGCAAAAACAATTATCCAGTATAGAAGGAAAAGAAGTGTTTCTTTGAGGGTTTTCCCTCCATCTTTTATGAGCGCCTATGTCATGGACACAATTTGTTTTAGTTTGAAAATCCCTGTCATGGGATGGAAATGGACTGTTTGAAATCCACTTCCCATTCACATATACCACAAGTACATGTGGGAATCCAATTTTCAACCAAATTTTTTCAAGATTTGTCATGGAGTTATGCTCCCTATTCACAAGCGGCTTTATAATCGAGATGCCCCCAGGTTTTCCCAAGAAGCTGAAGTAGACATCCTCCCAGTGGCCAGATGGTTTGGGGAGGAAACATTTACATATATCAGGGTTTTTGGCAGCATCACCTCCCCCCATGTCCTCCCATACTATGTTCCAGATAAATTGATGGCTAGAGAGATAGCCTATCAAACAGCTAGTGAGGGAGGAATGAGCAAGACATTGAAGGATTCAAAGAAGGCCATCTGGCCTACATTCCTTGTACAGTGTGGAGCATTTGCATTACATGACCTAGGGCATGTATTCAAATAACTAGAGAACATGCTATCTCTACGATTACCTAAATTCCCTGGAAGGCGATATGACCCGTTCGACACTATCGAAAATTTCACCACTCTTGTGAAAATAAAACTATTCAACAATGAGGCAGATGCCTTTGATGACATATTTTTGCAGAAAAATACCTTCACAGAGGTGAAGCATATGGCACAAGATCTGGAAAATTTTAACAGTTACAGAGAAAGGAGGTTGGCAAAGGTCCCATTGGACCAATTATTGATTGAACCAATAAGGGAGCCTACTCCTAATGTGACTATAGAAGGTGACTCCAAAGAAAATTCTAAGACTGATTCTAGAGTGGAAGCTCAAGAGAAATCTACCAAGGAATCGCAACAGTTGTCGCAAAATGGGAAAAGCAGAAGCATGGAGTCAGTAAAGGATACAACCCAATCTACACAGAAGATAGGTGAAGAAACTTCAGCTAGCAAGTAGGCTGAAATCCCCACTACCTCCGCACAACCAATAAAACCCATGGTAATTGACTTAGAGGAAGAGTGGGACAATTTTAATGGAAGCCTTAACATAGAGGAACAGATGCCTGATTTGAAAACTCCACAACAGAAAACAACTCTGGAAATTACAGTGGAAGAGACTGCAAATACACCATAGGTAGAGCACATCCCTGCGACCCCCACTTCCAAAATAATTTTGAGAATTGAAGAAATTCCCCCTCTAGATGTGTTCTATATCCCACAACTTAAGGCCGTGGTGAAAAGACAAAGAAAGAAAAAGAAATTGGACTCTGCAGCTACTACTACCCCTGAAAATGAACCAATGGATGTTCTATCAAAAGACTCACCTGTTGATCCATTCTCCAACCTTACTAGACTCTCATAGTTTGTAGGTGCTTATGCTATAGCAACCATGGAAAAAGCAACAGAAATACAAATGTTTCTTAGAGAAAAGGAAGATAAAACAATGTTGCTTGGGCAACAATTACATCAAGTAAAATCTGACCAGGAGACAGAGATACAGTTGCCCAAGCTTCAACAGGTATTGAACAGATGCAAAAAGAACATCAAACCAGCTTAGCCAAGAAGGAAGCAAAGATGCAGGCAATAATTGATCTACACAAAGACGATCCAAAAATTGACCAGTTTGTTACTGAAGCACTTGGTCTTAACTCCCAGTTGATGCACCAGAAAGAATTATTCTGCCAGAAGATTTCACAGTTGAAATCTTATTGTGAAACAAATGATAAGATGACAAGTCAAGTCATGGAAATGAGACTTGAATATGATGAGATATTTAAAAAGCTCTCTGATATTATTGCCTCGAAAAATATAGAATATGGGAGAAAGGTCAACCTGTCCAAGCTAGAAGAATCGCATAAGGAAATCCTATTTGCGAGCTGGGATTCTCGGCTTAAAGAAGCAGAAAAGGCAACAACAGACGCAGCGGCAGCAACAAACAATGTCATAGAAAACATCAATGAGAATTTACCTAATGCCAACCTTGTGGCAGACTCCATTCCAGGTTCCTTCCTAATGCGAAACAACTTGAAGAACAATGGAAACAGGTAGCGACAGGGAAAGTAGAAGTGATAAGGCAAACAACTAGGTTAAACTGGGAGGCATATTGACAACATTTGGTCAAGCCTCATAGCTAATGGATGACCCTGCGATGCCTAACCACTTCTATAGAGAAAATGGCACCAGCATTGACCGATGCCATATTCGCTGGACAGTTGAAAGTTGAAGTCAGCCAACCAACACAAATCAAGCCCATGATGCATATTTGTGATATGAAAGATTAAATGCAGGATAGTTAGTCACCTTGTTTATTTCCATTTTGATTTTATTTTTGCATAAATTGAGGCAAGTCGTTTAAACCTCCTCAACTATTTTTGTAATAATCTATTTTTAGTTTCATAGTTTTAGTATTTAAACCCCTCTCATGCATTTAGAGAGGGGTCTATAATTTTTATCAAAAACAGTCTTCAAGACATGCACTTTTGTCCCTTTGAGGAAGTTCTGATGAAATTAATGGAACAAGATTTATTTTCTATTTGATTTAGCATCTTTTACTGAAATTGCACTTTTGTACTCTTAGATGGTGTTGAATGGACTGAATATAGATCAATATTGTTGAAACACATCTGTAGGACGTATTATAAATGGTACTTTTATCTCGTAATCCTTTTTACTTATTTATTAAGCAATGATTTCTTTTCCAATTGTTTATGTATGAAAGTCTGAATCTTGATTACCATTATTGCACTTTTGCATGATGATGATCTTTATTTTATGCTGAATATATATCTTTCACAATCGTTTTGGCTAACTTTTATACGAAATGATTATTGTTAAAACGGATTCACTTCTCATCGCAATTGAATGATCTTTATTACCAATTTCTTTCAGATATTGTTGTAGATCGCATACATCAATTTAAATCCCGGGTATATTTATAATTAGATAGTACTTAAATTAGGATAAAATGCATGCGATTGTTAGTTAATATTAGATTACTTTTAGCTTTGACATTCCTTTAAAACCTCACATATCACCTCATTAGCACAAGCATTAAATAGATTTGGAAACTGGTCCCATTATCCCCAGTCGGAGCCACTACTTCAAATGGAAAAGGAGCTACCAACCAAGGTCCGGACCGGGTGGTTTCCCCCCATGTTGAAGCAATGATTTTTGAGGCTTCAACACATGCTCATCAACAACATATAACTAAATCGTCAAGCTAGTTGTCATATAACAATCAACAAGTTAACCTATAACATACTCATTAGCAACATATAACATAATCATCAAGTTGTCTAATATAAAACAACAGTAGCAATGCATATAGCTATAGGTTACTATCATTCTTAACTATCCGACACGTGCATATAACTACACTAATCCACCAACATATGTCATGAATGTAACCGTAGCATCAAAAGACATGTACACAAACCTAATGTATGTAAACCTGATAAATATAAAAATCCTTAACTTACATACCTGCATGTCGAACATACAATACATGTATGACTCTCTGCTCTTACCCCAAAGTCCAATGCTACAACCTCATTATGATAATCTGCATCTCCTGCTTTATCTCAACCAACACATTAGCATCATAACAACCAATAGCATCATGATGACCTAAATTGCATACCATGACTTCACAAGGCATGTTTGACCTACTATTCATGCATATTATAACCAAGACCATACATGCATAACAAATATATATAGACATATAACAAATGAGTACCAAACCATACACACATCATTCTAGCTAGAGTCTAGTCATCAATGCATGACCATATCAACTACACAAACCATGACCTTATGCATGACAACAACCATTACTCCATTGTACACATTGCCACATGCAACCAACAGTATGCATAAGCAATGTCAAATCAACTACACCTACGCATAAATGCATGTAGTTGAACATAAGTGATCAAATTTTGTAATCAACCTACAATACCGATACATGTAATCCAAAATATTCAAAAAATGTAACCTAACATACAAGGATGTAAGTATGTATCATTCAAATCTTCAAAAAATCAAGACATCATGTCTATTAATTTGAAATCAGCATTCAAAAATTCTAACAACCTATAAACATACCCCTTACTATCCATGGTCCACACTAAGGTAGAAGGAGGAAGCTACTATAATGGCCCGATATCCAATGTCCAATTATGGAAATGGGATCTCCAAAGCTCTACTAAATTTAACCACACTTGAAAAGAAATTGATTTTTATTTCTCATACATTTGTATGAGACTAAGTCAAAAACATTGCACTTATTCCACTTGTAACATAATAACTAAAAACATGCCACTTTTCCTTTTCCCTACATGAAACTTTTCAAATTCCTTTCATGCAACCTTTCAAATTCCCTACATGCAACTCTTCAAATTATCATACTACAATACTATCCCATCTAAAAATAACATTTTCTTCAAACAATTACCATGCTTTTACATTTTCCTTCAAACAACTACTATACTATTACATTTCCACGTAACCATTTCTTCAAACACTTTACATGCAAACTAATATAGAAAACTATTTGCATACAAGTAGGCATATATCAACTACAACAATACTATTACACAACAATACTATCCCCAACCACAAACAACATACTCATTGGGGCATTTTATCAAACAGTTTGTATGCAATTAATCATTGAACCATTTAAGCATTTCATCAAACACTTTGCATGTAAACTAATAGAGCTAATGATTCAATGCATATATCTTAAACTGTAGTAGTACAAGTTATGGAAATTGAACCATATGATCAGTGGTATTATCCCTCACTATGGTTCAAGTTACAATTTCTGATATTTCATAGATGAAAAGTTATAACAAAATACCAACAAAATCATATTTGGTGCACAATTATAGGAGTATCCATAAAGCTCGAATTCCACTGGTCATATCTCTTAAAATATAGCGAATAAATGTCTAAAATTTTTATCACGATATCAATGGGATTTCCCCTCACTGTGGAAAAAATTTCAGCGCCTGAGAGTGCCCAGAAGAAAATTTATAACAACAATGTTAGCGTGACCTGTTTGAGGCCTGATTTTAGGAGCATTCAGAAGGCTCGACTCCCTCTACTCATATCTCCTAAAATATTGCGACAGGATATCTGAAATTTATACCACATAATCCATGGTATGTCTCCTCAACATGGACAATATTTCAACATCTGAAAGCCTATAGAATATGAATTATTGCAGAAATTTCAACATGACTTGTTTAAAGGTGCATTTAGGAAGGTCATCTTCCTTAGATCATAATTCCTAAAGTATTGTGAACCAATATCTGAAATTTTTACCACATTATCAGTGGGATTTACCTTCAATAGGGAAAAATTTTCAACTTCTAATATTCTACAGAAGAAAAGTTATAACAGATATGACATAAAGGTCTAAAATTTAACCTTTGTTCTTCTTTTCACCTATGATAGAGCCCATCCAGTCCAAGTGTTTGAACCATACTTTGATATCATTGTATAACAACCTCCGAGGTAAATGTGCATATAAACAAAATAATAGAAACAGAAATACAATAAACATATCAGCCATCAAAATCCATATATATATCAGTACATTTGCACATGAAAATCAAGGGAATGAATTTTTCATTAATAAATGAAATGAACCAACTGGTGATGGGACTACCACATTCCACCCGACCATAGATTGGCTGATCCAAGTCTCTCTTCAGCCAATAACCCATGTGCCATATTCCAAGCATGAATGTGGGACTCATAGAGCACATAAAAAACACCAATAATTGTGGATGCGACTAGAGTTCTCCGCCTACACCCTGAGGAATTTGAGTGCCTCCTAGTCTCTCAGGATTTATTATGCATTTGTTGTCGTGATCACTAGGCCCTACACTGAGACATACTCTCCAGGATTTACCGTGCATTCCATCCTAGAATCACTAGGCCCAACAGAGAGAAAATCCACCTCTTGGCTTTACTGTATGTCCCGCCATTCACCACAAGGATTCCTAGGCCCACCAAGGCACACAATCTCGCTTTACTGCAACCCATAGTCCAGTTTAGGGGTCACTAGGCTAGTGGCTTTGTGCATCCTCAGTTTGGTTCAGGTACCACTACCAGCATGGGTTTGTCAATTCGGAGGTCCACCCCACTCAGCTTCGAATCCAATCTGTCCATCCCCCACAAAACACATGAGAGAACCCATCTCATAAAAACTATCAGGAAATGGCAAGGCTAGGCTGAAAATATTGTCACACTTGGAAAAACCCATGCCATGGTAGAAAAGAACACATGCAATCCCATGCATGCCAAATCTAGCAAGGAAAATACACATGCAAATTGATACCTGCAATGAAGGCAATTGTAGCTGCTTGATCTTGCCTTTCCCTACTTGATCTTTGCTCCTCTTACCTTCTTTTCCTTTCTTGCTCCAATGCCAAAGTGCTCCAAGAAAACTCTAAGTGTCCAAGAGTATGAGAGAGAGAGAGAATAATTAGAGAGCTCCAAAGTTAAACTAACCAAGTCTTGCCCACTGATCCTCAAAAGTCTTTTTATTAATGAGGCCTATATTTTCTTCATTTTCCATTATTTTCCTTCAATTTACTCCTCACATGAAACATGTGACCTTTCACCTTCCTTTTCTCCTAATTTCCATTATTTTTCAGAAATAAATGTGCCAAAATACCTTTTTGATTCTTTATTTCCTTAGCGATTGCCTTTCCCAATTTCCTTAGCCATAAACAACCAAATGAACACTACCTAAGATGTCTTTCCCACCATTCAACTCGGAATACGTGTCCCATCATCCGTGGTATTTATATATTTTTACATGGAATTTTCACCAGGGTTGTTACAATAATGATGTGTCGAACGTGAAGGAGCTTGGAGGCTGAGAAGTGCTGAGAAAGAACTCATAGCCCATGGACAAGCATGGTGGTAATTGAAGCTCATTGAATTTTCTTTAAAGGCAGTGTAAATTTCTTTAAATCTAGTGAGTGTTTTCAAATGCTCTTTTTTAGTAGCGTTGCATGGAAAAAAAAAGAAAGGAAGGAGGGTCCATATATTCACACAATGTAATTAAAGTTGTGAAAGCACCTTGCGTTAAAATAATTTGGAGACTTCTGAGTTTTTTTTAAGTGAGTTTATTAAAAAAAAAATCTTTTATATATGGGGAGATATTTTTGTTATTCCTTTCAAATGAAAATATATATAAAATGGGGTTGTGTACCATGAATGTATCATGGTGTAAAGTTAGAATCTTAAGGTGTGATTTAATGCGTGATTGATTGGGCTATCTAAGTTTGTTATTATGGTTGTTGAGAATGCTCGTAAAGATTTTTCTCTGTGGTAGAGCAACGAGCAATGGGTCAGTAAAAGAGACTCAAAGAGTTACAAAGTAAACTCAAAAATATTAAGAGAGAAAAAAAAATAGCAGAGGTGGAACATGAAATACTAGATAAAAATCTGAACGAGCTCGAAGAATTTGAAGACATTGATGCAATATTGAAGCGATTAATGCCAGTTCTGCCTACTTTCTTAGGTAAAAATTTTAAGCTTTGGGAAATTAAAATGGAAGGATTGCTTGGTTCAGTAGATTTATGGAAATTTTTCCAAGAAACTTCTATGAATTTTGATGATAAGTGTAGAAGTGCAGTAGCATTACTTCTCATTATATCAGCTCTAGATGAAAACATTTTGTCTAGTATTTTGTATGAATTTGGTGAAATACATAATGCAAAAATATTTTGGGATGTTCTTGAAATGAAGTACAGTATGGAGGGGAGTGAGAAAGTTGAAGATGAAGAAAGTGGTGGTGTTAAAAATGGTGATTGTGTTGAAAGAATCATAATTGGGATCAAGAATGAAAGTATGTCTATAGTTGACAACAGAGTAGCATGTGAGAGTGATGAAACTCACTGTCATGCAGAGATGCATGAAGTGAAAATTTATGAAAATTATGTATCCCATGAAGAGTGGTTCAATCTCATGCAAGAAAAGCATCTTATTGACATGTTGTTGTTTGGTGAGAAGAGTTGCCTACCTCCATATACATTTCAAATGCAGGACAACATGTTTGCAACAACAAAGTTGATTAAAGAGGCTGAAGACATGTATCGACCAACTATGTTAGAAAAGAAAGATGAAGGAAGCAAAGCTCTCTTAAAATAGTAGTATGACAATGGTTATTTTTATGATATATTAGATAAATCTAACATTTCGTTTAGGTGTGCATATATTGACAGCCAAGAAGAAGCAATAAAAGAAGAAATTGAAAGCATTAAGGACAAGTATAAGTCGCAAGAACCTGCAACAATATTGAATACAAAGAATGTTAACCTGTAATCAAGAAAGGAGAAGCTACATCACTATTTTATGGAAAGAAAGGTGAAGATGAAATTTCATCAATAAATGAGAAAGCATGGACCCTTTAGCAAGAAGACAAAAATGAAAGATGTGTTATCAAATCGTGTGTTGTAGAAAATCCAGATTGTGTTGTAAGCCTAGCTGAGACTTAGACTAGTAAGCATGTCAATTAAGAGTATGTTTGTGTCTTATGGTATAGGGCATTCTATGTGTTTTTCATGCGGTTGGAATTAAGGGGGAGTGTTCGAAAACATTAATTCCAACCAAATAAACTTCCACATTAACTATGTTAGGTAGGAAGTCTTCTTGAGAGTTTAGGAGGTTGTCTCGCAACTTCTAAAGACTTCAGATAGCTTCCCGAAGAATCCACTGTCACCAACAATCCACAAGCTTCATCACGATGTATAAAATTCTTTGTATCGCAATGTAAATTCAAAGTTTGTGGTGTGATCTACGTTCTCTGATATGGTATCAGAGCTTACATGACTTGTGCGTAGTGGTTGAGGAAGAATGTAGCCTATGGAAGTGTTGTTGGACTTCCAGAAGTGCCTGGTGTGTGTGTGTGTGTGAAGATTGGTGAGGTTGTTTTGTGCCTGTTGATCATCTGATTGGTCTATTGTGGTGAAGAACTGGGGACTACCGTCCAGTATTTTGTTGGTTGCAGTGTTGTGTGTGGAAGAGCTGTGAGAGAATATGTTTTGTGTGTTGTTTAAGAGTTGTGTGTAGATTTTGCTGTGTAGAGAGCGTGAGACAACGTGAAGTTGCTTGCTATATTGAGTGTGGAGAGAGCATGAGATCATGCTGCTATGGGAAAGCGGTATAATCACACTGAGTTGTGTGGAGCCTTGAGAGCTAGTTGAAGAGAGGCAAAAGCTCTCGACCTCAGTAGAGAGCCACTGCTATTATATTTACAGAGCTACCGTGGAGATATTGCAAGCCAGAGTATAGGTTGTCATGGAAAGTGTTTGAATTGATATTGTATAGCTCTAGAAAGGGAGATTTGAGTTGGAGTCATCAAGGCAGAGCTGCTGGAATCGATGAAAAATAATTGAGAGCATGCACCTGGAGATCGTTGTTCGATCATTGTGGATCGCTGAATCAGTCTAACATCTGTGGACTGGGAATAAGAGTGATTCTGGAAGCCAGTGAAAACTTCAATTCGCTAACGAAGAGGGTTGAACTTGTACTATCATGGATTTTCCTATTTGAAGTGACCCGCTACTGTGTGGAGAGGTTGTAAATGTGAAGTTGAAGTACAATAACAATGTGCTGAGCATGAAGGAGCTTGGAGGCCGAGGAGCACTGAGAAAGAACTCAAAGGCAGTGGACAAGTGTGGTGGTGGTTGAATATTATTAACTTTTCTTTAAAGGTAGTGTAAATTTCTTTAACTCTGGTGAGTGTTTTCAAATGCTCTTTTTTAGCAGCGTTGCATAAAAAAAAAGGGAGGGTCCATTTAAATAAAAGAAAAGAATTTAATATATTCACACAAGTTAATTAAAGTTGTGAAAGCACCTTGCGTTAAAATAATTTGGAGACTTTTGAGTGTTTTTTTTAAGTGGGTTTATTAAAAACAAGTGCTTTTATATATGGGGAGATATTTGTGTTATTCCTTTCAAAGGAAAATATATATAAAATAGGGTTGTGTGCCATGAATGTCTCATGGTGTAACATGAGAATATTAAGGCGTGATTGATTGTGCTATCTGAGTGTGTTATTATGATTGTTGAGAATGCTCATAAAGATTTGGCTATGTGGTAGAGTGACAAGCGATGGGTCAGTAAAAGAGACTCAAAGAGTTCTGAAGAGAACTCAAAAATATTAAGAGAGAGAAACAAATAGCAGAGGCAGAATATGAAATACTAGATAAAAATTTGAACCAACTCGAAGAATTTGAAGACATTGATGCAATATTGAAGTGATTAATGCTAGTTCTGCCTGCTTTCTCACGTAAACATTTTAATCTTTGGGCAATTAAAATGGAACGATTGCTTGGTTCAGTAGATTTGTGGAAATTTGCCCTAGAAACTTCTATGAATTTTGATGATAAGTGTAGAAGTTCAGTAGCATTACTTCTCATTATATTAGCTCTATATGAAAACATTTTGTCTAGTATTTTGTATGAATTTGGTGAAATACATAATGAAAAAATATTTTGGGATGTTCTTGAAATGAAGTACAGTATGGAGGGGAGTGAGAAAGTTGAAGATGATGAAAGTGGTGGTGTTAAAAATGGTGATTGTTTTGAATGCATCATAATTGGGATCAAGACTGAAAGTATGTTTGTAGTTGACAATAGAGTAGCATATGATAGTGATGAAACTCCCTGTGATGCAGAGATGTATGAAGTGAAATTTGATGAGAGTTATGTATCCCATGAAGATTGGTTCAATCTCATGCAAGAAAGAAGAGAATCTTATTGATGGGTTGTTGTTTGGTGAGAAGTGTTGCCTACCTCCATACAAGAATAAAATGCTAGACAACTAATCCGGATTTAAATAGTAATGCAAAAAATTATAGATATAACCATAAATAAAATGATGCGGTAGAAATAACACTACATTTCATTAATATCAAATACTAAAATATGCTTACAAACAGAATGTAAATAAGATTAGCTTGGGCGATGGTAGCTTATCTCTGAGAAGAGATGTGGCGGCTACATGCCTCTGAACTGCGTTACAATGAGGCTCAAGGGCCTTTTTATTATTGAAGAATAAGAGAAAACCCTAAACAACCTAAACCCTAACCCGAGGAGATGTAACACCAAGAGTTTATGGGCCCCATTGGGGTGAGTTGGACAGCCAACTTCCCGGGGTTGCAACTTGGTCATATTATCTCCATTTGACGCTTATGATAACTCGTTGGAAATATCTCTCTGAGGACTATGAAAAAAAAGATAATTTTAGGCAAAAAATCACTAGCGGTAGGTTGCCAAAAATATGTCGTTTAGGGCCTCAAAATGGCTTCGAAAGTTTAGGACCCGAAAAAATCCTTAAAATATTAAACTGTTCTACAATTAAGGAAACTAAAAAACTGAAAGAAACAATGGTGGGGGTCCAAGTGTAATTGTTGGGTCACCACCAATATCTACCTGGATCATTCGTCCCCCCTTAGGAAGCAATGGTCCCCATTGCGTTGAGTTCCTCCATGAGATGATGAAACTTTTACTGAACTTGGTCCCTGGTGAGCCACTTGAACTAGTGAAGGAGTTGGCCTGCTTTGACAACTCGATACAATTGGATCTTCTGTTGGTGATTGTTCTTAATCTACGTGTCCATGATCTGATTAGTTATGGCTTGCTCCATGCAATCTGGATTTAACTTTATAGGTGTGAGTTGTTCTGCAATGTTTGATGTGTCCAACAATGGTGAGAAGTATGGTCGAAGGCATTCCACATTGAACATTGGGTGCAGGCCAAGGAATGGGGGAATGATGAGCTCAAATTCATTTTCACCCACAACCTTGGTAATGGTGTAAGGACCATATCGGCGTCGTATGAGTTTACAATAGCCTTCAGTAAGGCATTCCTTCTAAAAATGTAACCAAACTTTGTCGCCCACTTGAAACTTGTGTGGCACTCGATGTTGATCATGTCGCTGCTTGTACTTGGCATTTGATTTCTCCAGAATGTCAAGGACCTACTGGTGGATATGCTGGATGTGCTCAATGAATTTGTTTGTCTTATCAGCTTCTGATTAGACCTGAGCCGAATCTGCCTGAGTAGCTGAAAATGGTATGACCACATCAATGGGACATAGTGGCTAGAATCCCAAGCCCACCTGAAAAGGGTTGTGGCCAATCGAGCTGTGGAGAGACTGGTTATAGGCGTGCTAGACATAGGGAAGGCTCTCATCCCATCTGCATGGATGCTTTGAGTTGTACATGTGCAAAATGTGTATGATGATCCTGTTGATGACCTCTGTTTGGCCATCAGTTTGGGGATGGAAAGCTCTAGACTTAGTGAGCTTGGTGTCTAGCATCGACCAGAGACTAGACCAAAATTTACTGAGGAACCTGCTGTCCGGATCTGAGATGATAGACTGTGGGATCCTAAAGTGTACCCACACTCAGTCAAAGAAAAGTTTAGTAGTGGCTTCTACTGTGATATTCTTCTTGCAGGCCACTAGAATGGACATCTTCGAAAATTTGTCGACGACCATAAAAACACAACCATTTGCATGCTTAGTAGAAGGAAGGCCCAACATGTAATCCATGGAGATGGGTTCCCAAGGTAGAATATGTGTAGGTAGCAAATTATAGAGGCCTTGCTTCTTGATGGTCGGTTTGGAAATGGCACAGGCAGTGCAGGATCTGATGTACTACCCAACATCCTTTTGAAGATTCAGTGAGTAGAAATACTTCTTCAGTACTGCCACTATTTTGTCAACCCTGAAATGCCCAACAGCCCAACCGTAGTGTGCTTCCCAAATCATTTTGACTCGCTCACTTGAAGGAACACAAAGGTGTCCTAGGTGTCATAGCAGGGCATCTTGGAGGTGAAAATCTGGAGCTTGTTGAACCTCCAAGAACATCTAATATGTGTGGCCGAACTCTGGGTCGCTTTTGTAGAGAAGTGGCCAATCAGAAATGTCTTTCCCACAAGAGTTGAGCACGGTGGTTAACGACATGATCAGTGGTCTGCTGAGGCAGACTGCAACATTATTGGTGTTACCCTTCTTATACTTGATATTCAAATGGAATTGTTGCAGGTATGTGGACCACTTTTGATGGTGATCATTCTGCAACTTCCCTTGCGTCTGTATGAACTACAGGGGTCGGTGGTCTGTGTGGATGACTGTTTCCTTCCCCAAAATGTGATGCTTCCGTTCTCGAAAATCTTGCACAATGGAATACATCTCTTTGTCATAGGTGGGATACTTTCAGACTGTGTCTGAAAGTGTCTCACTGTGATAGGCCACTGGATGCCCCTGTTGAGTAAATATTGCCCGAATAGCATAGTCAGAGGCATCTGACTCAATCTCAAAGGGATGTTGCAATTTTGATAGAGTTAGCACTGGTGTGGAGCAGAGGCAATGTTTCAACTTTGCAAATTCCTTACGTTGAGATTCATACCAAAATAATTTTTCTTTTGCTCCTCCCTCGGTGACTTGACTCAAGGGCCAAGTGATATGAGAGAATCCCAACATGAACCTGCGGTAGAAATTGGAAAGACCTAGAAAGATACAGAGCTCTATCAGAGTGGTTAGGGATGGCCAATCCCAAATGACTTTGATCTTGGCTGGATCCACATGCACCCCTCGCTCATCAATAATGTATCCCAGATACTAAACCTGGGTCATGCCAAACGTGAATTTCTCCAAATTTGCACACAGTTTGTGTTGTTGCAGTGTTTGGAGAACATGTCGAATGTGGTGGAGATGCTCTTCCCAACTCTGGCTAAAGATCAGGATGCCATCCAAGTATACCACCACAAATGAGTTGGTGAATGGCCGTAAGATGTCATCCATTATCCTCATGAAGGTTGTAGGAGCATTCATCAACCCAAAAGGCATAACCAACCATTCAAAAATGCCCTCCTTGGCTTTGAAGGCAGTCTTCCACACATCGGAGGGTTTGATTGGTACCTGGTGATAGCCGAACTTCAAGTCGATCTTGCCAAAATATTCCCCCCTTCAATCGGTCTAGAAGGTCATCAATCCGTGGAATCGGGTACCTATTTTGGACAGTGATCTTGTTCAGTGCCAGGTAGTCAATACAGAGTCTCCAAGTCCCATCCTTCTTCTGTACCAACACAATCATGCTTCCACAGGGTGATGAACTTGGACGGATGTGACCTTTCTGCAGTAGATCTTGAATCTACCTCTTGATTTCGTTCTCCAGAACAAAGTGTCGATAGATTGGTCCATTGGGCAGCGGCACACCTAGGGTCAGATCAATGGAGTTCTTGACTTTACAATGCAAAGGAACCCCTGTGGGGTAGGTGAAGATGTCCTCATACTCCTCCATGACCTTGTCCATCTATTGTTTCTGTGCGGAGGGGCCCTGTCTGGGTGTCGTGGCCATTGTCTTCTTCTTTCCCTAAGGGTGTATCATCAGGAAAAAAAATTCCCGGTTTTGGAAATGAGCTTACTACATTGTTTTGTAGTAACCAAAGAGATGGCGGTAGGCGGTGCTACCTCCAGTATCCTGTACAAATTATTTCGCAAAGTAACAATAATAGCACAAGGCCTTGACTCATACACAACATTTCGCTTCCATAAGTATGGTTGGCCTAATAATACATCACAAACATCAAGGGGAGTAACGTCACATAATACCTTATCTGTGAAGGGCTTGATGTTGTATGGAAGGTGGCACTACTGGCTCACACAAAGATCCCATCCTTGGTGAAGCCACCCGATGGTGTACGGTTATGGATGTGCTGTGGTCGGTAAGCCCAGTCGCTCCATGACCTCTGCCAAAATGAGGTTCTTTTGGCTCCCATTATCGATAATGCACTGTAGCAGGGAACCCTTTACCCACATATGGGAGTGGAAGAGGCGCTCCTCCTCCTCTAGATCTTTGCGTTCCTCCTTCTGGATATTCATGGTGAAAATGGTGGCATTGGGATCCGCATCAATAATATGCTTCCCTTTTTCATTCCGCTTGTCAGATTCTGACTCAGAGTCATAACATGCATCTGATTCCGAAGCCTTTAGCTCAGCCACCAGTGACTTCTTGGCCCAACACTCACTTGTGTTGTGAGTGGATCTCTTATGGAACTTACACCACTTTCCCGTGTCCTTCTTTGGCTTTGCGGCGTTTTTCTTTTCTTACAGCTTTGGCGGGTTTTCCTAGGCCGCCATGCCTTGGCTTTGTCCTTTGTTCTACGGTTTGGGGCACCTTTCCCTTGCTTTGGATTCATAGATCCAAAGTCTCGCTTCTTTTGTTTAAACTTTTGCTCGATCTTCACTGCATATCGGTATGTCATGTCGAACGACAAGATGTCCTGGATGTACCTGTGTAGGCAGCTGAGGTACTTGAGAACCAAATGCTTCTTAGAATCCTTGATACCCAACTTCGTGTGAAGGGTATGAAAAAAATTGGTAAAATCCAACACATCTTGGTCCCTTCCCTATCGCAACGTTGTCCACTTTATGTATTTATCCTCATAGTTCCTGACAGGGTAGTACTGCTCCTTGATGGCATCTCGAAATGAGTTCCAAGTGGGTGCAGTTGAAAAAAATGAGTTCGTGATTTCATCCTTCTACTCATAATATGTTTCCCACCAGTCCTTGATGTGGGGGTTTCTTTGAGAAGTGCAAAGGTGATCTTTTCTCGACCAGTAAAATCATGAACAGAAAAATATCCTTCTAGCAGATTTAACCATTTATCTATAGTGTATGCATTTATTTGACCCTCAAATATGGGAATGTCAAAGTTAATTGTACCTTAAAGGGTGTGGTGCTTCCAGAGTAGCTACCAGAAGTAGATGTGTCACCCTAGGTAGCCGCTGAAGGATCTGGGCAAAGTTGTCCATCATCGTGTTCCTTTGTCGTTTGAGGGCTTCCTCGAACAAGATTTTGATAGGATCTCCTGCCCCCTTGTCTTTACTTTCATCCGCCATGGGAGGCCATCGGGATTTGCGAGGCGGGTCTTGCAAAGGTTCGACCAGTTCAAGCCCTAACTCCTTAGATCCCGACCTCTTTGGGGACATGCAAAGAAAAACAGAGAAAGAGCAAATTGCTCTAATACCACTGATCTGGGTTTAAATAGGAACGCAACAAATTACATATATAACCATAAATACAAAGATGTAGTAGAAATAACACTTCATTTCATTAATATCAAATATTGAAATATGCTTACAAATAGAATGGAAATAAGACTAGCTCGCATGATGGTAGCTTATCTCTGAGAAGATATGTGGCGGCTACATGCCTCTGAATTGCATTACAATGAGGCTCAAGGGCCTTTTTATTATTGAACAATAATAGAGAACCCTAAAAAACCAAAACCCTAACCCAAGGAGAAGTAACACCAAGAGTTTATGGGCCCTGTTATCACTCCAGGAAGCTCTCCTAGGTTGTAGCTCGGAGATGCCTAGTAACATATAAATCTTCAATATTGTTCTCTGAACTATTGGAATGGATGATGGTTTGGATCAAGTCAGATGACTATTTCAACTCTATTTTCACTCAAGGCATGCATGAACACCCTCAGCTTTACAAGGCTTTAGACCACTAATGCTCAATAGTTTATAGATTCAATGGATAGATAGAGAATACTAACTGTACCAACAGATGCATATATAAACACATATGAATGGCTAGCTACAGGAAGTTAATGAAGCTTGCGAATCTAATTTATCAACGCAGAGATAAGATGACAGTTATTTGGCATTAGACATAGGAGAAAACATGGATAACCTATTCAAGTGCAAGCTTAGAACAGAAGAGAAAATGGGAATTGAACATGTAACAACAAAAGAAGCTTATATTGTTGGAATGAAGATGAGAAGCTAGAGGAGCAGAGTATCCACAGTCTCCAAAAGTTGAACCCCTCATACTTCTAACTTTTAGCCATTTATAGGCTTTTTTACAATGCTCCTGAGCTCTCAAAGGCTCAAAGTGTCTTAATCTATCCTTTCTGTCTTTTCAATGACTTGATGCCATGACTAGACACGCATGAGCTCGAAGGTTTCTTTTCTAACAGTAGAGTAACTGCATTCTGGTAATTTGTTGCGCTGTCAGGGAGCTCGCTCGTGCCAGCGATGCTCCATGATCACTTCTGTTGGTTTTGGCTGCATCGTGCTGTGGCTTTTTATCCCTTCAGCCTCTGTCTCCCAGCCTCTGTCTGGATGAGTGCATCGGGCCTTTGAAATCCTTTAAATGGTCGCTTTCTGTTAACACAGAGAAATGCTACAACACTATGAAATTTCGCCAAAACACAGTTCATTTCAGACTTCAAAAGCCCTCAAATATGGTCTATTCCTCTATCGGGTCCGCCCTCAATCGCTATCACAAGTCTCTTCGGCTTTGTTTCCAAGGTTTCCTTTCGTATTTTGAAATACATTAAAAAACACTAAAAATCCTGAAAAAATGGCTTTGGCGGATCTGAAATATTATATATTTTCATTCCCGAACCCCTTCGGGTCCAGGTTTTATCGCATCGACGCTGTCCCTTTATATTTTGTTAAATAACAAAATATGTGAAAATACATTAACAAATGCCTTTGGCAGATCTGAAAATCTATGCAATAATGCCTATATAGCCATCGGGTCCGGCTAATCGCATCGCACATATACATGTATAAAGGCCCCGCTCCATAATGTTTCCCCGATTGCGATCCACCGATGCGATTGATTGCAATCGCATATCGCTCATGCCCCGGGCCAATGGTGAGTGCTCTGTTCTGTTCTCCGATAGCAATCTTGCGATGCAACATGGGACCATCGATCTGCGCACTTGATCGACGGTCCTAGTTGACTTCGCCTGTTGGGTCCCTATAATACTAGTGATTACCCCATTACTATTGTAGTTATACCCCTTATTTATATTGTTGTGCCCCTATTACCCCCATATTGTTATTTCTGTGCCCCATAGAATCCCTCTATTGTTATTTTTGTGGCTTTATATTATTATTGTTAGGTCGGCTGGATTATATTGTGACTCCTTAGACTCCTATATATAGAAAGGAGGTTTTGTCATTTGAATCATCCAAAAATTTTTCATTTATGTAATGTAAAGGAGGTTGCCCCCTCTAAGAGGCTGAATTCTAAGGCATTGATCTATCTTTTCTATCTTTTCTTGAGCTGGTTTCATAACATTTGGTATCAGAGCTTTGGATTCTAGGGTTTCGCTGCTCCAAACAGGTCATCGTGGCATTTTCGCTATAACTTTTTTCTGTGACGTTTCAGAAGTCGCAAAAAAAACCCATTTGAGAAGAAATCGCGCTGAACCTTGGGTCCTAATTTCAAAGCTTTTCGCGTGATATTTTCGGAGATATGATCTGAGGAAGTTGGTCTTTTTGCAGACTCCTGAATTACATTCAAAACAAGTGACCTGGAGAAAATCGTCATAACTTTCTCTCTGAGGATCGGATTGAAATTTCGTAAGAAGGTACAGAAAGAGGACGGACTGTAGTTTCTTGTATGCATGTTTCAGATCCATAGGTTGAAACAATGACTCGTGGCACGTCGTACAAGTTTGTTCTACTGAACTAGTCTATAAGCAAGTAACCGTGGGAGATTTCGCATAACTCTTCCTTGGAGAAACCAATTTGGGTCAGACTTGTGGCATTGGAAAGAGGACTCAGAAGGCTACTACAGGCCAAAATTTCAGAACTTAATGATCCGAAATTACAGAGATACATCAGATTCAATATCAGGCTTCTACAAAGTGAAAAAAGGTGTGTAGTTATTTTTTTTAAATTTTTGCATAAGCTTGGTTTGAAGGAATTCAAAGGGCATAGTAAAGCATTATTATCAGTAACTGATGCCCCGAGGAAAGAAAATGCAAACACCTAGTAAGGAACCTGAAAGCTCTAGCATGACTCATGAAGAAGAGGAAGAAATGCTACATGATATATCAAAATTACAAGAACAAGTGCAACAAATGTCACGCTCACAAAAGCTAACAGAAGCTAAGATAAATGGCGTGGAATCTAAGATAAAGGGCATGGAAGCTAAGATGGATGATTTGAACATAGATTTGAAGAGAGACATGGCAGATTTGAAGACAGACATGGACGAATTGAAGATAAATATGAATAAGTTGCTACAAGAAATGGGCACTAAGGATGAAAGGGTACTAAAGGAAACTCATGATGAGAATAAAAGAAATGTTAATCATGATTCCATAGATGCTAATGTTGGATCGAAGACTCACCATATTCCAAAAATCGATATGAGGAAGTTTGATGGCAAGGATCCTGCCACATGGATATTACAGATGGAGCAATTCTTCGATCTCAATAATGTGCAAAACACACAAAAGGTACGTATGGCAACTGTATATTTGGAACCAAATCAGTTTGTATGGTATCAATGGCTTTTCTCTCGTAAACAATTTATCACTTGGGCAATTTTTACGGAAGAATTGATAGCACATTATGAGGATACAAAAAGCAACACTTTTTTTAGCCAATTGATAAGTCTCAAACAAAAGGGTTCAGTAATGGAGCACATTGAGGAGTTCCAAAAATTGAACATAAGGGTAAAAGATATTCCAGAGGAGCATAGGATTGATGTGTTCATAGGGTCTTTAAAGGATAATATCCAACATGATGTTCGCCTTTGGGAACCTGATTCATTAGAGAAGGCATTCAGGTTAGCAAGAAAAATGGAAAGAAAAATTATGGCAACCAGGAAGCATACCACTCACAACTATAAAGATGGAAGTGTTGTTGCCCCTAGTCTTCCACAACCTATAAGGTTGACACCACAACAATTGGAAGAAAAAAGAGCAAAAGGGCTTTGTTACAGTTGTGATAGCAAATACACTAAAGGTCATAAGTGTGCTGAGAAGAAATTATTCTACATAGATTGTGAAGAGGAAGAAGAAAAGGAGCAAGAAAGGTCAAAAGAAGAGGATATACTCCAGGAACAAAGCCTAGATGAAGAACAAATAAATCCGACCATATCTTGTAATGCATTGGCGGGAATTACCACTCCTCAAACCATCAAGATAGAAGGACAAATCAAGAAGAAAAAGGTAATAGTGTTGATTGATTCAGGAAGCACCCACAATTTTATTCATTGTAGGGTAGCAAAAGAATTGAATTGCTTCCTATATCCAGCACCAGAGTGTCAAGTGATGATTGCAAATGGAGGAACAATAAATTGCTCTGGAAAGTGCCATAATATCAAGCTATCCATGGGAGAATATGTATTGACTAGCCCAATGCTTTCCATTCCAATGGGAGGTGCTGATGTTGTACTAGGAGTCCAATGGCTACAATCCTTGGGTACAATAGCTTTTAATTTTCAAGAACTTTTCATCAAATTTTCTACGGAAGGAAAGGAAGTTGAATTAAGGGGTATTGCAGGGAAACCAGGAAAGATAATCAGCTCTAATGGTATGACAAAGCTTCTAAAAAAGGAGCAAAGAGGTGTAATTGCACAATTATGTTCGCTAGATGTTTCCACATCGGAATCATCTATTTCTCCAGATCTCCAAAAAGTCCTGGACAATCATTCCAAGGTATTTGAGACTCCCAAAGGTCTCCCACCTATGCGTGATCATGATCATGCTATTCATCTGATTCCAGGAAGTGTTCCTCCAAACATCAGGCCGTACAGATATCCCTATGTCCAAAAAAGTGAAATTGAACGTATGGTTGCAGAAATGCTAGAGGCTGGTATAATTCAACCGAGTCAAAGTTCTTTCTCTGCTCCAGTAGTATTGGTGCACAAGAAGGATGGATCATGGCGCATGTGTCCGGATTATAGGGAGCTCAACAAGCTCACTATTAAAGATAAGTTCCCCATTCCTGTCATTGATGAATTACTGGATGAATTGCATGGATCAATTTACTTCACCAAGTTGGATCTTCGTTCGGGATATCATCAAATCAGAATGAAGATTGAAGACATTCCAAAAACAACATTTAGAACTCATGAGGGTCATTATGAATTTTTGGTCATGCCTTTTGGCCTTACCAATGCACCTTCAACATTTCAAGGTTTGATGAATTCAATTTTCAAACCATTCCTTAGAAAATTTGTGTTAGTATTTTTTGATGATATACTAATCTACAGCAAGTCTTGGAAGGATCATGTTGAACATGTTGACAGGGTGCTACAACTATTGGAGGAGAAACAATTATATGCAAAAAGATCCAAATGTTTCTTTGGAGTCCAGGAGGTGGAATATTTGGGTCATATTGTATCTCATGAAGGAGTTAAGGTAGACCCTAGCAAAATTAAAGCCATTAAGGAATGGAAAATCCCCACATCCATAAAGCATCTGCGAGGATTTCTTGGGTTGACAGGGTATTATCGCAAGTTTGTTAAGAATTATGGGAGAATAGCAGCACCTCTAACAACATTATTGAAGAAAGATGCATTTTCATGGACTCCGGAAGCAACAAAGGCCTTTGAACATCTTAAAGAGGCAATGTGCCAAGCACCGGTCTTAGCTACACCGGACTTCACAAAAACCTTTATTGTGGAATGTGATGCTTCAGGAAATGGAATTGGTGCTGTTCTAATGCAAGATGAAAGACCCATTGCTTTTGAAAGTCGTCCAATCAAGGGAAAGTTTTTAAGCAAAGCTATTTATGAGAAGGAAATGTTGGCAATACTCCATGCACTTAAGAAATGGCGACCCTACCTAATGGGAAGACACTTCAAGGTAAAAACGGATCATGATAGCCTTAAATACTTTTTAGAACAAAGATTATCCTCTGAAGAGCAACAAAAGTGGGTCACAAAGATGTTGGGTTATGACTTTGAAATCATCTACAAAAAAGGGAAGCAAAATGTGGTGGCAGATGCACTCTCAAGAAAGGATGAGGATGTGGAAGCATTGTTGTGCGCCATTTCTATTATCCAACCAGATTGGATAAACGAAGCAAGGGAGGAATGGAAGAATGACGAAGAAGTGTGGGCACTTATTCGAAAGCTACAACAAGATTCCAGTACGTCTGATACATTTAGCTGGCAAAATGATTCGTTATGGTACAAAGATCGCTTATACCTCTGTAAGAATTCCCAGCTAAAACAAAAGATTCTTATGGAATTGCACACTTCTCCCTTAGGAGGGCACTCAGGATTTTTAAAAACTTACCACAGGGTTAAGAAGGAATTTTTTTGGGATGGCCTTAAATCAGATATTCAAAAGTTTGTGGCGGAATGTTTGGTTTGCCAACAAAATAAAGTTGAAACAATTAAGACACCGGGTCTATTACAACCTTTATCCATTCCAAGCCAACGTTGGGAGGAGGTTTCAATGGATTTTATCACAGGTTTACCCAAGTCTGAGGGAAAGAGTGTCATCATGGTGGTAGTTGACAGACTTACCAAGTATGCACACTTTTGTGCATTATCACATCCATTTAAAGCCAGTACAGTTTCTACTGCATTTATGGAAACAATTCAAAAGCTACATGGAAACCCAAAGATTATTGTAAGTGACAGAGATCCCATTTTCACTGGAAATTTTTGGACAGAATTATTTTCTTGTCTTGGTACTCAGTTAGCTCATAGCTCATCTTATCATCCTCAATCTGATGGGCAAACTGAGATAGTAAACAAATGTTTGGAAGGATATCTTCGTTGCTTTGTATCTGATAAACAGACACAATGGGTCAAATGGTTGCCTCTGGCTGAATGGTGGTATAACACTTCCTTCCATACAGCAACAAAAATGACCCCATTTATGGCACTTTATGGGTATCAACCACCATCCATCACATCATATTTAAGAGAAAATTCTAAGGTTCAGGCAGTGGAACATCACATCGAACATCAACAACAAGTCCTCCAACTCTTAAAGGATAACCTCGTGTTGGCACAAAATAGAATGAAACAACAGGCAAATCAACATCGCAGTGAAAGAAGTTTTGATGTAGGTGATTGGGTATTCCTACGGCTACAACCATATAAGCAAATGTCCCTAAAGCAAGCTAAGGATAATAAATTATCACCAAAGTATTATGGTCCGTACAAGGTGTTGCAAAAGATTGGTACTATGGCATACAAATTGGAGCTTCCTGCAGCTTCTCGATTGCACCCAGTTTTCCATGTTTCATGTTTAAAGAAGGTTATAGGCGACAAGCTCCCAGTTCAAACAATATTGCCAGAACTTGATGAGGAAGGAAAAATTATATTGGAACCGGAAGCAGTCACAGAAACAAGAACTCGACAGCTACGAAATCGATCAATTTCAGAGTATCTTATCAAGTGGAAGAACTTATCCGCTGAAGATTCCACATGGGAGGATGAGAATTTTATGCAGAAGTATCCAGAACTACTCAAGCGTTGAGGAAAACACTTTTTTGAAGGAGAGGGGCATGTTGGGTCCCTATAATACTAGTGATTACCCCATTACTATTGTAGTTATACCCCTTATTTATATTGTTGTGCCCCTATTACCCCCATATTGTTATTTCTGTGCCCCATAGAATCCCTCTATTGTTATTTTTTTGGCTTTATATTATTATTGTTAGGTCGGCTGGATTATATTGTGACTCCTTAGACTCCTATATATAGAAAGGAGGTTTTTTCATTTGAATCATCCAAGAATTGTTCATTTATGTAATGTAAAGGAGGTTGCCCCCTCGAAGAGGCTGAATTCTAAGGCGTTGATCTATCTTTTCTATCTTTTCTTGAGCTAGTTTCATAACATCACCGGTCACCATCACAAGTTTCATATGGTCCACCCTCAATCCGTCGATTGCCACTATTGATTGTGACCCACCGATCAAATCTGGACCATTGATCGGCCAGATCTGACGGCTGCTGTGCATTTCACTATTCAGACCTCCTATACTTAGTTTTTTCACTGTTTCCTTAGGTTTTTGCCTCCTGATAGTGTTTTTCCGCCATTCTAAGGGTTCTTCTGCTGCAATGGTTTTGATCTTTGGAATGATTTTACTAGCTTTTGAAGACTTAGAAAGCATATTTGGATACATCTGGATCAGGACCCGATGCAATTATAGATGCGAGAGTAATATTTTGAAGTCTGGCTTATGGCCAAAGTGGAGCAGAGGAGATGTGGCCATCAAAGCTGAAACAAGGGACATTTCTGCTAAAAATAGCAACACTACACCTTAGGGGCTAACACTAGCTCCTTCTAGGGATGAAAGCCTCCTTGTGAGGTTTCAAGAACCACAAACCAATGCCTTTCTTGTAAAACCAAAATCAAATCTATCTCCTAGTGTTCCATTGGGCATGGAGTTTATTTTTCATAGAAAATAAAAACTGAAAAACATATTTACAATATCAAGGCTTTAAAGCCTTAAATGAAATAAAGTTTCAAGAACCGCCCATTGACTGGGCTACCAAAAACATCTTCTCCTTCTAGACTGTGCAGAATAAAGGTATTGTTCTGCTGAATTTGAGTGATGACAAACGGACCTGTCCATAAGGAGTCAAACTTACCATGATTACCTTTCTTTTCCTTCAATGCATCCCATTTGAGAACCCAGTCACCAACTTGGAAATTGTCCACTTTTGCCTTCCTGTCAAAGGTTTCTTTGATTTTCTTCTGATGAACTTTTGACTTCTCAACCAGTTGCTCTCTGATCTGCTGTAATTCAACCAGGTTATTCATTCTCCTTACCATGTCATTCGTTTCATCCTGTTCTTCTTGAAAGAATTTGGCCACAGGGAGAATCAGCTGGATAGGAAAAACAACATCAGCGCCATAAACCAGCTTAAATGGAGAATTTCCTATGGACTTCTTGTTGGTAACTTTGTCAGCCCACAGTGCAAACTTCAACTTGGAATCCCAGCTCTTTTTGTTGTCCTCCAACAGTTTTTTGATTATCCTTACAAGACTCTTGTTAGATGATTCTGCCAGGCCATTGCCTTGAGGATAATATGAGGTAGAATGCACCAATTGAATGCCCATGGATTCACACATGTCCACCAATTCTTCTGCCCTGAAAGTTGTTGCATTATCAATGACTAGTTTGGTTGGGCAACCAAATCTAGTGAAAATATTCTCATTCAAGAACTTTATGATAACCTGATGATTAGCATTTTTAGTGGGTCCGACCTCAATCCATATGGTGAAATAATCAGTGGCTACCAAGATCCATTTGTGTTGGCCACAGGAATGTGGATTAATCTCACCTATGAAGTCCAAGCCCCACTGCTAGAATGGACCATTGATGTGTACTGGATTCAAGCGCAGAGATTTTAGATGTTGTCTTCCTACAAACCTCTGACATTTGTCACAAGATTTCACAAAAGAAAACACATCAGAGAACATAGTAGGCCAATAATAACTAGCTCTCAGGATTTTGTGGGCTGTGGTTTTCCAATAATGATGCCCTCCACAGATGCTAGAATGGAACTAGTGCATGACTTCCACAGATTGTCCTTTATCTAGACATCTAAAGAGGATTCCTGATGGGTCTTTCCAATAAAGTAGGTTTTTATTAATGCAGAATTTGGCTGATCTGAGCTTAATGGCCTGGGCTTGACTTGAGCTAAGCCCTGGAGGGACTTCTAGCTTCTACAAAAAATGAACTATACTGGAATACCATTCACAGGTGGCTAGATTTTTAGACAAAGGCTGATTCTGCTCTTGCTCTTCTGATGCTTCCTTTGTCTACTCATCACCTGAATTTGAACCCATGCAATTGATGTCTAACAGACTGCAATTTTCCTCAGCCATAAGTTTAGCCGAGCCCTGGCCTTTGACAAGCTTAGTGGGCTTCACCTCTATGTTAAACTCTATGAATTTTTCAATCCATTTAGCTCTCTTTCCATCAATATCTGGCTGAGTTAGGACATCTTTTACTGAGGCTGAAGGTACATATGCTACCACTTTGGAATGTGGAATATAAATTCTTAATGCCTTTAAAGATTTTATGAGAGCATAAGCTTGTTTTTCAATAAGGTCATACCTTAGTTCAGCATCCCTCAGAGATTTGCTAAAAAAGGCAACAGGGTGTTCTACGCCTTCATCATTTTTCTATAACAGAACTGCTGCAAGTGTATCATAAGAGGCAAAAGAGAAGATATAAAACTCCTTGGTGTAATCTGGGCTGATTAGAGTGGGAGCTTCCATGATAGCTTGTTTAATGGCTTCAAAAGAGCTTCTTGCAGCATCTGTCCATTTTATTTATGATCCTTTCTTCAGCATGGAAGTGATGTGCTTCACTAGCTCTGCAATGTTTGGAATGAACCTCCTTACAAATTTAATCTTACCCAGGAAGGATTGAATGTCCCTCTTTGATCTTGGGATGGACAATGTCTGAATTGCTTGAACCCTTGCTAGATCAATCTTCACACCTTCGATAGAAACAATATGTCCCAGAAGTTTGCCTTCTTCTAGAGAAAATTGTGACTTCTTTGGGTTCACAGAAACTCCAAACTGTCTGCACTTTAGAAACACCTTCTTCAAATGCTGCAAATGGTCCTTGTGAGCGCTGGAAAAGACTGTTATGTCATCAAGGTAAATAAGGACAAACTTGTCCTTCTCTCCCACAAAGGCTATGTCCATGGCCCTCCGAAAAGTAGCCCCAGCGTTCATCAGTCCAAAAGGCATTTTGGAGTACATGAAAGTGCCCCAAGGAGTCATGAAGGTGGTCTTTTCTTGATCTTCTAGATGTACACCAATTTGATTGTAACCTGAAAATCCATCTAAGAAAGACATGACTCTAGCCCTAGAAAATTTTTGCAGCAAGTGTTCCATCTTAGGCAGGGGGTAGGTGTCCTTTTTAGAGCATTTGTTCAAATTCCTAAAGTCAACACAAAGCCTGATTTCTCCATTCTTCTTTCTTACTACCACAAGGTTAGCTATCCACTTTTAATACCTTAGGGGAATTATGATCTTGGCATCCAACAGCTTCTTGACTTCTTTTTCAATCAAAGGCAATAAGAGAGGGCTAATAGGTCTTAATTTCTGCTTAAAAGGGATGGTGTTCTTCTCTAGTGGGATCTTATGTTGAATGATGTTTGTGTCATAGGTATTAAGATCACTGTATTCCCAAGCAAAAATATCAGCAAATTGTTTCATCAGGGTGCAATACTTGGAACTCTGGGCAAAAGACAAGTGAGTGGAAAGATTTATGTACTTTGGATGGTTAGGACTCCCTACATTATGTTTATGAACAACAGACTCATTTTCTTTTTTGGAAGGCTTATAAGGTACATCATTATGCTCAAATAGCTTCTCTAGGGGCACCAATCCTTTGGGTATATGGTTACTAGGCAGCTGAACAATGTTGTACTGACCAATCTCATCCTTTAGCTTGGACTGGTTGCACTCTTCCATGGTTTTGTTTTCTTGGTCGATGTGCATTTCAGAAAATTCCTCAATGACTTGTAAAAATATATTAATTTCATCATCGTCTTCAAAAACTTTCCAGTATTTGACATTTTGAAGCAGAGATGGTCTATATTTCACATGAACTTCATAAGTCAATTTAGGAGGCAAAGGAGGAATAAACATGCTAGCAGACACAACAAGGGAATCAGCAAGCTGGTTCTTCATTCTCGAGATATAAGAAATGCTGAAAATATTAAAAGAGTCCTTGAGTTTCCATACCTCATCTCTGTATGCTTTCAGCCTTGGATGCTTTTCTTGGAAAGTTTTGTTGACCTGCTAAATGATAAGGTCTGCATCTCCAAACACCTTCAGACCTTTGATGCCCATTTCTTTAGCAATGTTTAAGCCCAATATCAAAGCTTTGTATTCTGCTATGTTATTTGTGACCTAAAAAGTTAATTTGAAAGATAAATGAATGCATTCTTGTGTGGGGGACACAAGGACTACACCCACCCCTGCAGCTTCGTTAGAGCAAGCTCCATCAAAGAAAATGTCCCAAATTTGTGGGGCTTCTTCTTCTGTGATCTGGAAAACTAGTTTCTTAAGCTGCATGGAGGCCAACTGGGATTCTTCAATCAGAAGAATATAGGCTCCAAAATCAGTGTTGACAGCATAGATGGGATAATTAGTGGGATTCCTTTCATCACTGATGATATAAGCCAACTGAGCTTCTCTCTATAATCTCCTGCTCTCACCTCCAAAAACTGGGACAGTAGCATAGGACAGATCATTTTTTAATGTTCCACCTAATCTCTTGATCCAACCTCTAGAAAGCAACATACCAAACTTGGGGGGTACATTTGCTACCACAATATCCATCATCATGCTCTTCATGGGCAGCTGAGACAAAGTGATGGCTAGGTCCCTGATTAATCCCAAACATTTCACTTTTTTAGAGTCAAAATAAAACAAGTCATGATAAGGCTTGGTAATGTCAAGACCCAACTCATCCATGACAGCCTTGGGCATTAGATTATGGCTGGCTCCTGTGTCCAGAAGGCAGTTGTGAAGGATTTTGTCATGAATAGTCAGAGAGACATAGAATGATGGGGAGTTGTCATCATAGTTTTCAATCATTGGGCTGAGAACAACAACTGGTTTGTCATCTTGCATATTTACATAGTCAGTGGAGGCTTGGATGGCATTTGGCTCAAGGGCCTTAAGGATAGATCTCTTGAAGGACTCATTCTTCACTAGTTCAATCAGAGGTATAGGTATTCTTAGCTTCTAAATTTCTGATTGAAAACTGAAAGGAGAAGGAGACTTGTCAAGGCCTCTTACCTCGTGCGCTGGAGCTTTGAGGATGATGGGATCAACTGCCAGTTGCTTCTGCTTATTAGCTTGTTGTACTGCAGGGACAACAGCTCTTTGAACATGAGTTTCCTTGGCATTATTCATATTCGACCTCAGATCATACCTGTGCCGATCTTCAGTTTGCAGAACAACTTCACCATCCCATTCTTGGTTGAGCTGGTCATTGAATAATGACTTTTCAAGGGTAGGTGAGGTAAAAAAGGAGGCATTACCTTTGTCTTCCAGACAATGGATCTCATCATATTCTTCAAATTGCTCTTCTTCCATGACTACATTCTGGAAATGGGTCTTCACCATTTGGTCTTCATTGGCATCTTTGCTTCTTTGCAAAATCTGCAACTGCTCATTAGCTCTTCTATATGGATTTGGATTTCTAGGAGCAAAGGTATTAGGAACTCTTCCTTTGCCAGGATGCTGCTCAACCTTTAATTTAGAGATTTCAGAGGCTAATGACTCTATCATCTTGGTCATTTTATCTATCTTGGGATCTGAAGATGATGAAGATTCGCCTCTCTGTCTCCTTCTATCAACATTTCCCTTGAGCTTCTCTACAGCCATGATGTTTGATTCTACTTACAAGGCTACATCCTGCATATTAGCCAAAGTAGCACATCGCCTCTCCCTCAATAGTAGACAGAAGTCAGAATCAAAGGCATTGGCATAGGTGATTTTAGCAGAGGTAGTAGTGGGTTTTACTTCAGCTGGTATGTTGCTGTACATGCGGTTAAACCTCTTATTAAAATCAGACAACAACTCACCATTTTCCCTCTTTAAGTTCCCAAACTCTGTGTGGTAGTAGAGTAGATCTTTCTTATCCCCCCAATGCTTTAGGAATGCATCATCCAAAGCCTCAATATCTGCTATCCTTGGGGTCAGTTCTCTGAACCATTTTCTAGCCTCTCCATCTAGACTTTGGACAAAGACTCTCATCCATACATCATCTTCACTAATGTCTAGGTTATCAACATAGCTATAGAATGATTCAAGATGTTCCCTAGCTGAAACACCTTCAGTCCCAGTGAACTTAGGCCTATCCTTATGATATTCTCCAGTAGGCATGGCATTCAAAGGAGTGGGCAGTACTAGAGGTCCATACCTAGCAGCTATGATTCTTTCCATTTTGGTAGGTGCTTGTGGACCTTCCATAGCTGTGGTGGCTATAAGGGTACTGGAAGTCTGAATGACAGAGGGCCGAGGAGTGAATGATAAGACTAAAGGGGTATGAGGGAAAGGAGGAGAGGTTTCATTTGGGCTTGCAACAAAAGGAGAACCTAAAGAATAAGGAGCTCTATGAATTTGTGAGATTTTTTCTTCACTGCTAGTATTAGATGTTATACTCTCAACATGTATTTGTTCTATTACAAGATTTTCTTGAAGAGATATAGAATATTGTTTAGAGCTACCTAAACCTGATGCTCCTTTCTGCAATGCCTTTCTTTCTTTGATGATTTTTTCAGGGTCAGATACTGGGTCAGCTTGTGGCTTCTAAGGATTTCTCTGAGTATGCCTCACAAACTGAGCCAAAACTATCAAGTGTAGTTGCCAAGAGGTTTGTCCTCTAGTAGAGCCGCTAGATAGATGATTACCACTGAAAAAGTGCCCAGACTTTGTCTATCATCAAAGCTAGATATGTGTCGTCTCCCAGGGAAGCTGAGCTTCAGTCTCCTCTCCCCGGCAATGATGCTAATTATGTTATCACTCCAGGAAGCTCTCCTAGGTTGTAGCTCGGAGATGCCTGGTAACATATAAATCTTCAATATTGTACTCTAAACTATTGGAATGGATGATGGTTTGGATCAAGTTAGATGCCTGTTTCAACTCTGTTTTCACTCAAGACATGCATGAACATCCTCAGCTTTACAAGTCTTTAGACCACTAATGCTCAATAGTTTATAGATTCAATGGATAGATGGAGAATACTGACTGTACCAACAGATGCATATATAAACACATATGAATGGCTAGCTACAGGAAGTTAATGAAGTTTGTGAATCTAATTTATCAACCCAAAGATAAGATGACAGTTATTTGGCATTAGACACAGGAGAAAACATGAATAACCTATTCAAGTGCAAGCTTAGAATAGAAGAGAAATTGGGAATTGAACATGTAACAACAAAAGAAGCTTATATTATTGGAATGAAGATGAGAAGCTAGAGGAGCAGAGTATCCACAGTCTCCAAAAGTTGAACCCCTCATACTTCTAACTTTCAGCCATTTATAGGCTTTTTTACAATGCTCCTGAGCTCTCAAAGGCTCGAAGTGTCTTAATCTATCCTTTATGTCTTTTCAACGACTTGATGCCATGACTAGACACGCATGAGCTCGGAGGTTTCTTTTCTAACAGCAGAGTAAAAGCATTCTAGTAATTTGTTACGTTGTCAGGGAGCGTTCGTGCTAGCGATGCTCCATGATCACTTCCGTTGGTTTTGGCTACATCATGTTGTGGCTTTTTATCCCTTCTCTGTCTCCCGGCCTTTGTCTGGATGAGTGCATCGGGCCTTTGAAATCCTTTAAATGGCCGCTTTCTATTAACACGGAGAAATGCTGCAACACTGTGAAATTCCACCAAAACACAGTTCATTTCGGACTTCAAAAGCCCTCAAATATGGTCTATTCCTCTATCGGGTCCGCCCTCAATCGCTATCGCAAGTCACTTTGGCTTTGTTTCCAAGGTTTCCTTTCGTATTTTGAAATACGTTAAAAAACACTAAAAATCCTGAAAAAATGGCTTTGGCAGATCTGAAATATTATATATTTTCATTCCTGAACCCCTTCGGGTCCGGGTTTTATCGCATCGGCATTGTCCCTTTATATTTTGTTAAATAACAAAATATGTGAAAATACATTAACAAATGCCTTTCGGTGGATCTGAAAATCTATGCAATAATGCCTATATAGCCATCGGGTTCGGCTAATCGCATCGCACATATAAATGTATAAAGGCCCTGCTCAATAATTTTTCCCCGATTGCAATCCGCTGATGCGATTGATCGCAATCACATATCGCTCATGCCCCGGGCCAATGGTGAGCGCTCTGTTGTGTTCTCCGATAGCGATCTTGCGATGCAACGTGGGCCATCGATCTGCGTGCTTGATCGACGGTCCTAGTTGACTCCGTCGGTCGCCATCACAAGTTTCATATGGTCCACCCTCAATCCGTCGATTGCCACCACCGATTGTGACTCGCCGATCAGATCTAGACCGTTGATCAGCCAGATCTGACGGCTGCTGTGCATTTCACTGTTCAGACCTCCTATACTCAGTTTTTTCACTGTTTCCTTGGGTTTTTGCCTCCCGATAGTGTTTTTCCGCCATTCTAAGGGTTCTTCTCCTGCGATGGTTTTGATCTTTGGCATGATTTTACTAGCTTTTGAAGACTTAGAGAGCATATTTGGATCCATTTGGATCAGGACCCGATGCAATTATAGATGCGAGAGTAATATTTTGAAGTCTAGCTTATGGCCAAAGTGTAGCAAAGGAGATGTGGCCGTTGGAGCTGAAGCATGGGACATTTCTGCTAAAAATAGAAGCACTGCACCTCAAGGGCTAACAAGCCCTTTGGGGTGAGATGGACAGCCAACTTCCTAGGGTCGCGACTTGGTCATATTATCTTCATTTGACACGCATGATAACCCATTGGAAAGATCTCTCCGAGGAATACGATGGAAAATACGATTCTAGGCAGGAAGTCACTAGCGGTATATTGCCAAAAATATGTCATTTAGGGCCTCAAAACGGCTCTAGAAGTTTAGGACCCGAAAAACTGCTAAAAATAGTAAATTGTGCTACAATTAAGGAAACTGAAAAACTGAAAGAAACAATGGTGGGGGTCCAAGTGGAATTGGCGGGTGGCCACCAATATCCACCTAGATCAAAAACATGCTTGCAACAACAAATTTGATTAAAGAGGATGAAGACATGTACCAACCAACTATGTCAGCAAAGAAAGATGAAGGAAGCAAATCTCTCTTAAAACAATAGTATGAAAATGGTTATTTTTATGATCTTTTATATAAATATAACATTGCTTTAAATTGTGCAGATATTGACAACCAAGGAGAAGCAATAAAAGAAGAAATTGCAAGCATTAAGGACAAATATAAGTCACAAGAACCTGCAGCAATATTGAATATAAAGAAAGTTAACCCGCAATCAAGAAAGGAGAAGCTCCATCATTATTTTATGGCAAGAAAGGTTAATATGAAATTGCATCTACAAATGAACAAGCATAGACCCTTTATCAAGTAGGAAACAATGAAAGGTGTTATCAGATCGTGTGTTGTAGAAAATCCATATTATGTTGTAAGCCTAGCTGAGATTTTGACCAATAGGCATGTCAATTAAGAGTATGTTTATGTCTTATGAATTCAGCTATAGGGTATTTTGTGTGTTTGTCATTTGGTTGGAATTAAGGGGGAGTGTTGGAAAACATTAATTCCAACCAGCCAACCTTCCGCATTAATTGTATTAGTTAGGAAGTCTTCTCGAGAGTTTAGGAGGTTGTATCGCAGCTTTTGGAGACCACAGATAGCTTCCCGAAGAAGCCATTGTCACTGAAAATCTAGAAGCTTCATCATGATGTGTAAAATTATTTCTTCGGGAATGTAAATTCAGAGTTTGTGGTGTGATCTGCATTCTCTGATATGGTAACAGAGGTTAGGTGATCTGTGCGTAGTGGATGAGGAAGATTGCAGCCTATGGAAGTGTTGTCAGACTTCTAGAAGTGCCTGGTGTGTGTGTGAATATTGGTGAGGTTGTTTTGTGCCTGCTGACCCCCAAATTCGTCTAATGTAATAAAGAACTAGAGATTTCCACCGAGTGTTTTGTTTGTTGCAATGTTGTGTGTGGAAGAGTTGTGAGAGAGCCTGCTGTGTGCGTTGTTTAGGATTTGTGTGGACAACTCGTTGTGCAGAGAGCATGAGATAGTGTGAAGTTGCTTGTTGTGTTGAGTGTGCAGAGAGCGTGATCTCTTGCTGCTGTGGGAAAGCGGGATAATCACACTAAGATGTGTGGAGCCCTGAGAGCTGGTTGAAGAGAGGCACGAACTCTCGACCTCAACAGAGAGCCACTCATATTATTTTTACCAAGCTATTGTGGAGATATTGCAAGCCAGAGTATAGGTTGTTATTGTAACTGTTTCAATTGATATTGTATAACGTCGGCAAGGAATATTTGAGCTGGAGACGACGGGATGAAGCTGTTGGACTCGGTGAAAAATAATTAAGAGCATGGACCTAGAGATCGTTATTAGATTGATGTGGATCGCTGAATCAGTCTAACAGTTGCGGACTGGAAATAAGAGTGATTCTGGATGCCAATGAAAACTTCAATTCGCCAACGAATAGGGTTGAACTTGTATTGTCGTGGAGTTTCCTGCTTGAAGCGACCAACTATTGTGTGGAGATGTTGTCAACGTGAAGTTGAAGTGCAATCACGATGTGCTGAGTATGAAGGAGCTTGGAGGCCGAGGAGCGTTGAGAAAGAACTCACAACATGTGGACAAGCATGGTGGTAATTGAAGCTTGTTGAATTTTCATTAAAGACAGTGTAAAGTTTTTAAAATCTAGCAAGTGTTTTCGAATGTTCCTTTTTAGCAATGTTGCATGGAAATAAAAAGGAAGGAGGGTCCATTTAAATAAAAGAAAAGAATTTAATATATTCACACAATGTAATTAAAGTTGTGAAAGAACCTTGCGTTAAAATAATTTAGAGACTTTTGACTGTTTTTTTAAGTGGGTTTATTAAAAAAAGTGCTTTTATATATGGAGAGATATTTATGTTATTCCTTTCAAAGTAAAATATATATAAAATGGGTTTGTGTACCATGAATGTCTCATGGTGTAAATTGAGAATCTTAAGGCATGATTTAATACGTGATTTAATGGGATATCTGAGTTTGTTATTATGGCTGTTGAGAATGCTCATTAAGATTTGGCTATGTGGTAGACCGATGAGCAATGGGTCAGTAAAAGAGACTCAAAAAGTTCCGAAGAGAAATAAAAAATATTAAGAGAGAGAATAAAAGGAAGAGGAAGAATATCAAATATGAGATAAAAATCTGAACCAGCTCGAAGAATTTGAAGACATTGATGTAATATTGAAGCGATTAATGCCAGTTCTGTCTACTTTATCAAAAATTTTAAGCTTTCGGAAATTAAAATTGAAGGATTGCTTGGTTTAGTAGATTTATGGAAATTTGTCCAAGAAACTTCTATGAATTTTGATGATAAGTGTAGAAGTGTAGTAGCATTACTTCTCATTATATCAGCTCTAGATGAAAACATTTTGTCTAGTATTTTGCATGAATTTGGTGAAATATATAATGCAAAAATAATTTGGGATGTCCTTGAAATGAAGTAAAGTGTGGAGGGGAGTGAGAAAGTTGAAGACGATGACATTGGTGGTGTTAAAAATGGTGATTTTGTTGAAAGCATCATAATTGGGATCAAGACTAAAAGTATGTCTGTAGTTGACAATAGAGTAGCATGTGTTAGTGATGAAACTCCCTGTGAGGTAGACATGTATGAAGTAAAATTTGATGAGAATTATGTATCCCACGAAGAGTGGTTCAATCTCATGCAAGAAAAGCATCTTATTGATGACTATTGTTTGGTGAGAAAAGTTGCCTACCTCCATACATAAATCAAATGCAGGACACCTTGTTTGCAACAACAAAGTTGATTAAAGAGGTTGAAGACATGTATCAACCAACTATGTCAGCAAAGAAAGAGGAGGGAAGCAAAGCTCTCTTAAAAGAGCAGCATGACAATGGTTCCTTTTGTGATATTTTATATAAATCTAACATTCCTTTTGCAGATATTGACAGCCAAGAAGAAGTAATGAAATAAGAAATTGCAAGCATTAAGGACAAGTATAAGGGGCAAGAACCTACAACAATATTGAATACAAAGAATGTTAACCTGTAATCAAGAAAGGAGAAGATCCATCATTATTTTATGGAAAGAAAGGTGAAAATGGAATTGCATCAAAAAATGAACAAGCATGGACCCTTTAGCAAGAAGGAAAAAATGAAAGATGTGTTATCAAATCATGTGTTGTAGAAAATCCAAATCATATTGTAAGCCTGATTGAGACTTAGACGAGTAGGTATGTCAATTAAGAGTATGTTTGCGTCTTATGAATTGTGCTACTGGGTATTTTCTGTGTTTATTATGTGGTTGGAATTAAGTGGGAGTGTTGGAAAACATTAATGCCATCCAACCAACCTTCTGCATTAATTGTATTGTGTATGAATTTTTCTCGAGAGTTCATGAGGATGTCTCGTGGCTTTTGGATACTTCAAATAGCTTCCCGAAGAAGCCACTGTCACCGAAAATCTAGAAGCTTCATCATGATGTATAAAAATATTTCTTTGGCAATGTAAATTCAGAGTTTTTGGTGTGATCTGCATTCTCTGATATGGTATCAGAGCTTATGTGAGTTGTGCGTGGTGGTTGAGGAATATTGTAGCATTTGGAAGTGCTGTCGGACTTCCAGAAGTGCCTTGTGTGTGTGAAGATTAGTGAGGGTGTTTTGTGCCTATTAACCATCAGATTGGTCTGCTACGGTGAAGAACTAGAGACTTCTGCCGAGTCTTTTGTTTGTTGCAATGTTGTGTGTGGAAGAGATGTGAGAGAGCCCACTATGAAGAGAGCATGAAACAATGTGAATTTATTTGTTGTTTTGAGTGTGCAAAGAGCGTCAGATCTTGTTGTTATGGGAAAGCGACATAGTCACACTAAGCTGTGTGGAGCCCTAAGAGGTGGTTGAAGAGAGGCACTAACTCTCGACCTCAACAGAGAGCCGCTGCTATTGTATTTAATGAGCTATCATGGAGATCTTGCAATCTAGAGTACAAGATTTTGTGTTAAGTGTTTGAATTGATATTGTATAGAACTGGCAAGGGAGATTTGAGCTGGAGCCGGCGGGACGAAGCTATTGGACTCGATGAAATATAATTGAGAGCACGCACCTGGAGATCGTTGTTCGATCACTGTGGATCGCTGAATTAGTCTAACAATTGTGGATTGGGAAGAAGAGTGATTCTGAAGGCCAGTGAAAACTTCAATTCCCCAACGAAGAGGGTTGAACTTGTACCATCGTGGAGTTTTGTGTTTGAAGTGGCCCACCGCTATGTGGAGATGTTGTCAACGTGAAGTTGAAGTGAAATAACGATGTGCCAAGCGTGAAGGAGCTTGGAGGCCAAGGAGCATTGAGAAAAAACTCACAACCTGTGGACAACATGGCCGTAGTTGAAGCTCGTTGAATTTTCTTTAAAGATAGTGTAAAGTTCTTTAAACCTAGTGAGTGTTTTCAAATGTTCTTTTTTAGTAGCGTTGCATGGAAACAAAAAGGGAGGAGGGTCCATTTAAATAAAAGAAAAGAATTTAATATATTCACACAATGTAATTAAAGTTGTGAAAGCACCTTGCTTTAAAATAATTTGGAGACTTTTGAGTGTTTTTTTAAAGTTGGTTTATTAAAAAAAAGTGCTTTTATATATGGGGAGACATTTGTATTATTCCGTTCAAAGGGATATATATATATATATATATATATATATATATATATATAATGGGTTTTGTACCATGAATGTCTCATGGTGTAAAGTGAGAATCTTAAGGCATGATTTAATGCGTGATCGATTGGGCTATCTGAGTTTCTTATTTTGGTTGTTGAGAACGCTTATAAAGATTTGGCTATGTTGTAGAGCAACGAGCAATGGGTCAGTAAAAGAGACTCAAAGAGTTTCGAAGAGAACTAAAAAATATTAAGAGAGATAATCAAATAGCAGAGGCAAAATATGAAATACTAGATAAAAATTTGAACCAACTCAAAGAATTTGAAGACATTGATGCAATATTGAAGCGACTAATGCCAGTTCTGCCTACTTTCATAGTTAAAAATTTTAATCTTGGGAAATTAAAATGCAAGGATTGCTGGATTCAATAGATTTATGGAAATTTGTCCTAGAAACTTCTATGAATTTTGATGATAAGTGTAGAAGTGCAGTAGCATTATTTCTCATTATATCAGTTCTAGATGAAAACATTTTGTCTAGTATTTTGCATGAATTTGGTGAATACATAATACAAAAATATTTTGAGATGTTCTTGAAATGAAGTATAGTATGGAGGGGAGTGAGAAAGTTGACGATGATGAAAGTGGTGGTGTTAAAAATGGTGATTGTGTTGAAAGCATCATAATTGGGATCAAGACTCAAAGTATGTCTATAGTTGACAATAGAGTAGCATGTGATAGTGATGAAACTCCCTGTGATGCAAAGACATATGAAGTGAAATTTGATGAGAATTATGTATCCCATGAAGAGTGGTTCAATCTTATGCAAGAAAAGCATCTTATTGATGAGTTGTTGTTCGGTGAGAAGAGTTTCCTACCTCCGTGCACAAATCAAATGCAGGACATGTTTGCAACAACAAAGTTGATTAAAGAAGCTGAAGACATGTATCAACCAACTATGTTAGCAAAGAAAGATGAAAGAAGCAAAGCTCTCTTAAAAGAGCAGTATGACAATGGTTATTTTTATGATATTTTATATAAATCTAACATTTCTTTTAAGTGTGCAAATATTGACAGCCAATAAGAAGCAATAAAAGAAGAAATTGCAAGCATTAAGGACAAGTATAAGTCCAAAAAACCTACAACATTATTGAATATAAAGAATTTTAACTCGCAATCAAAAAAGGAGAAGCTCCATCACTATTTTATGGCAAGAAAGGTGAAGATGAAATTGCAACAACAAATGAACAAGCATGGACCCTTTAGTAAGAAGGAAAAAATGAAAGATATGATATCAAATCATGTGTTGTAGAAAATCCAGATTGTGTTGTAAGCCTAGCTGAGACTTAGATTAGTAGGCATGTCAATTAAGAGTATGTTTATGTCTTATGAATTGCGATATAGGGAAAGAATTGGAAAACATTAATTCCAATCAACCAACCTTCCGCATTAACTGTATTGGGTAGGAAGTCTTCTCGAGAGTTCAGGAGATTGTTTCAGAGCTTCTAGAGACTTCATATAGCTTCATATAGCGTCTTGAAGAAGCCATTGTCAACGACAATCCAAAAACTTCATCATGATGTATAAAATGAAGCTTCACCATGACGTATAAAATGATTTCTTTGCAATGTAAATTCAGAGTTTGTGGTGTGATCTGCATTCTGCCGGATGTCCAAAGTGATTGTCTTTTCCAGTGAGAATTAAGTGTGAAGTTAGCCCCCTATGGTGCACCCACAAGCGTATATGTCGCGTTCTTGGTGTTGGTAACATCATAGATTACATCGTGGAAATACAACAGCAAATTCCTACAGTGGACGCTTCATATAGTTGTGTGCATCACTAGTTTGCAACAACATATACAAAGCCCAAGTGCACAACTGTATTATGATTCTTGATTGCCATTGCCAATCTAATAGACATATGTGATGTAGAAGACAATATGGGGTCGATGAATCAATGCCAGACTAATGCCAAGCGGGAGAGGCAGTGTTGGTGTACGTGCACTTAGACTAGCTGTGTTGGTGTACATGCACTTAGACTAGCTGTGTTGGTGTACATGCACCTAGATTAGCTCCAGTTAACTTATTGCTTGCATGTGGCACATGTACACATTAACATAAGATAAAGCACACTTAGCTTTAGTTATTTCATGTACAACTAAGCTTAACTTAGTTGCTTTTATGTATTTATTCTAAAACTAATATTGTAGAATCAATTTTTCATTCTTTTCTCAATTCTTGCTCGCTTCCTTCCTTCTCTTGCAAGCTTGTTTATTGTTTTGCAGATCTAGATCTGTGTATCTCAAAAATCTTACATGGTATCAGAGCACAGGGATTTGTAATCAGTGCACAAGCAATTTTATTTGCAGGTTCAGAAGATTGAAGCAACAACAAAGAATGGAGTCTAAATTAGAGTTTCCACAATCGGAAATTCTCACTCCATATAATTATTTCGAATGGAAGCCAAAGATTCAACTTCATCTCAGAAGTAGAGGCTTATTTCGAATAACCATGGAAACGGAAGTTGAACCAACATCGGCAATGGAGAAAACAAGATATTTCAATCGCATGGACGAGGCCTTCGGCATCCTATGTTTATCTATTTCTCCGAAACTGCTATTTCATGTTGAATCATGTTCAACTCCAAATGAAGTATGGAAAATTTTGGAAGGATTGTTTGGAAAACAGGATGAAATGCAAGGTCACATTCTCGAAAATGAGTTAAAATCATTAGATCCGAGAAACTTTGAGAACATTCAAGATTTTTTCACAAGGTATAAAGCCTTGTTGGTTCAGCTGAAAGGATGCGGGATCGACAAATCCAAGCAAGAAAATCAGTTGATTCTTTCCATTATCAAAACTTGGTCCAGAGTATGCATTATTCGTCTCTACATTCCACACAGTCAGATTTGCAACTGGTGCAGCTTGGAAGATGCCCTCACTGGATTCTTTTATTCAGTCTTTGATGCATGAGCAAGATAAGCTCATCAAAATGGGCACACTTAAAAATTCCAAAGCGCATGCACAGTAAGGAAAGGCAAATTCCAAAGACCATCAGAAAGGAAAAGGGAAGAAGGATCTTGATCCAAGAAAGGGAGGACATCCCAAACCCCCTGATGGATCATCTGGCTCAAAGGAAAGGAAAGGAACAAAAGGGCAATCCATGTGCAATTATTGCCACTGTGGTTTTCATCCTGAATCTGCATGCATGAAGAAGACTATAGATCTTATGGCGCAGACACTCCAACAACACAATCTTGGAGACCACATTCCTGAGAATGCTAAGAAGAAGTCTGGAGAAAAAGCACCAGATCCAAGAGGTAACGGGCATGCTTTGATTGCTCTTCATTCTGCACCACAAGAATGGATCATCGATTCAGGAGCTTCACATCATATGGCTTCTTCAAAGGAATCCTTTTCTTCTCTACATGCATACTCAGGTCCTCCCATTCTCATGGGGGATAATTCTGCAGTTGCAGCAACTGGACAAGGAAGAGTGCAATTCGAAGATGGAAGTTTTGAAAATGTCTTGCATATTCCAAGGCTTTCTGTGAATCTTCTCTCAGTGTATCAGATGACACACACAGGCAGCGGAAGGAAAGTGGAATTTACCCCAGATTCCGTGAGCATTTATGACATGCAAACCAATTTGAAGATTGCATCTGGCAAGGTAAATGATCAATCTCGTCTATATACAGTTTCTGATTTTGTTCCTCAATCAGATTCTATTTTGCTACTTACGCATGCAAATGAAGAAAGTAGGATTTGGCACGAGAGATTTGGGCACTTGAATTTCAGATATATGCAACAGCTTAGTAAGCAAGGGATGGTCAAAGGATTGCCAACCATTGAATTTTCAGATGGTGTTTGTAATGGATGTGCTCTTGGAAAGCATCCACAAGAAAAATTTGAGAAGGGGCATGCATGGAGAGCCTCTTCACCTTTGGAACTTGTACACAGTGATCTCATGGGTCCATTTCCGGTGCTTTCAATGAGCAAAGCAAGATATGTGTTGTCATTTATAGATGATTACACGAGATTCACTTGGGTTTACTTCTTGAAACTCAAGTCTGAAGTTTCTCAACATCTAAAGATTTTCAAAGCGCATGCGGAAAATCAGTCTGGAAAACGCATCAAAATACTCCGCACAGATAATGGGACGGAATATGTCAACAAAGATATCAAGAATCTTTGTGATGAAGCAGGCATACAGTTGCAGCATACAGTTCCTTACACTCCACAACAAAATGGCGTGGCTGAAAGGAAAAATCGATCTTTGAAAGAGATGGCTAATTGCATGTTGCATGCAAGATCTCTTCCGTCGAAATTGTGGGCCGAAGCTATTAATTGTGCCTCATACATCCAGAACAGATGTCCTCATAAATCTGTTACTGGAAAAACACCTTTTGAGGCTTGGACTGGCATGCAACCTGAAGTTAGTCATTTCCGCATTTTTGGATCTCGAGCATGGGCCCGCATTCCTCCAGAGAAGAGAAAGGCTTTGGAGCCTCAAAGCAAAGCATGCATGTTTGTTGGATATTCTGATGAAGTCAAAGGGTACAGATTGCTTGATATCCACACTGAAGAGCTCTTTATTGAAAGGAGTGTAAAGTTTGACGAAGATATTTCGCATGCACCAGTAGATGAACTTGTTACCAAATTTTCATCACCACTCATTGATGAGTATGCAAATGAAACTTCAGACCAGCATTCTGATGAAGATGAGTCTTTTCCTGTGACCCCTGCTAGGCCACCAGTTGTTGAACATCGAGATCATACTTCTGCATGTAGTTCGGAAGATTCTCGACCACCTTCAACACAAAAATGGCGCAGCATGAGTGATATCCTTGATGATTCTGCCTCTATCCCTCTGTTTGAGGAAGATCCGCAAGAACTTTTAGCTATGGAGCCATCCATGCCCATGCATGCTTATATGATGCATGGATCTGATCCACAAACTTATGCAGAAGCAAATGGGCATCCTGAATGGGAAGCCGCCATGGATGAGGAATATAACTCTCTCATTGAGAACCAGACTTGGGATTTGGTTCTGCTACCTTCAAATCACAAACTTGTGAGATGCAAGTGGGTTTACCGGACCAAGAAAGCATCAAATGGCCAAGTTAGTCGATATAAGGCACGATTGGTAGCAAAAGGTTTTCAGCAAGTACATGGTGTTGACTATGATGAGACTTTTGCTCCAGTGGCAAAAATGGATTCCATTCGGCTAGCTCTCTCCATTGCAGCAGCAAGAGGATGGGAGGTGCATCATATGGATGTGAAGAATGCCTTTCTTCATGGTGATCTCGAGGAGGAAATCTACATGGAGCAGCCACCGGGATACATGCAGAATTCATCTCTGGTATGCAAACTAAAGAAGTCTCTCTATGGCCTCAAGCAGGCACCTAGAGCATGGTATGCAAAGATGGATTCTTATTTGTTATCTCAAAATTTTGTACGCTGCAAATCTGATTCCAATGTTTATTTTCTGAAGAAAATTGACTCCTTGTTGATCATAGTACTCTATGTAGATGATCTTTTGATAACGGGTAGTTCAGTTTCTGTCATTACTAACATCAAAACTGCATTGCATAAGCGGTTTTCTATGACAGACATGGGCTTGCTAAATTTCTTCCTTGGACTAGAGATCCATCAGCGTGATTCTGGCATTACCATTTCTCAACCAAAATATGCCAGAGATCTTTTGGCACGATTTCACATGAGTGACTGCAAGCCAGCAGCCACACCTTTCTTATCAGGGATAAAGCTTGAGAATGGCAAAGACACACCATTGGTTGATTGCACATTGTATCGCCAGCTTGTGGGAAGTTTTATTTATCTCACTCACTCCCGTCCTGATCTCTCCTATGCTGTCGGAGCAGTTTCCAGATACATGCAGGAGTCACATGAGTTACACTGGAATGCTGCAAAGCGCATCCTTCGATATGTCCAGGGGACAATCACCTATGGGATTCATTATGCAGCCAATTGTTCTTTGAATCTCATCGGGTTCACAGATTCAGACTGGGCTGGCAACACCATTGATCGCAAGTCTACTTCCGGTTATGTACTTAGTTTGGGATCCGGCCCAATTTGTTGGTCAAGTAAGAAGCAGGCTGCCATTGCTTTATCATCAGCAGAGGCCGAGTATAGAGGAGCAGTCAATGCCACTATTCAGGCAATTTGGCTACAACATTTCCTATTTGAGCTTGGGATTAGTGTCCATCATCCAACTGTCATCTGGTGCGATAATCAAAGTACGCTAAAGTTTTGCAGAGATCCAGTGCAGCGGCAGCGTACCAAACACATCGAGATCCACATACACTTCATTAGAGAACTCATTCATGATGGGATCATCGATTTTCAGTACTGTCCTAGTTCCGAGCAGATTGCTGACATCTTCACCAAGACTTTCACTGAGCAGAAGTTTCGATTCCTGCGAGATCGTCTCGGGGTGAAGGACACGACTGCCTAGCAGTTGTCTTTTCTCTACTTTTGCATTATATTTTGAGGGGGGGTTTTCTTCCCACTGGGTTTTCCCTCTTTCCTCCTTTTTATGCATTGTATATGGGTACCTAAAATCGCCGTGTTGCCGGGACACATTCATTTTGCATCACACTCACCTAAGTTATGCTTAAGGGGGGGTGTTGGTGTACATGCACTTAGACTAGCTGTGTTGGTGTACATGCACTTAGACTAGCTGTGTTGGTGTATATGCACCTAGATTAGCTCCAGTTAACTTATTGCTTGCATGTGGCACATGTACACATTAACATAAAATAAAGCACACTTAGCTTTAGTTAGCTTTAGTTATTGCATGTACAACTAAGCTTAACTTAGTTGCTTTTATGTATTTATTCTAAAACTAATATTGTAGAATCAATTTTTCATTATTTTCTCAATTCTTGCTCGCTTCCTTCCTTCTCTTGCAAGCTTGTTTATTGTTTTGCAGATCTAGATCTGTGTATCTCAAAAATCTTACAAGCAGGCCTCTGTTAGCGAGAAGAGCTGCCCGAGTGCAATGCAACACTCGAGAATATTGTCAATACAACTCTCTATATATGGACGATAGATGAGTAGAGTGGCCTTTAGGATATGTTCAAATTTGAATATAAAAATAACTAAGCTTCCATATTGTCAATTTTGATACAAACTGTAGTGACTCTTATCTCTACGAAAATCTTCATTTTACATTTTCACATTAAAGTTTATATTTTATTGTAAGACCAGCCATCTTCCACATTAGCCAACTAAGAAGCAAATTACCGAAAATTCATTGGCTAGCGCTACATATTATATTTCTCGCTAGCCAGTGAGAACATGGAATTTGCAGACTCGGATTATAAAATTCTATTGTTTTTGTTTGATTACGGCAGCAGCACATGCAAGTCATTAACCGTTGGATGGCTTTGCTGGAAACGGAAAAGTCGCTGCCCACTATTGAATCTGACAATAGATAAAATGCATCGGAACTGAGTCATTCGAAAAGCGAAGAACATCAAGTGGCACTTTCAAGGAAAATTAAAGAATACAATCATTGTGACGGTTATGGAGATCAAGTGGGTGGGTAGAGTGACGAAAATTCTCAGTAAATCCTGTTCAGGTATTTGATTATTATGTTTTTAAGCTCATACAATAAGAGGCACGCCCTGCGGCAAACCAAAGAAGAAATACTATTTCCTCCTGCAGGAGCATTTTATTAATGGTTTTTTCTAATTGAACTCATGATTTACTCGAGTGGGTTTTTTAAAAAATTATTTGAATATTTTATTTTTAGAAGGCAGTGTCTGTTCCGGACCAGAGTAGAAATAATGTTCAGTGATGCACCGGCATTTTGTTAATGATGTTAATAGTTCTGGTTCGAAGGTTTTGATGTATATTAATTAATTTCAAATTAAATAAATTAAGAGATGGTTAGATAATTAAAAATATATATATAAATAAAGAGAGGGTTACATAATTTAAGAAAATGATTAAATGTTTTGTCATTGTAGATTGATGTATAAAATATTTAATGTGTTTAAAAAAAAGGGAGAAAGAGGAGATGGGAAGGAGAATGCTGTATGAAATTTTTAATGTGTTTAAGAAAAAGAGATGGGAGAGAGAACATAGAAATTAATGTGTAGATTTAAAATTGTTTATAAAATTTACTAAATCACAAGACTTGAAGCTACTCTACTCATATGCTGAAGTTAATTCACCATCTAAAACAATAATCATTGACATGCAAAAGGAAACATCACATATACACAAAAATTTATCTAGGAGAAAGCAACTGCTCAAAATCCCTTACTATTTGTATTGCATTAATCAGATAATAGAGAAGAAATGCAATGCTTGCTCAAGCTTGAGCACACCCTCCTCTAGTATAGTCTATCCTTCTACCTGACTAACTGAACTTAGCCAAACACTTAGCCAATTTCAAGCCTTCCCAAACTCCTATTTCGTTGTGTTGTTCAATCAGGAAATTGCCTCTATTATTAAGGAATTTTACACCAAGAAATTGTGCAATTAAAATAGGCCAATCCTCTGATTGCATGCACCACTTGTACAACTTGGATTAGTTTACAACTAATAGTAGACTACCCTTGAACTCCAATTTCAACTTGGTAACTCAAATTCTCTACATGCAACAATTATTTTAGGTTGGTTGATCAGTTCGTTGGTTGATCACTCAGTGTGGTTGAAGTTACACACCCACAACTTGACCTCCACTAGTTCTTTTGATAGATAGAACTCATTAAACTAGCAATAACTCAAATTAACTGAAAGAGATTGGTACAAATTAGCAATCAATCATGTAGAACTGAAAAAACGTGTCTCCAACTCAAACTTATTGAGTTATCTGAGTGAAAAGATCCAAGTTAACTACCTCCAAGTATTCTACTGAAATTGAAATTCGAATTTTAATCTAGTTTGACCAAGACAAAGTAAAAACTAGATTTTCTTGCTACATTCTCAACACTCTTTCTTAGCAAGAAAGGGATTATCAGATATGTCAATCCTGCTTCTATGGAATTTGAATTTTCCTCTTTACAAAGCCTTTGTCAAAATATATGCATCTTGTTCCTCTGTTGGAATGTACAACAACAACATGATCTGTCTTTGCACACAATCTTGTGGATGGTGATATCGAATGTCGATATGCTTCAATAGATCATGAAATACTAAATTCTCAGAGAGTTTGATACGACTCTGATTATCACATTAAATAACTGTAGGATCCATCTTCTAACCAAATAACCCAACAAGAATCTTTCTTATCCAGATAGCCTCACATGTTGCTTGACTTACAGCCATGTACTTTGCTTCTGCTGAGCTGAGTGCCACAGAGCTCTATTTCCTGTTGTACAAAGAAACTGTTGCTGACCCAACACTGGAAATTCCTCCTGATGTGCTCTTCCTTTCTAATGGAATCCCCGCCCAATCTATATCCGTGAAGCCTTGCAACTTCACTCCCTATGTTCATCTGTACCAAAGTCCAAACTTAGTAGTGCCTCTGAGGTATCTCAATGCATGCTTCGTTGCCTTCCAATACAATTTGGTTGGCTTAACCATTGCTTGACTAAGTTGGTTAACTGCATAACACGTCTGGTCATGTGTACACCAAATACATGAGTGAACCCACAAGTTGCCTGTAAATGGTAGCCTCTACTACTTCAGTTGAAGTAGCATCCTCTTTCCTCCAGTTTCCTTCCAGAGGAGTCTCCATGGGTTTGCACTCGTCCATGTTGAACCTCTTATGTATCTCATTGGCATGCTTGTTGTGAGAGATAAATAGTTCCCCATCTCCTCACAATACGTACAAACCAAGGAAGTAGTGCATGAGGGCCATGTCCTTCATCTTGAACTCTCTTGCAATGTCCTCCTTACAAGATCTGATTAGCTTTTCTTCACTAGTAAGGATCAGGTCATCGAAATATAAAACAATAATCAATAATTTACCTTCTACCACAATGTGATAAAGGTTTGCATTTGCTTCACTTTTGGTGAAGCCCCAACAATTGAGATATCTATTGATCTTCATATAGCAAGCATAGGGTGCTCACTTGAGTCCATACAATGCTCGTTTAAGTCTGCACACATGTGACTCTCTATCAATAGTCTCAAACCCCTCTAGCTACTCAATATACACCTCCTCCTCAATAACTCCATTGAGGAATGGTGTCTTCACATCCATCTGGTGGATCTTCCACCCCATCTGTGATGACAATGCTAGAATTGACCTAATGGATAAGTACCTTGCTACTGGATCAAAGGTCTCCTCGTAGTCAATTCCCTCCACCTGAGAGAATCACTTGGCCACAAATCTGGACTTGTGTTTCTCTATGCCCCCATCTACTGCATGCTTTTCCTTGTAAAGTCATCTTGAACCAACCACTGATTTGTCTACTGGTCTTGGGACCACATCCCAAACATTATTTCTGACGATGGAATCATATTCCTCTACCATAGCATCAACCCATACTAGTTTCTTTACAAATTCCTCGAATGAGGATGACTCTGTCTCTACTAGCTCACTCACCGGAGCCATTTAGCCAATGTACCGATCTGGTGACCTCCTCTGCCTGCGTTGTGATGTGGGTGCTCCCACATTCTCTCTAGCATCCTACAATAATTTTTCATATTCCCTAGTTCGCTTCCTTCCTTCTCTAGATGTATCTTCTTGAGTGGATTTCTCCACTCTCTGCTCCTCTACTTATGGGTTCTCCACAACTTCCCGAGGTTCTTCGTTTGGAGCCAAACACTCATGATCATACTACACTTAAAGCTCCCTCTCAAGAGAACACCTCATTTTCTTCTCCTCATCAAATTTCATACCCCTTCTAACCACTGTCATCCTGAGGGATGGAAAGTACACACGATAGTTGTGAGGTGTATCTGTGTACCCCACAAATAAGCCCAACTCTGTTGTCGGCTCTAGATTTTTCCTTATTTCCTTGGAAACATGACAGTAAAATGATGATCCAAATATCATGAAGTGTGCCACATCTGGTTTCTTCTCTGAAAAAGCTTCCTCTCGTGTACTCATGCCAAGAATCCTATGAGGACTCTTGTTCTACAAATAGACTATTGTGTTGCATGCTGCAGCCCACAAGTGTAGAGGTAGGTTTTGGTCATGCAATATCGCCCGTGTTTCTCCCACAATACTTATGTTTTTACTCCCAACCACCCCATTTTGTTGTGGGTTATGGGGTGTTGTCAACTCCCATCGAATGCCTACCTTTTCATATACATTTTAAACTCATTCGACATGTATTCACCACCATTATCGCTCCTTATAGCCTTCACTTTCCTGACACTCTCTTTCTCAACAAGTGCTTTAAACTCAACAAATTTTTAGAATGTCTAGTCTTTCTTCTACATGAAGTAGATCGAGCACTTCCGTGAGAAATCATCAATAAATATAACATAATACCTGTTCTTGGTAGTGGAGGTTGTCAAGAAAGGGCTACAAAAATCAAAGTGGATCCTTTCAAAGACTGCATGTGCCCTGCTCTCCCGATCATTGAAGGTGGATTTTGTGTACTTCCCCAATGTACACCCTTTGCATGTATCTCAATGCTCTAGTGCTCCTTTGGGGAGGCTTGTAGAAATATGTTGCATGATATTAAAAGCACCATGATGCAAATGACCAAGTCTTCTATGCCATAATTCACCGATATCTCTGCTCTGCACCTTCTCTGCTTTTGTGCTCAATGTTGTAGAGTTTTCCACATCTAATTTATAGAGGTTCTTCACTCAAACCCTGATTTTGTTCACTTGTCCCATGGAAATATGTCTTAGGAAAACCTTCCATTTTCTTAATATCACATCGTAGCCACATTCCTCCAAGCCAACTACAGAAACTTGATTCTTTTTTAGACCCGGTACAACCATCACATCTTTGAGCCTGAGAAGGGAGCCAAAATCTCTTTGAAAAGTCACTATACCAATGTCGGTCGAGTTATACCTTCCATCATCTCCCATCTCGATATGCATCTGGAGATCCTTCTCCAATTCATTATAAACTTATTTGTTTCTCATCATGTGGAATGAGGCACTGTTGTCTAGATACCACACACTACCCATCACTATGAATCCAAGGCTTCACCCACTACTTCTCCTGCGGTCTTCTTGCTTGCTTTCTTGTGTGGACACTTCGTAGCATAGTGCATGAATTCAGGACAGTCAAAGCACTTGATTCTAGACAAGTCTTTCTTCTTGTCCCCTTGACTTGAATCTACATTGGATTGGGATTTCTTCCCTTTCCCTTTCTTTTCCATTCCACCCAAGGCACACTTCTCATCCTCGCCCTTGGATGAGGTCTCATTTCTCGTGCTCTGCGTTATCTCCTCCTGTACCAAATCAACATTTTCTTTCAACAATGTTTTATAAAAAATAAAAATGATCATAATTACACCAATAGGCATTGTCTATATTAGAATTGGGGTCGAGGAATGTTAATTCTTTATAAATTAAAAATTGTTTGGATGGTCGAGATTTCATATACGCTGAATATTCTTCATTTATGTCACAATGAGACAGATTAAATTAAAGGTTTAGGAGATGGAAGATGACAGTTTTCAGCTTCAAAACCAAAATTATCAAATTGAAAATAATTTTCCATCTGTTAATCCACCTCTTCCATTCCCTTTCGACAATGTTTCTCTTCCACTACATGTTTCAATTTTGATTTCGATCACAATTTCAATTCCAACTTCAATTTTGCAGTTATTGTCATCCCCACGACGTTGTTTTGGTTTGTTATAGTGCGATTAGTTGGACCAACAAAGAATGTGAAATAGGTTTAACAAAATTTGCTTTGATTTGTGTGGAATTAAGTGGAAATGGGTTGCACAGAAGTTGGAGGGAGTCATTGGAGAAATGTTCCAAGGAGAAGATATTTCAATTTTGACAATGTATATCTGTCAAACGACATATTTTTAATTACATTTTGTTTTGTTAATGTGATATTTAGTTTTTTCAATTTTAGTGATATTTTATTTTTTTTAATTTTAATATGACAATTTAGTGGAATAAAGTACTGTATTTTATTAATGTGGAAGCTTTTCTTATATGTTATTGGTGATTGTTTCATCACTTTTTCTGATTTATAAAAAATTATTATATTATAATCTAGTGGTTGAATTAATAGTTTTGATTTAAATGATCATATTATTAACTTAGTTTTATGATTAATAAGAGAAATTTTTGACAAAGAATGAAGATAAACATGGAGTAGAGGATTTCTCTTCTCAATATTACGAATTAGTTAAATAATATTACATTGGAGACAAATAATATTACATTGGAGACATCAGTAATAAATAATTGCAGTGAAACTCCACTTAACTGAACTAGGACACTTGGAGTAACAACGATGACACCTAGCAGGTGGTTGGAAATAGATTCTCCAACACTCCCCCTTAATTTCAACCCAAAAAAAATTAAACAAAGATGCATGTTGGTCTATGTCTCAGCTAATCTTACAAGTTAAAAATTTAATATCATCTCAGTTTCCTTTTCTTTTTCTTTCCTTCCAGATCCTATAACCTCTAAATTGTTTCAACTTTTTATTTTTGTTGTATCCTTCAAACCTTAGTTTCTTCATTTGTTGGTGCAAGTCTTCGTTTGTTCCACATAGTGTATGCATATCATCTATCTTTTCAAAAATATGTTTGTATGTGGACCGATGCGACATGTCATCTTTTGTAGTGTGTTTTTTATCATCAATTTGTTGCAACATAAGATGAGAATAAAAAATTATATCTTCAAAACTCCAATACCTAATAATTCCATTGATGTGTTCATCATGTATGGTGTCTTCAACATTCATTTCTGCAGCTTCTATGCAAACCTTATCAAGGTGTGGTGTTGCAATCCATGCTTAAAGGAAATTTAACTCTTATTCATAATCGTCCTGTTTACCTGCACATTGGAAATCAATGGTAAGTGCAAAAACATCTACAAAACCATGTTGGTTTTGTTCCTTCTACGATGAAATGAGATCTTTCTCCTACTGTTCCTCCTTCTTTGCCTCTTCCTCTATCTCTGTTTTCTCTTTGTGGGCCCTCTTCTTTGCCTCTGTTTGTATCTAGTTACGTTCCTCCCGCTTTGCAATAAGAGCTTTCTCTTGTTGCGCTTCCTTCTCTGCCTCTTCCTCTTTCTCTATTTTCTCTTTGTGGGATTCCTTCTTTGCCTCTCCCTGTATCTCTGTATTTGTCTCTGTCACTTCCACTTCTTTACTAACCTGTGTTGTTGCAGACAAGTTGTCTTACACTTGGTTTTCAGACTCAAGTGGGCTTCTCTCATTGAATAACATCATGTCGATATGATTTTTTTGTTGCAACATTTGCAACCATTCATCATTAGGAAACAAGTCTTTATCAAACTTGACATCAACAAATTGAATTGTTGGATTCAGCATATCATTGACTGCTTCACCATCATTAGCGAGGTTTGTTGTTGGATTCACCAAATCTTCATCCACTTGTGTTTGAGCACAGTGGGATTCACCAAACTCTTTGTCTTTAGCTAGATTGCTCCCTTTTACACCAAAACTCCTTTCAAGGGCATCTCATGCCTCCTTGGTTGTCTTGGTCTCTTAGCCTCTTGGTTTTTCCCATTTTTTAAGAAATGTATGACTGTGGCTCAACAAGAAAATCAATTTATAGACATAGTGACTACCTTAAAATAAAAATTAAACCTCTGTAAACCCTTCAACATTTATGATGTGATTTCCCTGTTATATAACTTGAAACAACACTCCAAAGAACATGAATTTTTTTTATAAAATTCAAATAAATCTTTTTGATATAAAATCCATAAATAAAACCATTTTTAAATTTTTAAATAAAAAAAATTAAATCTTAGAAAGCCCCTTTTAAAATTTCGACCTATGCACATGCCCCTTTTTAATTATTCCATGAGCATTTCTTAAAAAAAATATACGTTTTTACCTACCAAACGAAGCTTTGACTTTTCTACGTCGAGGGATTTTGTCATAATCCCCGTGGTTCGAACTGTTGACCTGCCTGACATTCGGGGTTCAAACTTGTCTTATGTTTTAAAAGGAACTTCCCCTTTTTAGAATAAAGGGCCGGTGGTTCACTAGCAAAAATACTTGACTAGGGGCTTAGTTGCCTTTTGACTATAAGTGTCGAATGCTCCAAATCAGCTGACGTTCTTGCGTCAAAGAGAACGTGGCTTAATTGCCTTTTGACTTTGAGTGTGGCGTGCTCTAATTAAAAACAACCACCGAAAGCTGGCTGTCAGCGCACTTCCGGATATTTTCACTTGCTTTCTGAAAATGGGTGTGTTGATCACTCATTTTTTTTTTAAATTAACAAAAAAAAATTCCGTCTTCTTTTTAACTTGAGGAAACAATCTGCTTCTTTCTCTTGGCCTTTTAAAATTCAGTTGTTTTTATTGTGATTTGTTTTTAAAAAATTTTGGTGGGTTTTTGTCTAATTTCTCTAAAATCTGGTAGGAATTTATTGAAATCACTTTGATGGGTAATCTCTGCTCAATCTAAGTGCTCTAGGGGTTTTTGAGGGTGCTGAACCCATATGTACAATAAAAAAACCAGTTTAAATAACAAAAATCAAGATTTTACTTCAAATTTTTCTGCAAGATTTCGACACTAAAAATTCCAAAAAATCCCACTAAAGACATTTCCTTTTAAAATTCTGACTTGCCTTCTTCGCAGAACCACTTCACACAACTAGTTTCTTCAAACAGCGAAGGCTTTTTCTCTTAAAGACATTTCCTTTTAAAATTCTGACTTGCCTTCTTCGCAGAACCACTTCACACAACTAGTTTCTTCAAACAGCGAAGACTTTTCTCTTCTTCTATTTTTTGGTCTCTGGTGCTCTTTTTGGAGTCTTAAGCGACCTAGGTCTGATACAAAGAGAAAACATGGAGCAAAGGATTACTCTTCTTAATATTATGAATCAGTTAAATAAGATTACATTGGATACATCAGTGATAAATTAAGATAACATTAAATATATGGCTGCAGTGAAACTCAACTTAACTGAACTATCTAAAATTGAACTAAGACATGTAAAGTAACAATAGTAACACTTAGCAAATAGTTAGAATTAAATTTTCCAACTTTTTTTTTGGTACACTCCTCAAAATTATATTAATACAATTTAAAAGCGCAGACACTAAATCTGATCACCTGCAATAATGCACTAATCGACTTATAAATTTGACAAAACCCCTAAAACCTTAAATAACCCACATCTAGATTTGAAGTTCCAGTGCAAATTAATGTCTGAAAGAAGGTTCATATATTTTTAAATAGAATATGCTCTTATTCTCAATCTACTCTTGGTCTGAGACAGGAGACTAGGCGCTAGCAGAAGTACGTTTTGACCTAGAATTTTATGACTCTCAATATAACGCTCATGTATTGTATTGAGTTTGTTCAATATATCTGAAACACACACTAATTTTGTTTGTTTGATTGATGCGTCTGTTTAGTCAATATAATTCACAATATTGATTCGAAATAATATTTATACCATTGTGCACAATATTGATGGGAAATAATATTTATATCCATTGTATATTTGAGTGTATTAATATAAATTAATTTTTATTTGTGTATGTGCCCACAATATAATTCCATTTGGTAGATATATGCCTCTCAGCAAATATCAACATTTGTACTAATTTGTATAACAAATACAATTCTAAAAAAAAAACTATGAATTTTTCTTTTTCGAATCAGAAATATATATCATATGGTTAAAAGTGAAAAGACTAAACACAATTTTAAAGAGAATCAACCAAGAGAGAGACAGATACCTAGGTCCTGGAAGTGATCCTCGCTGAGCAAGAACTTGATCTTGCGAAGCAAAGTAGAAAATGAGATTGACTAGCTCATTAAAAGCAAAATGTAACCAATACTTCAACAATTTAAAAGAAAACGATTCGAGCGGCGTAGAATTCTTATTGGATATGGCCTTATACGAGATCGAAATACAAGATTCTCACACTACAGAACAAGTTCAATGCATGCTATTCAATGAACATGTTCCATAGCTATGCATGCTATGGAATACACTAATTCAAATTAGATGGACATAGAAACGCAAAACCGAAGGAGAGAAGAGACGAAGTACAAGTAAATGATATCAGTAGCACTCATAGAGTGTGATATTCACGCACAGACGGAAATAAACGTCTCCTTCGTACGCATCCGTAGAGATTGTGGCGATTCCTCTTGCCATTAAGAAATCCCCGGTGCCTCCCACGACAGATATATCTCTGTATTTTTTAAGGATTGGATCGGCTCCAGAGAATGTGATAGTGCCTTTGTAATCTGTGGAGTTAAGCACAAAAGTGAATCCAAGCCAGGAGCTGAAGGTGTTCTTCATGTCATAAAAGTAGAATCCCTGAGCTCTGCCCACCGGAGGGGAGTGGAAATTGTTGTCCAAAGTGATGGGATCGTCGAACACCGCCAGATCTCCAAAGTGGTTGTCTTTTCCAGCGAGAAGTGTGAGGTTAGCCCCGTGTGGAGCACCCACAAGCGTAGATGTTGCGTTCTTGGCGTTGGTACCATCATAGATTACATCGTGGAAATACAACACCAGATTCCTACATGGCTTTGGGAGTGAACGCTTCATATAGTTGTGTGCATCACTAGATTGCAACAACATAGCACTAGACACCACAAGCCATATAAAACCCAAGTGCACAGCTGTATTATGATTCTTGATTGCCATTGCCAATCTAATACACTAAAGTGATGTAGAAGACGATATGGGATCAATGAATCAATGCTGCAAGACTAATGACAAGTGGGAGCGGCAGGGCTCAACTAGCGAGAAGAGCTCCCCGAGTGCAGTGCAACGCTTGATAGTATTGCCCATTCAACTCTCTATATATACACGATCATTCGGTGGACTAGTCTTTAGGAAATGTACAATTTTGAATATAAAAATAACTAAGCTTCCATATCGGCTTGACTCAGCAAGGATTAATCACAGTCGGAGCATGTAGTCAATTTTGATACAAACTCTACTCTACACATCTATACCACAATAATCTTCATTTTACATTTTGACATTATAGTTTATATTTTATCCGTAAGACCAGCCATCTTCCACCTTCGCCAACTAGAAGCAAATTACTGAAAATTCATTGGCTAGCGCTACATATTATATTTTGCCCTAGACAGTGGTAACATGGAATTTGCAAAGTAGGATATAAAATTCTAGTGCTTTTCTTTGATTACGGCAGCATTAAGTGGAAGTCAATAATTTTCTGGTGATGGGCGGTCAAGCTTGGATGTGGAGAACTCGTTGGACGGCTTGGCTGGAAACGGAAAAGTTAGGTCGCCGCCCACCATTGAATCTGACAATATATAGAAACATAAAGTGGCACTTTCAAGGAAAATTAAAGAATACAAGTATTGTGACGGTCATGGAGCTCAAGTGGGTGGGTGGAGTGACGAAAAGTCCCCGTGAATCTTGTTGAGGTAAATGATTATTTTGTTTTTAAGCTCATAAAATAAGAGGCACCGCCTGCTGCAAACCAAAGCAGAAATAATGTTCCGTGATGCACGAACATTTTGCTAATGATTTTTTCTAATTGCACACATGTAAGGAAGTGGGGTTTTTCAAAATTTTATTTAGTAATAATTTTGAAATCTTTTTATCGTACAGAAGGTTTTGATGTATATTAATTAGTTTGCTGAGAACAAATTAAATGCCGTAGTCTTTAACGCGACTTTTTGAAAGCCTTTCCGGCGATTTTTTCCGGTGAAAATCCGGCAGTGATTTATTGAAATCGAAGTTTGATAACTAGTTTCTGCACAATGAAAGCGTCCCAGGGGTTTTTCAGGGTGCTGAATCCGAATATGCAGTTAAAAAACCATTTTAACTGCAACAAATCATGATTTCATCTCAATTTCTTCCGCCGGATTCCGTCACCGGAATCTCAAAAAGTCGCACTATAGACAACTCCAAATTAAATAAATCACAACATTATTAGATAATTTAGGAAAATGATTGAAGTTGCTAGTACGAGAGGTAAATTACAACATTATTTTTTGCACCTCTCAAATCGTACAATAAATAATAATTCCATCCATATTTATGGAGTTGTAATTGGAATAGTGCATTTTATGTTATGTGTTATAAACAAGTGCAAAAAAATGTTTCATTATGCTTTTTAGTTTATTTGCACTTCCGTACTTGGCACATGTGGGCACCCAACAATGTGTCTTAGGATTATAACGAAATATTCATATTTTTTAATACATTGTGCGAAATATGGAGTTGTGGATCCATACATTGTGCAGAGACCAAAAACTCATATTGAGAAAATATTGATCAATATTACATATCAGTTTATTTGTGTGGAGGGGAATATGTGCGAAGGTGCAAGTTTGTATATTAAGCGAAGTTATCGAGCATATACTAAGGAATACTGAGGTTAGAAAATTTTGTGTGCATAATGAAATATTCCTTTAGACAATATTCCTTGTGTGGAGTCTCAAAATTCATATCAAGTAAATACTGAGCAATATTATATATTAGTTTCTTTAGCATCTCTGCATTCCAAATAGTGAAAGCCTCCTCTGCACTGATGCTTTATTTTCATTGGTGCAATCTGTATCTCTGTCAGCATTATTTCATGCATCCAAGGAGCCTCAATAATTAAATACTAGTTTACAAGAAAATGAACATTCCAAGGTTGACTTTTTCCCATTTTGATGGTTTACTATAAATGAGCTTTGTATCTCTAAGTTGGACGGTAAATCAATAATAATTGATTTGTCCACACAATATTCTTGATAGGAAGTATAAAAATGCAAAAGAAACTTTCATTATTCTTCTTCTATATCTATGCACAACCACATATATACACCCAGAGCCATTGGCAAAAGTACAAGTATCCGCAACTCCACATCTTCGTTATTTGTTTTGCACGTTCATCTGTACACCCTTATTTCGCACTCGATATACATGTAACTAAAAATTTTGTTGTTCTATTTACTAGAAAGTTTGAAAAATGTTATATGTTTCAATTGTTTAGATTTATATGGAATATGAATATGTTACATGTTTTAATTGTGCTTTCTTCGCACTTCTACATCTCTACATCTAGAGCATTACAATTGTAAGATCACAAATGTAGACGTGTAGAATAATTTTTTTGAAAAGAAAATGATCTAGAGCACTGGAACATTGCAAAAGAAAGCTTTTGTTCCTTTCTTTTTGCTCTCATTTAAGCCAAATGATGATTGTTCTGCGAAACAATTAATAAGCCTTGTAGTTGTAAACTAGTTCCACAAGCTTCTTCAACAATTCAATTTTATTTGAAATAAATCTTATTATCTAGAGACCAAACAACACCATTTACATCATCCATGGCTATTCACAATTGTGGTTCATTCGACAAGTTGATGGCACATATTTTTACGCATATACGATAACTAAATTATTTAAAGAGTAAATTTGCCTAATTCTATTGATCCAGTATAAAGCAGAGACACTTTCTAAAATCACATTTGACAATTGAAAGAACATTGTTATAAATTTCAAAAAATGTTATGTGCTATAATTGTTTGAAGGTATATGGAGTGCAGAGATACAAAAAAAGATTTCACTATACTTTTTTTGTACCTAGGAAAAATCACACCTTCTCAACTAGAGCTTCCTGCAAAGGTACGAACATTCTAAATAAAAGTTTATGTTGTTTGTTTCACATAACCATTGTCCCACATAACATTTATTCATTACATGAAATTGTGCACATGCAGAGGTCACAAATGTAATATGTGTTAAGTGTGCTTTCTCTACAGCGCTATTGCATACAAATGCAAGCAGACCATAAAAGCTTCATCTAGTTGCTAGCTAAGTTTTTCTAAATTTGTTCTTCACAAATCAGGGTATTTGGTTTTCCCATACGAGTAGTTAGTCCCTAGGGAACCAACTAACAGTGCAAGCTACGAATACACACGTCTTTGGAATCTAGGATATGACAATCATCTCATTTGGCAAGTTTCACATATCCCCAAAGTCCCTTCCTCTAACTGGATCCAAAAATGTCATCAAAGATCACAGACCCCAAACTTAAAGGGAAACTACTTGCACAATGAAATATTTGTCCACATATTTGCATTTGGCACAATGTAAGCTAAACCCTTATCAAGTAAACATAGAATAAATGTGAATAAAACACACAACAATGTTGTATACAAATAAATTTGATATAGGAATCAATAAAATCAATAGATTGATTTAATTATAGAATATGGAAAAAAGTTTCATTGTATGGAGTGCGAATATGCGAAAGTGCACAAGATGCACAATGAAATCATACTCCACACCTCAGAATACTGAAGAAATATATTTTTTATTTCTTATGAAATATATTTTATAAGCTTGACTAAGTTATAAGACAAATATCCATGAATAATGATATGGAATATAAACTATGAATGCTTTTCAATAGATCTCTAGGGTATTGCATAATTGCATATTTTTTTAGGTAGCTGGGAATGGAACCACCACATCTGTTGTGCTTGCACATGGTTTAATAATTGAAGATGTAAAGGTAATTCTTTTCCACTAGTATTGGTTTACGATCTATTCATTTTTGTAGGGTTTTATGGTGTTTATTTTTTAGTTTTGGTTTGGGATTTAATGAGTTTAAGATGGTATTTGAAAGAAAAAATTGTCATCAGGTATTTGAAAATTTTAACCCTTTTGTCAATTGTTATGAGCTTGTTAGGAAGGACCCAACATACAAAGATTGTATATTAAATTTCTGAATCATAATTTGAAATGAAACCTTTTTGTTTAATTTGTTGCAGCACATGCCAAACTGATCCAAAATGGATCTTGGATAAACCTCTAAGTCTAAAAGACTTCATATAAGAGGTAAAAGGTGCTAAATGGCACAAATCCTTTATAAGTCTGAGTTGGATAAAGAAAAGGGTCAAAGGCAGAGTTATATGTAAATGTCGCATCAAAAAGGTTCAAAGGGAGGACTTAAGCAAAGGTGGAAGGACTCCCCGATTAGCGATCTCCAACATATCGCATCAGAGGAAGGCTTCATGCGATATCAGAACCTCAGGCTGTTTACATGTGTGATTAGCGATTGCGATTTCGGCGATCGGCAATCGGGTCGCACAAATACCAACGGAGTCGTTACATGCGACATACGCCGATGCGATACACTGATGCAATGGGTTGATAGCGATAGCGCTGATAGAGAAATCGACAATCGGTGATCGGCGAATCCCCGATATAAGGGCCATTGCGACTTGCGATCGACACAAAGGAGCCATGCTAATGCAACGTGCAATTGCGACATGCGATAAAGGTTAGACCCGATACAATTATGGACGTGATTTCATAATATTTGAAATCCAGGTTTGCAGATTTTCTTTGTATTTTCCATGTATTTGGGTTTTTGGCATACGCAAAGCGATTGCGATATGCAATGAAAGGACGGACCCAAAAGGCTTATAGGGGCGATTGCATATTATTTGAAGTCTGACTAAGAGGCCCGTGGTGTGTTTTTCGTGCGTTGGCCTGTGTATTCCATTATTTGGCTATTTCGGGAGTTAATGCCAGAGGAAGGCAAAATGACTGGGTTCCCCATGCCCGCCGGTTAATTTCCATTGGGAAGAGTCCATCGCACCTGTGCCATGATATAACCGGGCGTTTCTGTAACTAGAATGCATTATGGAGCATGCAGAGTTGAAGAACCAGAAAGGGATGATTCCTCATGATTGGGGACAGAGGAACAGATGGAAGCCGCAGAGTCGGAGGATTCCTCAAAGGCCACAAAGCCAAGTGAAGAAGCTAGTCTCCCTTCAGGGAGCTCATGGCTAGACAAAGAGCCACAGAGCCGAGAGCTTGAAGGTCGGAGAGCCAGAGAGCAAGATAATTGCAGAGCCAGACAACCAAGCAGAAGCAAAAGCCACCAGAGGTTGGGGGCGAATGGCAAAAGGATGATTCCTCAGAAAGAGGAAGGGACAAAGAGCTCGAGAGTTTGAGAGCCGAGTGCTTCAGAGCCAGTGGGCCAAACAAAGGCAGAGCCACTAGGGATTGGAGGCAAAGCCGCAGTCCAAAGGAGCCACCAGAGGTGGGAGGCTTGATAGTGGTAGAGCCACTGGAGGTTGGAGGCAGAGCCAAACGAATAGAGCCAGATAGCTAAGAAAGCCAAAGCTAGATGAGCAAGAGAGTTGAGAGCCAGAGCCAGTTAGCTAGAGAGCCAGAGCTGCAGAGCCAGAGAGCTCAAAACAGACTTCTAAGAGTCGTGGGTTGTAATGAAGTTGCATAACAGCAAAGAGATCAAATGATCAAGCTATTGCTGACGTTCGAAGTGTACTAATGAAAGAAGAAGGAATTCCAAATACAATAAAAGAATTCTTAGGGAGTTGGTGCAAGCCAGGAGCTCAAGATAGCCCGGAGCGTTGATTGAAGGAATCTAGTCCAGAGAAGCCTAGATCTGTCTGCAAAGTATGGACAACCAGCGGGATAAGATGGTATTCTAAACCCATAGGTTCAGTTGTAAACCAATGGAGTTAAGTGTGGAACTTGTAAAGGAAGCATTACCATAATCCCAAAAGCCTAGTTGAGTTGACTAGAGCTCATGGAGATGTAGTCCAAGATATCAGGGTGAACTCCTAATTAAACTTGTTCCCTTTATGTGTTTGTTTATTCACTGCATTTACTGTTATGTGTGTTTATATATCAATTTAAGCAAATAAAATTAAGGCAATTAGGCAGTCAAAGGCAAACTAAAAGCATACACATATTTCAAGTTATTTATTTCGCAAATGGTCAATCATAAGCATAGATCTTGGGAATATATAAGCGTTGGAGTGGGAGAGGTTCTTGTAAGCTAACAAGAAGCCTTTATTGCCCTATTTCAAAGAAGGTAATATCAGAGCTTAAGTTATACCAGAGTAGGTGGTATCATGGAGCAGGTTGTATCATGAAGCAGGTTGTATCATGATGCAAGTGGTATCAGATTAGAATGCTTGATCGATAGAGCCATCTATATGTTTGTTTGACTTGAAAGGTGTTCAAATAGTCAAATTCAGACCATTTGATTGTTTGTAAATTGACTGTTGTTTGAGTTTGCAAAGGTGAAGGGAAATCTATTGATAGCTAAGTCCAGGAGAGGACAAGAAGGAAGAAGAGATGAAGGCATTCTCCTTATCCCGAAGGACCTCAAGACAATCCTTGAAGCACAAGACGTTTGTTGCAAAAGGTTGCTTGTCTTTTGATTTAGTGCATTTCGTTGCTAATGAGATGCAAGTTGCAGGATGAAAAAGTTGAGTAGACAGACTCACTTTATTGCTGCAAACATTATGTTCATTTCAGCTTTGAAAGTACAATGTACTTATGCAAAAGTTGAAGGATGAAACATTATATTTCATTTTAGCTTCGAAAGTACAGTGTACTTAAGCGAAAGTTGAAGGATGAAATGCATGCATGAGAATCATGTGCATGAACACAAGGATGCTGATGATTTCCTTGTATTTGAACATGTATGTGTGATTAACTTGAAGAGTTGATTGCTTTGTTTTTAAACATACATGTAATATCGAGCTGGTTATCTAGTCCATCATTTGTAAATGCAGATGTAAAGACATGGAGGTGTTCACAAGATGTGAAATCTGTTTCTTTTGTTGAAGCAAGAGTTTAGGCCATCTAGTTGTTGTCTGTAATTCTATTGTTGTTGATAGTTGTTGTTGACAATATGTCAAACAGATAAAAATGTAAAATTTTGTGAAGAAGACGTAACCTCACATTTGTTTCAGCCACCTTGGATCAATGATCGAGGAAGAGAGGTTCAAACTACCTTTTGTAACCTTCTCAGCAGGAGTTATGCATGAAGTCAAGGAGGAAGACAGTTCTTCCGAGGAGGACAAGCACATCCAGAAAGGAAAGTATTTAAAGGCTTTGGTTTAGAGGCACTATGCAAGGCAAGTGTATGGAGGCTGAAGGAAGAGGGTGATGTACTCTCATTTACTGTTCAGATCAGTATATCAATCTTTTGGAGTCCAAAAGCTTTTTAGTGGGAAGGCGTGATCCAAAATGGATCTTAGATAAACCTCTAAGTCTAAATGACTTCATATAAGCGGTAAAAGGTGCTATATGGCACAAATCCTTTGTAAATCTGAGTCAGATAAAGAAAAGGGTCAAAGGCGGAGTTATATGTAAATGTTGCATTGGAAAGTTTCAAAGGGAGGACTTAAGCAAAGGTGGAAGGACTCCCCGATTAGCGATCTCTGACATATTGCATCGGAGGAAGGCTTTGCGCAATATCGGAACCCCACGCCGTTTACATGTGTGATTAGTGATTGCGATATTGGCGATTGGCGATCGGGTCGCGCAAATACCAAGGGGGCCATTACATGCAACATACGCTGATGCGATGAGCCGATAGCAATAGCGCCGATAAAGCGATCGAGGATTGACGATCGATGAATCCCCGATACAAGGGCCGTTGCGACTTGCGACATGCGATTGCAATATGTGATCAACGACCGGCACAAAGGAGTCATGCTAATGCAACGTGCGATTGCGACATGCAATAAAAGCCAGACCCGATAAGGTTATGGATGCGATTTCATAATATTTAAAATCCAGATTTGCGGATTTTCTTTGTATTTTCCATGTATTTGGGATTTTGGCCTACGCAAAGTGATTGCGATATGTGATGAAAGGATGGACCCAAAAGTCTTATAGGGGCGATAGCATATTATTTGAAGTCTGGCTAAAAGGCTCGTGATGTGTTTTTCGTGCGTTGGCCTGTGTATTCTGTTATTTGGCTATAACGGGAGTCAATGCCAGAGGAAGGAAAAATGACCGGTTCCTCGTGCACACCGATTCATTTCCATTGGGAACAGTCCATCGCACCTGTGCCACACTATAAGCATGTGTTTCTGTAATAGGAATGCGTTATGAAGCACACAGAGTTGAAGAGCCAGAAAGGGATGATTCCTCATGATTGGGGACAGAGGAACGGATGGAAGCCGTAGAGTCGGAGGATTCCTCAAAGGCCAGAGAACCAAGTGAAGAAGTTAGTCTCCCTTCAGGGAGCTCACGGCTGGGCAAAGAGCCACAGAGCCGAGAGCATGAAGGCCAGAGAGCCAGAGAGCAAGATAGCTACAGAGCTAGAGAGAAAAGCAGAAGCAGAAGCCACCAGAGGTTGGGGGCGAATGTCAAAAGGATGATTCCTCAGGAAGAGGAAGGGATAGAGAGCCCGAGAGTTTGAGAGCCGAGTGCTTCAGAGCCAGTGGGCCAAACAGAGGCAGAGCCACCAGAGGTTGGAGGTAGAGCTGCAGTCCAAAGGAGCCACCAGAGGTGGGAGGCTTGATAGAGGCAGAGCCACCAGAGTTTGGAGGCAGAGCCAAATAGACAGAGCCAGATATCTAAGAGAGCCAGAGCCAGATGAGCCAGAGAACTGAGAGCCAGAGCTAGTTAGCTAGAGAGCCAGAGTCGCAGAGCCAGAGAGCTCAAAACAGACTTCTAAGAGCCATGGGCTGTAATGAAGTTGTAGAACAACAAAGAGATCAAATGATCAAGCTATTGCTGATGTCCGAAGTGTGTTGAAGACAGAAGAAGGAATTCTAGAGACAGTAAAATAATTCTGAGGGTGTTGGTGCAAGCCAGGAGCTCAAGATAGCACGGAGCGCTGATTGAAGGAATCTAGTCCAAAGAAACCTAGATCTATCTATAGAGTATGGACAACCAGTGGGATAAGATGGTATTCTAAACCCATAGGTTCAGTTGTAAACCAATGGAGTTAAGTGTGGAACTTGTAAAAGAAGCATTACCATAATCCCAAAGAGCCTAGTTGAGTTGACTAGAGCTCATGGAGACATAGCCCAAGATATCAGGGTGAACTCCTAATTAAACTTGTTGTCTTTATGTGTTTGTTTATTTGCTGCATTTACTGTTATGTGTGTTTATATATTAGTTTAAGAAAATAAACTTAAGGCAATTAGGCAGTCAAAGGCAAACTAAAAGCATACACTTATTTCAAGTTATTTATTCCGCAAATTGTCAATCATAAGCATAGATCTTGGGAATATATAAGCTTTGGAGTGGGAGAGGTTCTTGTAAGCTGACAAGAAGCCTTTAGTGCCCCATTTCAGATCACAAACTCATTCAAATTAGTAGGCGCATAGACATGAAAACAAAGGACATTCTTTCAGAACACAAATGTTTGTTAAAGGAGGGAAATCCTCATATTTTGAGCAGGTTGGTTTTATATTTTTTTGATGGTTTGGCATTGCATCTAACTGAATGAATTAGTCACCTAAGGTATTTTTGGTTTCAATTTTCTTTTTTCATTTTTCATTCAATATTTGTCTTGAGGAATACATTTGGTTGTGTGGTCTTGTTAGACATTTAATAGTTGTAGTTGTTCAATCGTATGGTTGAGGTGAACTTTTATTATGGAAATATTTTATGTAGCATTATCATTTAATCCTTACTCCAGGGTAGCATGTTGAAGAGTTTCTTGTGAAACATTTGTATTTTTGGAAATTTTGTTATGTGTAAATGGTTGCACATGTTAATTCTTTGAAATCTGTATTGTTTTCCAGGTTGAAGACAATGAATTAGTAGATGTTTCTTCAGTGAGTGCTATGAATAACTATGAAATAGGAAAAATGATAACGGAGGCTATGAATAAAGTTGGAAGGAAAGGTGTTGTGACACTTGAAGAGAGAAAACGTGCATAAAATAATCTGTATGTTGTGGAGGGAATGCAATTTGATCGTGGTTATATTTATCCACACATTGTGACAGATAGTGAGAAGATGTTTATGGAGTATGATAAATGCAAGGTAATTGATGAAAAATAAGTTTCTTCTTGTTTCTTTTTTGTGTTGTTATTCATTTGTTTTCCTTCTAATGTGAGACAAAATAATTGAAAATCACACTCTTTTTTAAATAAAACCCTCAATATTTCATTGCCATACACACTTGGCATACATATAGGTGGAACATTGATGTTTTGCAAGGTTCCAGCTAGGTAGAAACCTGGTTATATCAAGGTTCCAAGAAATTCTATCTGGTTCTTAACCCTTACTCTCAATAAAATTGTGAAATGATTTCCTAGTCACTTCCATCTTACTAGTATGCATATCATACACCCTCGAGGTTGATTTTGGGTTTTATTGGTTTGTATGAAATTGTATATTTTGTGCCTCAAGGTATTTTTTTGTTGTTTACTAAATTGGGAGTGTTGATTTAATGATAAAAAAGAAAGATGAGCATTGCTAAGCATAGGGTTGCTAAATATCTATTTGTTTGTGTTTTCTTTTTCATTCTACTTATCAAGCACTGGAATTGAATCTTTATCTATTGTAAATTGCAACTTTTTTTGGTTGATAAGAAGATCACAAATGCAAGAGACATGATCACAATATTAGAAGATGCCATCTGTGGGAGGTATCCCATTTTGATCATTGCAGAGGACATTGAACAAGAAGCTTAGTTATTGTTGTTGTCAACAAGCTTTGGGGTGCATTGAAGGTTGGTTCTTTGAAAGCTCATGGATTTGGAGAGAGGAAAAGCCAATACTTGGATTTCATTGCCATATTGACTGGAGGTACTTTTCTATTTGAGCTACATTACTGAGATAAGACATTATGACATTCCTTTTGTTTGATTTTTATCTTTTCTTATCGAGATAACATATTTATTTAAAGGGTGCTAGCTGAATGGAAGAGAATTTGCCTTGCAAGTAGGAGGTTGGTGGTTCAATTTCATCATGCCCTAACATGAATTAGTCATTAAAGAGGCAAAGAGATTCACATTTTATATTTTTGTTTTCTAAAGACAATTTTTTGTTGTCTCTAGAGAGACAATAACTAGGATTAAAGACATATTGTCTCTATATGGGATTAAAGGCATATTGTCTCTATAGAGACAATATGTCTTTAATCGTAGCTATTTTCTATTCAGAGAAAAAAATGAATTGTCTCTTAAGAGACAATAATACACATATTCTATATTGTCTTTTTAAAGACAGTTTCTTAAGACAATAATTTGAGACACTCACTTAAAGACAATATTTAAGACAATTTATAAGCCCTTTTTGTCTCAAGTTAATACAATTTACTCAAAAAATGTCTTAAATATTGTCTTAAAACTCCCCCTTTTTCGATTGTGTATAGACCAAACCAGAAATAATGTCCATGATGCATGAGCATTTATTAATGATTTCTCTAATTGAACTGATGAGTTATTACACAAACTCAAATTTTCATTTTAATTTTAATATTTAGTAATAGTTATGGAAATCTTTATGATTAGGATGTTTTTATGCATATCAATTAGTTTAGTAGGTAAAAAATCAAATTAAATAAATTACCATATTATTAGATAGTTTTTAAAAATGCTTGATTTTATTAGTACTAAATATATTTTTATGTATGATTTTTTTTATGTAATTAAAAAAGGAGAGATATGGGAGAGAGAATGTGTGAAGCTACCAACATGCAATCAAAAGCTTGACACATACAAATGATTTGAAAAAGAATGCAACCATTTTGTTTTATTAATAATTGTAAAACAATACATGCCAATCTGATTAACAATGAAGCCCTTGCCATTGACGTGGAAAATTTCTCATCAAATTGCTAAACTAAAACATTGAAGCACACTTGTGAACCTTGGATGGATTGGTAGGTGATGAAATGGATAATGGGTTGCATCACCTTTGCAAATTTTGTAGTGCTCATAAATGACATCCCATTAGATTTATTTCCGTCTTCTCGTGGTTGGTGTCATAGATGTTCTATATCCCCTCTATTATTTATGATGGTCATTAGGTTTTAATATTATGGTTGAGGTGAACTTTTATTATGGAAATATTTTATGTAGCATTATCGTTTAATCCTTATTCCGGGGTAGCATGTTGAAGAGTTTCTTGTGAAACATTTGTATTTTTGGAAATTTTGTTATGTGTAAATGGTTGCACATGTTAACTCTTTGAAATTTGTATTATTTTCCAGGTTGAAGACAGTGAATTAGTAGATGTTTCTTCAGTGAGTGCTATGAATAACTATGAAATAGGAAAAATGATAACAGAGGCTTTGAATAAAGTTGGAAGGAAAGTTGTTGTGACACTTGAAGAGGGAAAACACGCATAAAATAATTTGTATGTTCTAGAGGGAATGCAATTTGATCGTGGTTATATTTATCCACACTTTGTGACAGATAGTGAGAAGATGTTCGTTGAGTATGATAATTGCAAGGTAATTGATGCAAAATAAGTTTCTTCTTGTTTTTTTTGTGTTGTTATTCATTTGTTTTCCTTCTAATGTGAGACAAAATAATTGAAAATCACACTCTTTTTTAAATAAAACCCTCAATATTTCATCGCCATACACACTTGGCATAAATATAGGTGGAACTTTGATGTTTTGCAAGGTTCCAGCTAGGTAGAAACCTGGTTATATCAAGGTTCCAAGAAATTCTATCTGGTTCTTAACCCTTGCTCTCAATGAAATTGTGAAATGATTTCCTAGTCACTTCCATCTTACTAGTATGCATATCATACACCCTCAAGGTTGATTTTGGGTTTTATTGGTTTTTATGAAATTGTATATTTTGTTCCTCAAGGTATTTTTTTGTTTGTTTATTAAACTGGGAGTGTTGATTTAATGATAAAAAAGAAAGATGAGCATTGCTAAGCATAGGGTTGCTAAATATCTATTTGTTTGTGTTTTCTTTTTCATTCTACTTATCAAGGACTGGAATTGAATCTTTATTTATTGTAAATTGCAACTTTTTTTGGTTGATAAGAAGATCACAAATGCAAGAGACATGATCACAATATTAGAAGATGCCATTTGTGGGAGGTATCCCATTTTGATCATTGCGGAGGACATTGAACAAGAAGCTTAGTTACTATTGTTGTCAACAAGCTTTGGGGTGCATTGAAGGTTGGTGCTTTGAAAGCTCATGGATTTGGAGAGAGGAAAAGCCAATACTTGGATTTCATTGCCATATTGACCGGAGGTACTTTTATATTTGAGCGACATTACCGAGATAAGACATTATGACATTCCTTTTGTTTGATTTTTTTCTTTTCTTATCGAGATAACATATTTCTTTAAAGGGTGCTAGCTGAATGGAAGAGCACTTGCCTTGCAAGTAGGAAGCTGGTGGTTCAATTTCATCATGCCCTAACATGAATTAGTCATTAAAGAAGCAAAGAGATTCACATTTTATATTTTTTTTTCTAAAGACAATTTTTTATTGTCTCTAGAGAAACAATAACTGGGATTAAAGACATATTGTCTCTATATGGGATTAAATACATATTGTCTCTATAGAGACAATATGTCTTTAATCGTAGCTATTGTCTCTTCAGAGAAAAAAATGAATTGTCTCTTAAGAGACAATAATACATATATTCTATATTGTCTTTATAAAGACAATTTCTTAAGACAATAATTTGAGACACTCACTTAAAGACAATATTTAAGACAATTTACAAGTCTTTTTTGTCTCAAGTTAATACAATCTACTAAAAAAATGTCTTAAATATTGTCTTAAAACTCCCCCTTTTTTAATTGTGTACAGACCAAAGCAGAAATCATGTCCATGATGCAAGAGCATTTATTAATGATTTCTCTAATTGAACTCATGAGTTATTACACAAACTCAAATTTTCATTTTAATTTTAATATTTAGTAATAGTTATGGAAATCTTTATGATTAGGATGTTTTTATGCATATCAATTAGTTTAGTAGGTAAAAAATCAAATTAAATAAATTACCATATTATTAGATAAGTTTTAAAAATGCTTGATTTTATTAGTACTAAATATATTTTTATGTATGATTTTCTTTTATGTAATTAAAAAAAGAGAGATATGGGAGAGAGAATGTGTGAAGCTACCACCATGCAATCAAAAGCTTGACACATACAAATGATTTGAAAAAGAATGCAACCATTTTGTTTTATTAATAATTGTAAAACAATACATGCCAATATGATTAACAGTGAAGCCCTTGCCATTGACATGGATAATTTCTCATCAAATTGCTAGACTAAGACATTGAAGCACACTTGTGAACCTTGGATGGATTGGTAGGTGATGAAATGGATAATGTGTTGCATCACCTTTGCAAATTTTGTAGTGCTCATAAATGGCATCCCATTAGATTTATTTCCATCTTCTCGTGGTTGGCATCATAGATGTTCTATGCCCCCTCTATTATTTATGATGGTCATTAAGTGTTTAAGCTTAATGATCAAATAGGTCAAAGATGATGGTAACATTAGAGGTGTTAAGTTATCAAAGAACATATTTATCATGCATTTTATTTTTTTGACAATGTTTTGATTTTTGTTGATGGGATTGTCTCGGAATGGAAAGTATATAATGTTATTTTCTATTCCTTTTGTGTTGCAACTGGAATGTTGGTCATCTCGGTTACATTCTCATTTTCCAACACAATATCCCTGCTGAAATTTGCGATCCATTACCGCCTTCCTTCCTTACAAGATGACACAATTGGAGCATGGTATTACCTATATTGGCTTTCACCTTAAGCCAAACTGCTATCTAGTGGAGGATTGGATGTGTTTAGAGAGGCGCATTGACCATCGTATTAGTATTTGGTGTAACAGATGGCTATCCATTGGTGAGAGGATGATATTGGTGAAATAGGTCTTTGAAAGCATACTTGTCTTATGGATTTTTCTTTCAAAGGTTGCTAAAACAATTCTTGGGAGGATCAGATATATTATGTCTAAGTTTTTATGGGCAGGATAAAAGAAAAGTTGTGGCTTTCATCTAGTTAAATGGGAGACTCTCTCACATCCAAAATATAGTGGGGGTTGGGGTTTTAATAACCTCTAATGGTTTGGTTTAACATTGGCTATGAAAAGTTTTTAAAGGGTGATAACTGGTTCTGACATTTGGAGCAATATCTTTGTAGAGAAATATTTGAAGAATCTACCTGTCATTGATCCTAACAATAATTTGAATTATGTTGGGGGTTAAAACATATGAAGGAGTCTAATGGATGCAATATTGTGGATCATAAGGTGGATGGCATGGAATGTTGGGCATGGAGACAAAATTTGTCTAGAAACAGACCCTTTTACTGGGGTGTTGACCTTTTACAATCTATGTCCACATCTTATTACTGTACTGAATTTTCGTGGGATCTATAAGCTTGGTCATGCTTACATGCCTAGTGCATAGGAACAAAAAAATGGTAGATGGATTAACTCTCACGATCTGGGCCTTCGGGGCTCTCCAAATGATCCAGGTGGATGTTGGTGGCCACCCACCTATCCCATTTGGACCCCCACAACTGTCTCTTTCAGTTTTCTCTGTTTCCTTAATTATAGCACAGTTTACTATTTTTAGCAATTTTTCAGGTCCTAAACTTCCGGAGCCGTTTTGAGGCCCTAAACGACGTTTTTTTGGAAATCCACCGCCAGCCATTTTTCTGTCTAAAAATCGTCTTTTCCGTCGTAGTCCTCGGAGAGATCTTTCCAACGGGCTATCATGCGCATCAAACGGAGATAGTACGAAGAATTCGCGACCCCGGGAAGTTGATGTACCAACTTACCCAAAAATGGGGCCCACAATTTGGCGTTTCATCTTCTAGGGTTAGGTTTTGGAATGTGAAGGGTTTTCCATTGTTTCTCAACAATAAATAGGCCCTCGAGCCTCATTGTAACACAGATTTCGAAACAGTTCAGAGGCATGTAGCAGACACATCTCTTCTCAGAGATAAGCTACCATCGCCCTAGCTAGGTTATTTCTATTTGTAAGCATATTTCAGTATTCTCCATTAATGAAATGAAGTATTAATTCCACTGCATCTCTGTTTTTATGGTTATCGCATCTCTGTATTTATGGTTATCTCTGTAATCTATTGCGTTCCTGCTTAAATCCGGATCAGTGGTATCAGAGCGGTCTGCTTTTTCTCTGTTTTTCTTTGCATGTCCCCAACGAGGTCGGGATATAAGGAGTTAGGGCTTGAATTGGTCGAACCTTTGCAAGACCAGCCTCACAAATCTCGACGACCTCCCATGGCGGATGAGAAGAAAGACGAGGGGGCAGGAGATCCTATCAGAATCTTGCTCGAAGAAGCCCTCGAGCGGCAAAGGAACGCGATGATGGATAGCTTTACGCAGATCCTTCAGCGGCTACCCAGAGGTGACGCATCGGCTTCCAATAGCTACTCTGGAAACGCCACACCGTTTAAGGTACAAGTTAATTTTGAAATCCCCATCTTCGAGGGTCAAATAGACGCAGATGCCATAGATAAATGGTTAAATCTGCTAGATGGGTATTTTTCTGTTCATGAATTTTCAAGTCGGGAAAAGATCGTTTTCGCTCTTCTCAAAGCAGCCCCCCACGTCAAGGACTGGTGGGAAACATACTGCGAACAGAAGGATGAAAGTACAGGCTCATTGTTTTCAGCCGCACCCACTTGGAATGACTTCCGGGATGCCATCAAGGAGCAGTACTACCCTGTCAAAAGCTATGAGGACAAATACATCAAATGGACCACACTGCGGCAGGGACGAGACCAAGATGTGCCGGAGTTCACAAACATTTTTCATACCCTTCGCACACAATTGGGTATCAAAGATTCTGAGCTGCATCTGGTACTCAAATACCGCGGCTGCCTACACAGATACATCCAGGAAGAGATGGAGTTCTTGAACATCTCCTCACTCGGCACAACATACCGATATGCTGTCAAAATCGAGCAAAAGTTCAAACAAAAGAAGCGAGACTTTGGATCTGCAAATCCAAAGCCCAAAGGACAAAGCCAAGGCGGGGTGACCCAAGACAACCCATCGAAGCTGCAAGAAAAGAACAACACCACGAAGCCGAAGAAGGACACAGGAAAGTGGTGTGAGTTCCACAAGAGTCCCACTCATAACACAAGTGAGTGTCGGACCAAGCAGTCCCTGGTGGCCGAGTTGAAGGCTTCCGAATCAGATGCATGTTCAGACTCTGAGTCAGAACCCGACAAGGGGAATGACAAAGGGAAGCATATCATTGATGCGGATCCCAGCGCCACTGTTGCTACTGCCAAGATCCAGAAAAATGAGCCCGAAGATGCAGAGGAGGGGGAACGTCTTTTCCACTCACAGATGTGGGTGAAGGGTTCGCCGCTGCAATTCATTGTCGACAGTGGTAGCCAAAATAACCTCATTTCAGCAGAGGTCGTGAAGCGGTTGGGCCTACCAACTACACCACACCCACAGCCGTACAGTATCGGTTGGCTTCACGAAGGACGAGATCTCAAAGTTCGCCAGCAGTGCCACCTTCCCTACAGCATCAAGCCCTTCACAGACGAGGTATTGTGTGATGTTACACCTCTGGATGTTTGTGATGTACTATTAGGCCAACCATACTTGTGGAGGCGACATGCTGTGTATGAGTCAAGGCCTCGCGCTGTCATCATTTCTTTGGATAATTCATTATACAGGATACCGGAGGTAGCCCCACCTACCGCCACCTCTTTGATCACTGCTAAGAAAGGCAGCAAGCTCATCTCACAGACTAGGAAATTTATTTTCTGTCTGGTTTGCTCCCAAAGTAAGGGGAAGATCACTGCTACATCCATGACCCCCGCGAAGGGTTCCTCCACACAGCAGCAGCAACAGAGGGATACAGTCGTGACATAACACAAGAACAACTTCTCCTTACTCGGAGGGGTACCACACAAGTTTCAGGGGGGCGACAAAGTTTGGTTACATTTGCAGAGGGAGCGCCTTACCAGAACCCATCAGAAACTCAGACCACTTCGACATGGTCCTTACACCAGTAACAAGGCTACGGGAAACAATGCTTTGAAGCACAGCATTCCTCCATTCCTTCGCTTGCACCGAGTGTTCAATGTGGACCGTCGCCGACCATGCTCCCCACCATTTCTGGACACATCAGAGATTGCAGAACAGCTCACCAGAGACCCAGCTCTGCAGAAGCTTCCTCATCTCAGGGAGGAACTCAACGCAATGGAGACCATTGCTTCCTAAGGGGGGAGGAATGATCCAGGTGGATGTTGGTGGCCACCCACCTATCCCATTTAGACCCCCACAACTGTCTCTTTCAGTTTTTTCTGTTTCCTTAATTATAGCACAGTTTACTATTTTTAGCAATTTTTCGGGTCCTAAACTTCCGGAGCCGTTTTGAGGCCCTAAACGACGTTTTTTTGGAAATCCACCGCCAGCGATTTTTCTAACTAAAACTCGTCTTTTCCATCGTAGTCCTTGGAGAGATCTTTCCAACGGGCTATCATGCGCGTCAAATGGAGATAGTACGACCAATTCGTGACCCCGGGAAGTTGATGTACCAACTTACCCAAAAATGGGGCCCACAATTTGGCGTTTCATCTTCTAGGGTTAGGTTTTGGAATGTGAAGGGTTTTCCATTGTTTCTCAACAATAAATAGGCCCTCGAGCCTCATTGTAACACAATTCGAAACAGTTCAGAGGCATGTAGCAGACACATCTCTTCTCAGAGATAAGCTACCATCGCCCTAGCTGGGTTATTTCAATTTGTAAGCATATTTCAGTATTCTCCATTAATGAAATGAAGTATTAATTCCGCTGCATCTCTGTTTTTATGGTTATCGCATCTCCGTATTTATGGTTATCTCTGTAATCTATTGCGTTCCTGCTTAAATCCGGATCACCAACCTTCGAGTGAGATGACTTAATATCTAATTTGTCATGTAGTGGGTTGTTACTCAACAACAGGGACGATACCACTCTTTGGCTTGGGAACGCATTCATTGGATAGGTCATGGCCAGATTCGCTTATGATGTCATCACTAAAAAATTTGATTCGTCTTGTGTAAATTGGTGGAAGCAGATCATTTGGAAATGGCCAATCCCTCCAAAACTTAAGTGTTTTATCTCGTTGGCATTGGACAACAAGATTTTGACCTACGATAACTTGATTCAACACGGATTCAAAGGTACAAACATTTGTATCCTTTGTATGTAGGGATCAGAATATGTGGATCACCTTTTCTTTAACTCTAATTTCTCTAGAGCCTTGTGGTATGAATCATTGTTCACACTTAATCTTTGGGAATGTGGTCCAATCAATTTTCTGGAATCTTTGATTGAATGATGGGTTCGTAATTTGGGGCACTATAAATATGTGCCAATCTCATTGCATGGAGCATATGGAAAGTCCGCAACAAGAAGATCTTTGAAGGCCCACATTTTCGACATCTCCTGGATTCTTCCTCAGATACTAGGTTTTTTTATGACTATCTTTGACCTTGCCGTCCAGAAAGGTTTGCTATATCCCTTTTCTGATGGCTCCTATGATGGATTATGTTGGTTTCTTTGATAAGGCATAGTAGTGGGGCATTTGTGCATGTGGTGTTCATATCATCCTTCTTGTTGATATCATTGTTCTTCTCTAGTTGATATCATTGTTGTTCTGAATAGATTATGCACAAACCTCCACTGTTCGAAAGTTGAGATTACACGTTATGTAGTAAACGACTGTTGGCTTTTTGAGCTTTTTAGGAAGTGATTGTAGATCCGAAGAAATTTTCTTGACTGCCACTATGGGCATAGTAACAATTTTGACTTTCGTCCCCTTTGTACAAACCTCACTTATTTTATTTATTATCTTACATGATGAACTTACGTAGATTGCAAATTAAGATTAAGAAAATATCAATTATTTCACTTTTCAATTATATTTCTAACATATTCTAAAATTCTACAATATACATCCATCTTATATAGTTTAAATCTAAATCAAATAACAAATATAAAATATCATATATTAAACCAAATTAATGATATAATTGATTGTCGGTTTTTTTTTTCATTAAATACTATATCATTCCTATCCAATAAATAAAAATGAAAATGCAATAAGTAGAGATAAAAATAGTGCTCAATATTTATCTAAAATAAAATATATCATATTAAATACTATATCATTCCTATCCAATAAATAAAAATGAAAATGCAATAAGTAGAGATAAAAATAGTGCTCAATATTTATCTAAAATAAAATATATCATGTTAAATTTCATATAAAGTATTCACAAATAAATTTGTTTACTAAAAAGACATCTGGTATCTCTCTAATGTCAACGCCAATATGATTACGGAGGTTAAGTTCCTATGACTTATCATTGTTTTCAGTCTCATCTTTATCACAGTCGAATGATCCGAATAACTAATGTCCACGTCGAGATACATACAAAGCTTAAATTCCGATATTAAATTATAGATTATATAATCTTAATACTAATTTTAATTATATAATCTTAATACTAATTTTAAAATATATAATCTTGATACTAATTTTAATTTTAATAATCAAAGGAAGAAAAATGCAAATTAAAAAATCAACAAACTTGAAAAAATTACAATCAAACCTATCACCGTGTATTAAGGGATGAAACTTAGTGAGATTAATACTCATCCGTCTGAGGTTAAAGATAAAACTTATGTTACATCAACCAAGTCCATATTACGTTTATGAAGAGAGTTACAATTAAAATGTTTGGGTTTTTGATTTGGTGCGTTGAAATGATGTAATGCACCCAGCACAAAACTGACTTGGCCTCTTTCATTCCAAGTCAAAACAAATTACTAACCTATTAGGTATGAACAACTTTTCCATTTTAATACTATTAAAAAAGTTGATTTAAATAAATGTGAATATTACAATTTAGTTAATATTATTTTATTCATCTTACACTTGAAAATGGAGTTGTTTTTATTGTAGATTTTTTTCCCTTGATTATGTAGTGTCAGTGTGTCATCAATATTATGGGCAAACGAGTTCAAAAGTGCTTCCTTTGTTGCATCTGGCTGCCCACCATGCATTTCTTTGGGGTGGGGATCCAAGGATTAGTTCAAGAGAACTATCTGGCATATATGTAAGCCTACGGGCAGAGTAGAGGGAGAGGCCACTGATAGCAGAAGATCAGGTCACGAGACAGAGAGTCTCGTTATGTAATCAACTATTTATATGTTTATATACAGAGGGATTCGATTCTGAGTATGCAAATGTGTGAATCGAGTGTTTTATGATTGATTATTGTGAACTCGTAGGTTCTGTAATGGAGGTTGCAGGCAGAGTCGAAGCAGAGTATAGAGGAGAAGAACGAACCAAGCGGTTCATGATGGATCTTTGAATCCATTCGAAAGATCAATTAAAGCCCAGTGTCAGTGATAAAAAATCACAAAAATCAAGCTCATGAGGGAGTTGCAGCGAAAACAGTGAAGGAATCGAACCCTTTGAGGAGGAGCTAAACCATGGAAGAACTGAAGACTTAGCATAAAAACTAAGTAAGAAAGGAGGAGCGAGAAGTGAAGTATCGGCGCTCAGCAACCATTGGATATGGAAGATCAACGGTCCAAATGATGTTGTTAACGAGCAAAGCGAAATATCGCATCCCTAGAGTTTATTACTCAGTTTAAGTCCCACAAGTATAAAACCCGACTTACACTAAAAATGAGTGCAAAACATAGTCGGATTTAGAATCTGGACTTGAAATGTTATAAAGGGTGGCCTATATCCTTATCGGGTCTAGAAGATTGATCGGATCAACGTTTTGAAGTGGAAGGGGTCTGACCTTAGAGGAGAGCGATTACGATAATGCGATGGATCCTGGACCGTCGGATTGAGAGTCCATATCGACGACCCACATCTAATCGCTAATCACATATCGGAGTAGTCAAGGGACATTGCGATGGAATACTGATAGGCTGATCAGCAATGCGCTGATAGTCGTTGGATCGGCGAATGAAATGGACGGCAGAGATTGAGTCGGAGATCGGAGTTCGACAGGAATAAGTGCCGAATGGAAAGCGGAAGATACGGACCCGACAGAGTTTATAGTGGCAGGTCTATAAGATTTGAAATCCAGTTATAAGTACTGGAGCGGGTTTTTCCCGTTATTCCTTTGTATTTGCGTTCAAGTGATGTGGCCCGATTCTAAAAGAAAATCACATATCGGAAAGCGAAAGGAGTATGGGTTAATGTAAGACCCGCAGAGGAGCCAATAGTTGATTGCGATAAAGGCAATCCTCCGGAAGTGTGCAGAGGCCATACCGAGACGAAAAAAAGGTGCGATTGCATATGTTTTCCTTTGTAAATGATTTATAAGGAAAAAGCGCCGAAGTGAGGTTTTGATGTGTTAAACCCATACGTAACCAATGTATAAAGGGAGATGGTTATATATATGTGAATTATGGGTTCATAAGGGTTGAGTGAGGAAGCTTAAGTCCCGATAAGAAGGATATAACGAAATACTTTAATAAATGGGTAAATGAAAGCTAGAGGATTGATTTAACTCCTGATAGAAGGTTTTAAGCAGGGTGATTGGTTCCAATATAAAAGGAACTGTTGATAAAGGGGCCTTAACCATGTAAAGTGAAGATTTGACTCCTTCGTGAGTCAAATACCTGGGACAAATGTAATTATGCATGTTTATGCATACTGTGGGTATGTGCAGGGGTAACCCCTACATCATTTGGTGTCAGAGAAGAATTGTAATTAAAACAGAACAAAGAAATTCTATGTGAAAGAATTGAGAACAAGTTATGTGTTAAGGTGTTTATGAAGGCAAGAGGAAGGATCAGATTTTAATATGATAAGAAGAAGACACACATAAGTGATATGTAGCAGAACTTGCAGATGCAAGAGATAGAGGAAATCCATTCAAAGTACAGGTGGAATGGTGAAACAAGATCATGCTGAGATCTTAAAGGTGAGATAATATGTTCTGTTTTAAATTGACAATGTGCGTTTTTACACTAATGCATAGGTGACAGTAAGAGAAGCTGTGAGAGGAGAACCAGATGTGTTCTTGAAGATAGAGTAAGGAAAACACTCTGAAGGAAAAGTGACATTGAACCTGAATAATCCAACAAGAGATTGGACATAGAGGACAGTTGAAGTGTTCTCAAGAGAGAGTGAGAGATTGCAGAAGCCTAAAAGGAGCAAAGGTGTTGCTCAAGAGGAGGTTCTAGATAGAGGATTGTGCTTGCCAAAAGACTGAGTGAGGAGAGCTTAGTGAGGTAAGATTGCAGCCAGCAGGACTAGCTGTTGCAGATAAGAGAGGAGCTTATGAAGAAAGAGGAGAAGAAGATGACTACTGATAGTCATAACGGAGGTTCAGAGAGAAGCCACAACAGAAGAAAGATGAGGAAAGAGGATGCCAAGGAAATTGGCAAGAGGATAAGCCAAGAGGAAATTGACCAGGATATTGCAAAGTTAAAAGAACAACTCGATGCATTAAGGAGAATACTAGAGGAAAGCCAAAGACAAGGTTGGGTATTGAGGAAGAAGCCAGTAAAATGGCATGAGATGTAGAGAAGGCTACAACAAAAGCAAGTAAGGTGGCTGATGGGAAAACTCAAAGAAGTAGAGTTGGGAATGGAAGAGTCCATTTGTGAACCAGAACAAGGAGAAATTCTGGGAGAAAGTGAAGATGAAGACTTGAAGACTGAAACTACAAGGGAGGCCAAAGGGTCACATGGTTTTAAATCTGACAATTTATGTATGTTTGAAGGTGAAATATGTAAAGAAGGACAATTTACTAATATTGTCATAAAGGAGAAAGAAGACAAGCAGAATCTAAATTTTGTTCTAGAAGAAGATGAGATAGATAGGTCTCATATACAGTTGGGGAAAAATATCAAGCAACCAAGTGAAGGGCTTGAGGAGATTGAAGAAGAGACCATCGAAGAATTTATGAATCATATGAAGGATTTAGAACATGAAGGAGATATGATGGCTGAACCATCAAGTGAGACCACAAAGCCTTATATTTTTAAAACAGATAGTTTATGTATGATGGCAGATCTTGCAGGAGAAAAGCATCCTTTTGAAGATATCTTCAGAGGAGATGAAGATCTAGAAATAAAAGGTGACAAAGAAAACATTTCAAAAGAGGAGGAATTTGACTGCATACAGAAGGAAAAGTCTATGGATGAGTCTATAGAAGCTGTCATGGAGATGAGGAATCAGGATCTTATTCTGATGAAGAATGAAGAAATATTGTCTCAGAAAGGTAATCAAATGAGTTTTATTAATGTTATTGATGAAAAACAAATGCAGGTGGATGTTAATGAAGATGATGAGACAAGGATAACTCTGGGAGAAGAGTTATAGAGGGACATCAAGGCAAAATGTACTGAAGAAGAAGGACATCTACTGAAAGATGTTAAGAAAGAAGAAGTCTATGCAAAAGACTTAGCAAAGGGAGAAAGGACATCTGATGATTTGTGAAAGGAAGGTATGGAAAACTGTGTGAAATTTCCAAAATCTACTCCAATTGAAATTATTGAGTTGTATAGAAAATTATACTTTCAAAGAAGGGAGTTGGAAAAATAGAGAATAGATGTTCAAGAGAGATTGCTGAAGAAGGAAGACAAAAACATTGTCATGAATGACAATTATAAGGAGAAGGAGATGGATATGAAAGTTCAACAGATTGACACTACAAAAGAAGGAGTTCACTACAGTGGACAAGAGTAGGAAGACATCATTAGGACCGATGGTGTGGAAGAGAGACTAATGGACAGTCTCATGAATTCTTTTGAGAATTCAAAATAGCATACTGATGTGCTAACAGAGGAGAAAGAAATAGAGCAACAAACTAAATTGTTGCCAAAGGAAAATAAGGCACAGTAGCCTTGTGTTTTTAATTTTAACAAGTGTTTTGTGAGTGCAGGTTTTATTGCAAATGTTGGAGGAGATTTGGCACAGCTGAGCCACTTAAAGATGAAAGAAGAAGATTCTGTGGAAGAATTCAATCCATGGAACAAAGATGTTAAATTGCTGGAGAGAGTGCTGAACAGTCATGATTCAATCATGAAAGAGGGTAAGGATGATAGGGAGACAATCAACAAAGCAAGAAAGGAAAAAGTTGGAGTAAGCAAAGTAAAAGTTGGAGGAAGTGCAAAAGAAGAAGAAAAAGTAAACTAGCAACTACAAACTGAAAGTAACCAACATCAGATTGAAGAGTTAGTAGATAGCAGCAACAACCTGAAGCAAAGAGAAAGAGGAAGAAGTAAGAAGTAGAATATGGACCAGTCCAAGGATGCATTAGAAAAAGAGATTGAAGAAATGTGGCAACTGATGATGAAGCAGTTCAAATGGAGGAAAATGGTGGCAACAGGAAGCAAGATCAATCAGAACTTGAACCTGATTGACAAGGAGAGAAAGATAAAGTAAAAGAAAACAGAAGTACAACAGCAACAAGGGAACCAAGCATGTGGACAGTTACAAAACCAAGTGTGGGATCCAGGAAGACAAAGATCAGAAGACACATGATCAAGAGATCATAAATTTTTCCTACTTTTGGAGTCTAATGCAGGAGCATTCAACCCAAGAGAAAATCATTGTAATTAGGTAGACATAGGGGTCATGTATTTTTAGGAAGTTGGATTCCTAACTGATAAATTGATGTAATATTAGACTTTGAGTGATTAAAATAGGAATCAAATTAGATGTGTAAGATATCTTGCAAATGCTCTCGAATAAGGAGGACATGAGTGGTTAGTAATGACAAAGAGTTAGAAGTCAAATCCAACTCTTAAAGTAGTTCATGATTTGAGGAACGAGAGAGAGATTTTAGGAATTTAATGAGTTAGAAGTGGACATAGAGGATAGAGTACATCTAGGAGTCAGTTCAGAGGATTTAAGAGTTGAACCAGGATTAGTTCAACAAAACTATCTGGCATACATGTAAGCCTATGGGTAGAGTAGAGGGAGAGGCCATTGATAGTAGAATATCAGGTCACGAGATAGAGAGTCTCGTTATGTAATCAACTATTTATATGTTTATATATAGATATATTCGATTCTGAGTATGCAAATGTGTGAATTGAGTGTTTTATGATTGATTATTGTGAACTCGTAGATTCTGTAATGGAGGTTGCAGGCAGAGTCGAAGTAGAGTACAGAGGAGAAGAACGAACCAAGCGGTTCATGATGGATCTTTGAATCCATTCGAAAGATCAATTAAAGCCCAGTGTCAGTGATAAAAAATCATAGAAATCAAGCTCAGGAGGGAGTCGCAGCGAAAACAGTGAAGGAATCGAACTCTTTGAGGAGGAGCTAAACCATGGAAGAACTGAAGACTTAGCATAAAAACTAAATAAAGAAGGAGGAGCGAGAAGTGAAGTATCAGCGCTCAGCAACCGTTAGATCTGGAAGATCAACGGTTGAGATGATGTCGCTGAGGACCAAAGCGAAATATCACATCGGCGAAGTTTATTACTCAGTTTAAGTCCCACAAGTATAAAACCCAACTTACACTAAAAATGAGCGCAAAACATTGTCGGATTTGGAATCCGGACTTGAAATGTTATAAAGGGTGGCCTATATCCTTATCGGGTCTGGAAGATTGATTGGATCATCGTTTTGAAGTGGAAGGGGTCCGACCTTAGAGGATAGCGATTGTGATAATGTGATGGATCCTGGACCGTCAGATCGAGAGTCCAAATCGAGGGCCCAGATCTAATCGCTAATCGCATATCGGAGCAGTCAAGGGACATTGCGATGGAATGCCGATAGGCTGATCAGTAATGCGCCGATAATCGTTGGATCGACGAATGAAATGGACAACAGAGATTGAGTAGGAGATTGGAGTTCGGCAGGAATAAGTGACGAATGGAAAGCGGAAGATACAGACCCGACAGAGTTTATAGTGGTGGGTCTATCAGATTTGAAATCCAGTTATATGTACCGGAGCAGGTTTTTCCGTTATTCCTTTGTATTTTTGTTCAAGTGATGCGGTCAGGTTCTAAAAGAAAATCGCATATCGGAAAGTGGAAGGAGTATGGGTTAATTTAAGACCCGCAGAGGAGCCGATAGCTGATTGTGATAAAGCCAATCCTTGGAAAGTGTGCAGAGGCCGTACTGAGATGGAAAAAAGGTGTGATTGCGTATGTTTTCCTTTGTAAATGATTTATAAGTAAAAAGCGTCGAAGTGAGGTTTTGATGTGTTAAACCCATACGTAACCAATGTATAAAGGGAGATGGTTATATATATGTGAATTATGGGTTCATAAGGGTTGAGTGAGGAAGCTTAAGTCCCGATAAGAAGGATATAACAGAAGACTTTAATAAATGGGAAATGAAGGCTAGAGGATTGATTTAACTCCTGATAGAGGGTTTTAAGCGGGGTGATTGCTTCCGATATAAAAGGAACTGTTGATAAAGGGGCCTTAACCATGTAAAGTGAAGATTTGACTCCTTTGTGAGTCAAATACCTGGGACAGATGTAATTATGCATGTTTATGCATATTGTGGGTATGTGCGGGGGTAACCCCTGCATCACATGTTGATGAAGTATTATCTTTTGATACTCTTGGATGGGACAAAGGTTTTTCTCATTTCATTGACTATTTAGATTCCTTTTATCACAATACTCCCTTTAGAGGAAGTAGTGGCTAGAACACAGGGATCTGAGAGAAGAGACCGCCTTTCAGAGGGACTGGGGTTGGTACTGGTATTGCTTTCCTTGCCACTACTCCTGCTGCTGCAGGATCAACTCTTAGTGTTGGCTCTTTTATTGTTGTTGTTATATTGACTTTTGACTTTGTTTTATTTATGTTCTGAATAAGACACCTATAAGTATTTCTTTGCTCAACCTCCTAATAAGGTCTTTAATGATTTCTATCTAAAACTCACTATCAACTATCTCTATGTTTCTATCTTAATATTGACAACTGCTTCCTTATCTCAACATTGATGTTTTAAGAAGGATTGCGGGTTCACTATTTGTCTACTCAAAGAAGAGACTTGCTGCCCCATAACACTCTTTATTTAATAAAAAATTTGACATTAATAGATAAATATAAATCATGTATATAAAAATATTTAACTCTTTTTATTTAATAAAAACTTTGACATTAATAGATAAATATAAATCATGCATATAAAAATATTTAGCTCTTTTTATTTAATAAAAGCTTTGACATTAACAGATAAATATAAATCACTTATATAAAAATATTTAATAGATAAATATAAATTACGTATATAAAAATATGTAATAGATAAATATAGATCATGTATATAAAAATATATATTAATCTTTTATGCAATCCGCAACCCTGTATCTTACTTCATAAGACCTTTGACATTTCTATAAAAAGAAAATATACATCATGTAAATAAAAATAAAAATGTGGTAAGTATAACATGGAATTGTAAATTTGTTCATATATGTTATAATAATTATAATAATTTTATAAAATAAAAAAATAATTTTTTTTTGGAATTCTTTATTCATATAATCATGTAAAAGAAATTGAAGTCTAAGTTTTTAGGAGTTTATTTATATAACTACCGCATCATATTCTAAAAATAAAAACGGAACGAAGTCAACGTTGAAAGAGAATAGGATTGAATATTAAAGTTGGACAATTAAGGAGCATATGAATTTCTTTTAAAAATAAAGGTAGGTTTATTTAACTATTTGATTTTATTTGATTTTTATTTTTTATTTTTATTTTTTTTTAGAGAATTTGATTGAAATTTGGTGGGATTTTTTTGCTCAAATTTTTATTATTATTGTTTAAATTAAGTTTTTGATTTTATATATGAATTTAATACCTGAAAAAATTAGGGGAACTCCAATAGTGGAAAGTTCACAATTCAAATTTGTGATTCTATTAAGTACCTGAGTATTATGAGTTATTTTGGGCAATCCAACAAAGATGTGCTAAAATCACATGTTTGAGTTGTGAAGTCTCCACAATTTACATGCTCGAGAGTTTTTCACTATATTGAATTCGAATATATAGTCAAAACCTAATTTAAACAAAAATACAAATTTAACCCCAAAAAAATGCCTAAACACTATCAAAATCTCCAAAAAAATCTAATAGATAGACACTGTCTCTTATCTATAGTGTATTTATTCGATCAAGAGAAATGTTAGAAAACCCTCCAAAAAAAACCTAACAAATAACTTACAAGAAAAAGTGTTTGGAAAACCTAAAAAAAATAACAAATAACCTACAAGTTTGTGTCACTTGTTACAAATCAATAATTGTATATAAAAAAGTCCTTATATCTACAATATAATAACAAATAAATAAATAAACTATATGATTTAATTTTAAAAATGAAATTTAAAATAAAAATTCAAATAGTAAATTATTAGGTTTATAAACACTTTTTATATCTTACTTTAAAGAATATATATCACTCCTTTTACTTTCACGTAGATTTGATATATAACATTTAAAATAATCAATATTAATTAAAAGAAATAAATATTTTAATATTTATTTTATATGTAATAATGGAAAGTGAAGAAAAAAATTACTCTTGTGTTTTCTATAATATAAGAGTGATGGATACTTTCATATATAATTATAAAAAATTATATATAATTTTATGTATTTCATATGGAGTTGATATGTTGTATTTAAGAAAATATTGATAAATAGATTCATATTTTTAATGTTAATTATAAATAAGTGTTACATAGTAGTTAGTACCTACTGTTTAGCTTAAATATAGTTTAATTAAACTAAATAATAAAGATATAAAGACAAAGATTTATATAAGTAAAACTTTGTTATTATTAATATAAAATATTGTACTCATTTACAAAAAAAAAGAAAATAAAGACATAAAATTTCATGGAAAAAATAAAACAACAAATAAAATATTGTATTGTTAAATGCCATTACCAAAAATTAAAATTGTTTATATTAACAATATACAATTTAATTGGAATGGGAAGTATTGGGTTCAAATCTTGTGCTATGCCCGATAGGGGTGAGAAGTTGGACATGATGAAGATGTAGTCCTACCAAGCTTACAAAAAAAATATACTATCTATATATATGTGTGTGTGTGTGTTTTATTTCTTATTAATGTATATAATTTTTTATAATTTAATTTATTAAAATATGTTTTTAATATGATAGTAAGTTATCTTAAATTGAAAATATGGAGAGAAACACTAAAAGTCATGAAAATAGAAATATTAGAAAAAGGAAAATAAATCACAAAGTTAAATAAAATGAAATAAAACTAAAAACAAAAAATTAGTAACTAATAGAAATGGAAGTTAATAAACAACCCATAATAAGACCTCAACCAATCATCTTACAAATAAATAAAGTTAAATAATAATCATAAATTTTTGGTGAAAAACAAACTAATACAAAGTCAAAGCAAAATTGAATGCATAATACCGTGCATGTGATAGGTATAATAAAATAATTAGAGATCATATATATATGTATGTATGTATGTATGTATGTATATGAAAGAAATTAGTCCTTGTCTTAGCTTCAAAGCTAGAGTTAAGTTGTTGGTACGACTTCGGCCCACAAATATATTCACTTAAGAGTTCACAAGGTTCAAAGCCAATACAACAATAGAGTGAGGTTGTTGGTACCACCCCAACCCACACATGTGCTAGTTCATAAGGTTCAAAGTCAATGCAACAATAGAGTGGGGTTTTTGGTAGCATGAAAACCCACATATATACTCAGGCGTTCACGAGGATGAAAACAGATATAACAATATTCATTTATCAATGCATTATAGCTCATCATGTCACTAGGGGGATTTGAATATGGGTACATATATACTCACTTAAGATCTCACAAGGATCAAAGTTAATACAACGATATTCATAGGCTCGAAACCATTACAACAATAATTATCAAGGAATTATAACTCATCATGTCATTAGGGGATTTGAATCTCAGTGGGGAAGATCAATTACACCCAACCACCCATGTATAAATTCTTCACTTTTGTTTATTTTCAAAGATGGAGAAGTTCTTTAATAGGGGCAAGTTGTAGAAATTAATGTGTAGATTCAATACTGCTAATGAAATTTACTAAATCACAAGACTTGAAGGTATTCTACAGACATGCAGAAGTTAAATCACCATCTAGAACACAAATCATAGACATGCAAAAGGAACCATCACACATGCACATAAATTTATCTAGGGAAAAGCAACTGCTCAAAACCCCTTACTATCTATATTGCATTAATTAGAGAATAGAGATAAAATTCATATGCTTGCTCAAGCTTGAGAACACCATGCAAGTTTATAGTTTATCCTTCTGCTTGACTGACTAACTCTAGCCAATACTGAGCCAATTTTCAAGCCCTCCAAGGTCCTATTTCCTTTTGTTGTTTCATTGGGAAATTGGCCCCTATTATTTAGGAATTTCCCACTATTGAATTGCACAATTCGCTAGGGTCCTTACTCTGACTGCATGCACCACCTGTACAAATTGGAATATGCTACAAATGAGAGTACTCTGCCTTGGAATCTCCATCTCAAATGGGTAACTTGAATTCTCTACTTGCAATAATTATTTTGGGTAGATTGATTAGTTAACTAGTTGATCACTAAGTCTGGTTGAAGTTCCACTTCCAAAACTTGACCTCCTTTAGTTCTTTTGACAGTTAGAACTAGTTAAACTTAAAATAACTCAAATTAACTAAAACAGATTGCTACAAATTAGAAATCAAACATACTAAATTGAAATAAAGCTTCCCCAACTCTAATTAACTAAGTTAATTGAGTGACAAGTGCCATGTCACCTTAGTTAACAACCTCCAAGATTTTTGTTGAAATAGAAATTCGAATTTCTCTAGTTTGACCAAGGAAAAGTCAAACTTAGATTTTCTTATTGCATTTTCAACACTCCCTCTCAGCAAGAAAGGGATTAAAAACCACCCCTATCCTGCACCTGTGGATCTTGAACTTCCCTCTTGACAAGGGCTTTGTCAAAATATCAACATCTTGTTCCTTTTTTGGAATGTACTGCAACAACATAATCCGCCTTTGCACACAATCCCGTAGATGGTGATACCAGATATCAATATACGTGGATCCATCATGAAAAATAAGATTTCTAAAGAGTTTGATACAACTCTTATTATCACAGTAAATCACAGTAGGATCCATCATCTGACCAAAAAAGCCAACAAGTATCTTTCTCATCTAGACCACCTCACATGATGCTTGACTGGCAGCCATGTATTCTGCTTCTATTGAGCTGAGTTCCACTGATCTCTACTTCCTGGTGTACTAAGAGACTGCTACATACCCAAAACTTAAAATTCCACCTGATGTACTCTTCTGGTCTGATGGACTTCACGCTTAATATGCATCTGTGAATCCACACAGCTTCACTCCCTCTGTCCGTTTCTACCATAGTCCAAACTAGGTAGTGCCTCTGAGGTACTGTAGAACACGCTTAGCTTCTCTCCAAAACAATTTGGTTGACCTAACCATAGCTTAACTCAACTGGTTGGCTTAACTCAACTGGTTAAGTGCAAAGCACATGTCTGGTCATGTTTTCACAAGATACATGAGTCAACCCACCAATTATTGGTAAACAGTCGCATCCACTTCCTCACGTGAAGTGGCATCCTCTTTATTCCAATTTGTCGCTAGAGGAGTCTCCATGGGTTTGCACCTATCCATGCGGAACCCCTAAAGTATCTCATTGGCATACTTTCTAATGCAGGGTTACCCTTGCTTTACCCACAGTATGCATGTAAAATGCATAAGCACACTTGTCCTAAGAATTTAACTCTCCAAGGAGTCAAATCTAAAACCATAAATGGTTAAGGCCCCTTTTTATAGTCTCATGTGGAATAAATTATAGACTAACAACATCTATCATTCACCCACCTTTTCCTTTCTATCAGAAATTAATCACCCTGCATAAACCTTAGTTTAGACTTTAGCTTAACCCTTAGGAAATATCCACTTATCGGGACTTAAATCAACCCTCAAGCCTTCATTAACCCTTTAACCACACACACACACAGACACACACATATATATGACCTTCCCTCTTTAACCATTGGTTACATATATTTATTGCATGAAATCTTTATGTTCCTTGACAATGTTGGATTTACATATAAATTAATACATAAACCTTGGCGCTATTTCCTTTTATAACCCTTTTACAAAGGAAATACCCACAAAACATACCTTTTCGCTTTATACGGCCTCTGCACATCTTTTGAGGCTCCATCTTTATTGCAATCGGGTATCGGCTCCTCTACAGGTCATAATAATACACACCTCCTTCGCATCTGATATGCGATTAAACTGTTAGACTTCAATTATAACAAACGCACCCATATAAACCTGTCAGGTCCGCCTCACATCGGTTGTTGCATTTTCCTTCTGATCTTCGCATTACACAGAAAACACACAGAACCTCGCTCTAATGCTTAAGGCTAGAACTCAAATGGAATTGAGTCTGCCTCTATAACCTTTCAGTTCCGTGCCTTTCAGACCTTTCTACTATAACTCCCGATCTTCATTTCCCCGAAACACTGATACTTCCGATCATTCCGATCTCCGATCGCCGATCGGCGTCATCGGCTTACCGGCGACATCGTAATATCATTATCAGCTATCGCTATCACACCATCCTTCAGCTCCTAACCTTTGCGATATGCAATTACACCTCAACCGTCGATCAAGCTCACGATTTGACGGTTGGCGATTAATCACATGATCGCAATTGCTTATTCCCTTCGACCATCCGATAACACTTGAAGGGTTTCTGCCGATGCGATATTCCTCCATCTCCTCTATGATTGGATCTGGTCCGTTGATCTATTAGATCCAACGGTTTCTGTTCAACGATACTTCATTCTTTCGTTCGCCTCTTTACTTTGGTTTTTCACCGTTTCTTCATTGTTTACCATGGTTCTTGGGTTTTCTTCAAAGGTTTCTCGTCCTCGCTATTCCACTACACACTCCTCATGGCTTAACTCTATGAGTTCTTCACTCACGAAAGATTCAACCATTACTTTGGTTTTGCAATCGTTCAACGCACATGAAGATCCTCTGTCTCTTCTCCTCCTTTGTGTATTCGCCTCGAGTCTGCCTGCACACATATTTATACTGAATTCCAATTCAATCATCACTCATCATTCAACACTCGAAATACACATTCGAACTCAGAATTGAGTTGTTTGTATTAATAACCAAATATTTACATAAAAGACTCACTTTTGGCCTGATCTTCAATGTCAGTGGCCTCTGTTTCACACTCTGCCCATAGGCTTAAATCCCACACTCTAGCTTAACCAGCTAATTATCTAACTTTTCTAACTCTTATCTTTGCCTTTTAGGCTTACATTTATACAAAGGAATTCTAAAGCCAATTCTAGTTTAGATCCATAAATTCCTTAACAAAATTCCTAAATCTCTTTCTTGTTCCTAAAACTCCTCACTAATCCATAAATTCATGAACTGACTCCTAATCTAAGATTTACAATCAATTCTCAAATCCCTCAATATCTCAACTATCCTAAATCTCTCATGTTCTCCTATATTCAAGAACATTTACAATTATGCCTCACAATATTCAATTAGTTCCCTATTCTAGCTTCTCTCATTAAAATCACTCAAAACATTAATAATTACATTTAATTCACTCTTAGGAAACCAACTTCCTTGAAAACACAATCCCCCTATGTCTACTAAAATACAATGATTTTTCTTGGGATGAATGCTCCTGCATCAGACTCCCAAAGTAGAAAATTTTCATGATCTCCTAATCATGTGTCTTCATAAGTTGATAAAAAAAACCTCCAGGGTCCCAAACTTTAGTTTGTAGCTGCCTAAATGCTTTGTTCCTTTGCTGCTATTGTATGTCTGCTGTCTTCTACTTCATTTTCTTCTCTTCAATCAGTTTCAAATTCTGATTGATCATTCTTCCTGCTACTGTTAATCTCCTCCATATGGATTGTTTTATCATCAGCTGCCACATTTCTTCAATCTCTGTGTCTAGCACATCCTTGGTCTGGTCTATACTTTTCCACTTACTTCTATTTCTTTCTCTCTGCTTCAGGTTGTTGCTATTGTCCACTAACTCTTCAAACTGTTGTAGGTTACTTTCAATTTGTAGTTGCTGGTTCCTTACTTTTCCTTCTACTTTTGCTCTTGTTTTGACTCCTACACTTACTGCCTCCCTTTCATCCTTACCCTCTGTCAAGATTATCTTTGTCTGCACTGAATCCTGACTTTCCATCATTTTCTCCAACAATTGAACATCTCTGTTCCATGGATTAAATTCTTCCATATAATCTTCTTCTTCCATTTTTTATTTGGCTGCTCATCTGTGCCAAGTTTCCTCCAGCATCTGCAACTAAACCTGCACTCATCAAACACTTGTTAAAATAAAAATCATAAGGCTTCTGTGCCTTATCTCCCTTTGGCAACACATCAGTATGCTGCTATGATTTTTCCTCCTTTATCAGCACATCAGTATGCTGATTCTAATTCCCAATAGAATTCACGAGACTATTAGCTAGCATCTCCTCCATACCATCTGCTTCTATGACGTCTTTCTGCCCTTGTCCAATGTAGTGAACTCCTTCCTCTGTAATCACACTATCATACTCTAAATTTCCCAGCAAATACTCCAGCAATTCAAGTTCTCTGTGACACTTCATAAGTACTTCATCATTACTTATGTTTCCTGCATTTGTACAAAAACTATAAATCTGAAAATTACAAGGTTCAACAGTCTCAACTGTTGCTTCACATATCAGCTCTTCCGACTGAATTTCATCTCCTTCTTTCACAAGAAATTGTTCCTGTGTTGTCAGAGTTTCAAATATCAATGCATTATCAAATTCTTTTTGCTACAATACTTCACTGCTTCTCTCATTTAAGAGACATTCTCCATCATCCTTTACTTCAGAGTTTTTATCTTCAGAAAGATACTCTTCCATACTTTTGACAGCTTCAAAAGATTGCTCATCCTCTGTAAAACCTGTAATCACATCAAAATTATTAGTTTCAACAATACAAGGTTTTACCTTTTCCTGCTGGTTTGCATTTGTCCAACAGTTCAGAAAATCATCAATAATTCCTTCTTCTTCACCCAGAACTTCACCTTGTTCTGGTTCACAAATGGATACTTCCACTTCCAATTCAGCTTCTCTGAGTTCTTCAGATCTCAATTGAATACCCAGTACCTATTCGAGCTTTATCAGCTCTTCTGTTAATTGCCTATTCACCTGCTGACTTCTCTTCTTTTATAGTCTCCTTTGTAATTTATGCCACCTCACTGGCTTTTTGCTCAAGACCCAACCTAATCTCTGGTTTTCCTCGAGTATCATCATCAATACATTGAGTTGTTCTTTCATCTCTGCAATCTCTTTGTCAAGCTCCTCTTGACTCATCCTCTTGCCATTTGCCTTGGCATCCTCTTCCTTCATATTTCTTCTACTGTGGTCTTCTTCAGAACCTCTATGATGACTATTAGTAGCCATCTTCTTCTCTATCTTTGTGAGCTCCTCACTCACTTACTATGAGCTACATTAAAGCCTCTACAACAAAAAGTCCTCCCTGCTGCCACTTACCTCACCAAGCTCTCCTCACTCAGTCTTTTGGTAAGCATGGGTCCTCTATCTCGGAAACCTCCTTTGAGCACTCTTCTCTGCTCCTTTAGGCTTCAACTCATCTGCATCTTCTCAAGAACACAACTGTCCTCTTGTATTTCAATCACCATGAAATATTTGGTTCTGACTACTTCCTCTTTCACTTATAAAGTCTTACCAGCTTCCTTCATTACCTAGACAATTCTACCCATATCCTTTGTAGAATTACCTTTGTGAGCTGCAACAATACCTCTGTAGTAACAAGTCTCCTTCTTGCTACATATGCCTCACTAAGCTTCTCTCCTCTGAACTTAGACTTTTAGCATCCTTCTGGTTCTCTTCTCTGGAACCAATTGAGCACTCCTTGCTCTAGATTGCTACAACCTTCTCACCTCCTTATGTTGTCACCTGTGTGTCAATATAAAAAATCACAACTCTCTAGTATTCAAATCAAATTAAACAAAACATGTCATCTCACCTTCAAGATCTCTGCATGATCTTGTTCTACCATTTCCTGTACTTTGAATGGATTGTCCTTTGTCTTTTGCATCTGCAAGTTCTGCTCCACATCATCTCTGTGTGCCTACTATTTGTCAGATTAAAATCTGATCTCCCTTGCCTGCATACACATCTTAAAACACAACTCTGTTCTAAGTTCTTTTCTACAGAATTTCCTTATTCTGTTCTCCTATCAATTGTTTCAATCACAATTATGCTATGATACCAAATGACGTAGGGTTACCCCTGCTTTACCCACAGTATGCATGTGAAATGCATAAGCACACTTGTCCCAAGAATTTAACTCCCCAAGGAGTCAAATCTACAACCATAAATGGTTAAGGCCCCTTTTTATAGTCTCATGTGGAATAACTTATAGACTAACAAAGTCTATCATTCACCCACCTTTTCCTTTCTATCGGAAATTAATCACCCCGCATAAACCTTAGTTTAGACTTTAGCTTAACCCTTAGGCAATATCCACTTATCGGGACTTAAATCAACCCTCAAGCCTTCATTAACCCTTTAACCACACACACACACACACACACATATATCTATACATATTTCTATATAACCTTCCCTCTTTAACCATTGGTTACATATATTTATCGCATGAGATCTTTATATTCCTTCACAATGTTGGATTTACATATAAATTAATACGTAAACCTTTCGTCGGGGATATTTACTTTTATAACCCTTTTACAAAGAAAATACCCATAAAACATACCTTTTCGCTTTATACAGCCTCTGCACGTCTTTCGAGGTTCCACATTTATCACAATCGAGTATCGGCTCCTCCGCGGGTCACAATAATACACACCTCCTTCACATCCGATATGCGATTAAACTATCGGACTTCAATTATAACAAACACGCCCATATAACCCTGTCGGGTCCGCTTCACATCGCTTGTTGCATTTCCCGTCCAATCTCTGCATTACACAGAAAACACATGGAACCCCGCTCCAACGCTTAAGGCCGGAACTCAAATGGAATTGAGTCTGGCTCTATAACCTTTTGGTTCCGCGCCTTTCAGACCTTTTTGCTATAACTCCCGATCTCCGTTTCCCCGAAACGCCAATACTTCCGATCGTTCCGATCTCCGATCGCCGATCGACCTCATCGGCTTATTGGCGATATCGCAATATCGCTATCGGCTATGGTTATCGCACCGTCCTTTAGCTCCTAACCTTTGCGATATGTGACTACACCTCAACCGTCGATCAGGCTTGTGATTCGACGGTTGAAAATTAATCACATGATCACAATCGCTTATTCCCTTCGGCCATCCGACAACACTTGAGGGGTTTCTGCCGATGCGATATTCTTCCATCTCCTCTGCAATTGGATCTGGTCCATTGATCTATTAGATCCAACGGTTTCTATTCAACAATACTTCATTCTTTCGTCCGCCTCTTTACTTTGGTTTTTCACCATGTCTTCAATGTTTACCGTGGTTCCTGGGTTTTCTTCAAAGGTTTCTCTTCCTCTCTATTTCACTGCGCACTCCTCCTGGCTTAACTCTATGAGTTCTTCACTGACAAATGATTCAACCATTACTTTGGTTCTGCAATCCTTCAATGCCCATTAAGATCTTTTGTCTCTTCTCCTCCTCTGTGTATTCACCTCGACTCTGCTTGCACACATATTTATACTAAATTCCAATTCAATCATAACTCATCATTCAACACTCCAAATACACATTCGAACTCAGAATTGAGTTGTTTGTATTAATAACCAAATATTTACATAAAAGACTCACTGTTGGCCTAATATTCAATGTCAGTGGCCTCTGTTTCACACTCTGCCCGTAGGCTTAAATCCCACACTCTAGCTTAACCAGCTAATTATCTAACTTTTCTAACTCCTATCATTGCCTTTTAGGCTTACATTTATACAAAGGAATTCTAAAACCAATTCTGGTTTAGATCCATAAATTCCTTAACAAAATTGTTAAATCTCTTTCTTGTTCCTAAAACTCCTCACTAATCCATAAATTCATGAACTGACTCCTAATCTAATATTTACAATCAATTCTCAAATCCCTCAATCTCTCAACTATCCTAAATCTCTCATGTTCTCCTATATTCGAGAACATTTACAATTATGCCTCACAATATTCAATTAATTCCCTATTCTAGCTTCTCTCATTAAAATCACTCAAAACATTAATAATTACATTTAATTCACTCTTAGGAAACCAACTTCCTTGAAAACACAATACCCCTATGTCCACTAAAATACAATGATTTTTCTTGGGCTGAATGCTCGTGCATCACTTTCCCTGAGAGACAAACAATTCCCCATCACCTTGCCATACTTCCAACCCAAGGAAGTAGTACATGAGACCTATGTCCTTTATCTCAAACTCTCTTGCAAGGTCCTCCTTGTAAGATTTAATCATCTACTCATCACCAGTCAAGATCAATTCATCAACATATAAAACAATAATAAAAAATTTACCTTCTACCAAAATATGAAAGGGATTTTCATCTGCTTCACTTTTGGTGAATCCCAAATCAGTGAGATAGCTATCAATCCTTATGTACGAAGCACGAGGTGCTTTCTTGAGACCATACAACACTCACTTGAGTCTACACATATGAGACTCTCGATCAAAATTATCGAAGCCTTCTGGTTGCTCGATATACACCTCCTCCTCCATAACTCCATTGAGGAATGTTGTTTTCACATCCATCTGGTGGATCTTCCACCCCATATTTGTAGCCAAAGCAAGGATTGATATCATTGATGAGTACCTTTCTATAGGAGCAAAGGTATCCTCGCAGTCAATTCCCTCAACCTCAGAGTACCCATTGGCCACAAATCAGGCCTTTTACTTTTCTATGCTTCCATCTGCTACATGCTTCACTTTAAAGATCCATCTCGAACCCATAACTGATTTTTCTGCTAGTCTTGGGACCACTTCCCAATCACTATTGTTTGCAATGGATTTGTACTCCTCGACCATGGCATCAACCCATACCGGTTTTTCTATTGCTTCCTCAAAAGAGGATGGCTTAATCTCTACTAGCTCAGTCATTAGAGCCATGTAGCTAGTGTACCGATCTGGTGACCTTCTCCACCTATGCTAATTTGAAGGAGCACCCACATTCTCCCTTGCATCCTGCACAAGTCTCTTAGCTTCCTTGCTTCTATTCTTGTTTTCTCTAGATGATTCTGCTTGAGTGGCTATCTCCACTCTCTTCTCCTCAACTTGTGGCTACTCCACAACATATTGAGGCTCCTTCTTTGGAGCTAAAATCTCCTCCTCTAATGGGATCTGAAGCTCCCTCTCAAGAGAGAATCACATGGCTTTGTCTTCATCAAATTTGACATCCCTTCATACAACTATCATTCTGAGGGATGGAAAGTACACATGGTAGTTGTGGGGATTTTCTATGTAACCCACAAAGACCCCCAACTCTATTGTCGGCTCTAACTTCTTCCTTGATTGTTTAGAGACATGGCAGTAAACAAAGATGGAAAAAATCTTGAAGTGTGAAACATCCAGTGTCCTCCCTGAGAAATCCTCCTCCAGTGTGATCATGCCAAGAATTCGATGAGGACTCCTATTCTACAAATAGACTGTTGTGTTGCATGCTTCAACCCAAAAGTGTAGAGGTAGGACTTGGTCATGCAACATCATCCGTGTTGCTCCAACAATTCTATTGTTCTTCCTCTTAGCCACCCCATTCTATTGTGGGTTATGGGGTGTTGTCAACTCTCATTGAATGCCTTCTTTTGCATAGAAATTTTTAAACTCATTCGAAACGTACTCACCTCCATTATCACTCCTGAGAGCCTTCACTTTCTTGCATGTTTCTTTCTCCACGAGTGCCTTGAACTCTAAGAACTTGGAGAAAGTATCATCCTTCTTCCGCATGAAGAAGATACAACACTTCCGCAAGAAGTCATCAACAAAGATGACAAAATATTTGTGCCTGGGAGTGGAGGCTATCGAGAAAGGTCCACAAACATCAGAGTGGATCCTTTCAAGGACTACATGTGCTATGCTATCCCGATCATGAAAAGTGGTTTTTTGTACTTCCCCAAGATACACCCTTTGCATGTATCCTGCTGCTCTAGTGGTCCTTTGGGGAGGCCTGTGGTAATATGATGCATCATCTTCAAAGCGCCATGATGCAAGTGGCTAAATATTCTATGCTAAATTCCACCGACATCGCGACTCTACATCTTCTCCACCTTTGTGATCAATGCAACACAATCCTCCACATCTAGATTTTAGAGGTTCTTCACACGAACCCCCATATGCTTCACCTGTCTCATGGCTATGTGTCTCAGGAATGCCTTTACTTTGATGCAGATCACATCGTAACCATAGTATTCCAAAACTGCAAAAGAGACAAGATTCTTCTTTAGACTTGGAACAAACATCACATCCTTGAGTCTAAGAGTAGAGTCTGACTCCCTCTGAAAGGCGACTATACCAATCTTGGTTGCATTGTATCTTCCACCACGTCGCATCTCAATGTGTATATGGAGATCCTTCTCCTCCAAATCACTAAAAAAAATATTTGTTCCGTGTCATATGGAACGAGGCACTGTTGTCCAGGTACCACACACTTCCCATCATGGTGATGGTCATGCATGTATTGAGAGTAAAATCAAGCTCGAACTATGAAGCCAAAGCTTCACTTGTCGCTACTCCTGAGGTCTTATTGCTTGTCTTCTTATGTAGACACTTTGTGGCATAGTTCCCAAATTCATGATAGTGAAAGCACTTGATTCTGTACAAGTCTTTCTTCTTGCCCCCCTGACAAGATTCTTCGTTGGATTAGGATTTCTTTCCTTTCCCTTTCTTTTCCTTTCTAACCAAGACATAGTTCTCCTCATCCTTGCCCTTGGATGATGCTTGTCTCTGGTATTCTGCCTGATTTCCTCCTGTACCAAATCAGACCATAGGCATTCCCAATTTGGTATTTTCTCCCTCCCATTCACCGAATCTTGGTAGTTGTGCTAGCTCTTGGGAAGGCTTAGAAGGGCTAGGCTCACTAAATCATCCTCTTCTACAGTAACACGAACTTGACCAAGCTCATCACAACATTGTGTGAACCTGCTCAAGTACTGTGGAATGGTCTTGTTCCTCTGCATCTTGATATTTCAGAGCTTTTTCTTGAGTGCCAATTTCCTGTGGTCACTACTATTTTAGAACAAATTTGTCAGTGCTTGCCACATTGCATATGGAGTCTCTTTCCCATGGATATTTGAGACAATATGGTCTCATACTCCCTCTAATATGACTCTCCTCACCTTGGCTACACTTCTTCCATTATGTTAGATTCTTAGCATTAGATGTTATTGGTTTCAGAATATCATTATAAATAAATTCCTTTAACCCATTATCCTCTAATACTACCTCCATAAGGTCCTTCCATGCAACATAATTTGAGCTTCCCTTAAGGGCATACTCAAGCCTTAGTCCATTGAAAGCCATCTTCTTAGTCCCGAAGAAAACCTACAACACTGATCTGCAAATTCGAACCTCGTGCAATGACAACTTTGAAATCTTTGTTGTACAGTGATTCTATCTCTAATACCATGTAGAAATTAATGTGTAGATTCAATATTGCTCATGAAATTTACTAAATCACAAGACTTGAAGTTATTCTATTGATCTGTGGAAGTTAAATCACCATCTAGAACACAAATCATAGATATGCGAAAGGAACCATCACACATGCATAGAAATTTATTTAGGGGAAACAATTGCTCAAAACCCCTTAGTATCTATAAATCATTAATCAAATAATAGAGATGAAATACATATGTTTTCTCAAGCTTGAGCACACCTTGCAAGTGTATAGTCTATCCCTTTTCCTGACTGATTGAATTTGGCCAACATAACCAATTTTTAGGCCCTCCCAGCTCCTATTTCCTTGTGTTATTTCATTGGGAAATTGGCCCCTATTATTTAGGAATTTCCCATTATTTAATTGTGCAATTCCCCAGTGTCCTTCCTCTGACTACATGCACCACCTGTACACATTAGAATATGCTACAATTGATAATACATTTCCTTGGAATCTCCATCTGAAATAAGTAACTCAAATTGTCTTCATACAACAATTATTTTGGGTTGATTGATCACTTAACTAGTTGATCACTGAGTGTGGTTGAAGTTCCACTTCCACAACTTGACCTCCAGTATTTCTTCTAATAGTTAGAACTAGTTACACTGATAATAACTCAAATTAACTAACATAGATTGCTACAAATCTACAATCAAAAATACTAAACAGAACTCAAGCTTCCCCAACTCGAATTAACTGAGTGACAAGTGTTGTATCACCTCAGTTAACTACCTCCAAGATTTCTGCCAAAATATAAATTCGAAATTTCTCTAATTTGACCAAGGCAAAGTCAAACTGATATTTTTTTGTTGCATTTTGAACACGAGCATAAGGTTCGAGTAGCATGGACATCTCAAATAATCATGGTAAACCAAGAAGAAGAGCTGAAGATACTCCAAAAAAACAAAAGGAGAGATGGACTCCCAAAATAATATAATTATATTATGAAAAATGGAACATGTTAATTAATAGAGTTACTTCAAAACAAGTCCTTATAGAATCAAAGTGGTTTTACAAGCTAAAATTTAATGTTGATGGTAGCATAGACAAATATAAGACAAGATTTGTTGCAAATAGTTACTCAAAACAAACTTATAAAATATGAAGATACTTTTGCAACAATATCAAAATTAAACAAAATTAGAATCATGATCATAACATTGATTACAAAATATAATTAAAAGCTACCAATTAGATGTAAAATTAAATTTTCTAAATTAAAATTAAAAAAAAGAAAAGAGATTTACCTTATTCAACTAGGTGACTTTGTGAAACAAGGTAAAGAACATCTTTTCTACATATTGAAGAAACTTTATATAAATTTAGAAAAGCCCTCAAAGCATGGTGTGAGAAAATAGACGGCTTCTTCAATGAACAAAATTTTATAAAAAATAAAAAATGAACATATGATATTAATTTTTTTTTTTTACCTTCGTATGATTTTTAATTTCAAATCATAAACATGCATCATATCTTTAAATACGAAAAGTAAACACAGTTTTAAAGAGAATCGATGAGAAAGAGAGACAGATAGGTCGTGTGATCAACCAAAAACAGAGACAGATACCTAGGTTCTGAAAGGGATTCTCGCTGAGCGAGAACTTGCTATTGCGAAAACACGTAGAAAATGAAATTGACTGGTGCATTAAAAGTAAAATGTAACCCAATTTGAACACAGAAGAGGAAAGCAACACAAAATTTTACACACATAAATAATATGAGTTATTACTCTTTGATTAATGATACAAATTTGTTTTCCACATACAATTATCTATAAAGTAGATAATTCAAGTTATAAGGCTCACTTAATTCAATTTGACTTATTACAAGAAATTTAAAATGGTTATTTATGTTTTTCAGCTATTTACTCAATTAAAATTATAATTATCGATTTCGAATCCGATTCAATTCGGTACTGAAAAAAAAAAAGTGTGTAGAATTCAATTCAGTAAAAATTCGAGAATATACATCTGATAAAAGTAATATAATATTAATTTTTTCAAAATTTTAAAAAATCGAAATGAATTTTTAAGAGAACCAGCCAATACCCTTTTTACTTATTTTGATTATTAATCTTGTTTGAATTTAAAATGACCCAAAAAAATAAAATGCATCAAATTTACAGTATTAAAGATTCTAGAAACATATAAGTAAAATCTAATGGTATGAACAAAAAAACTTAAACTAAATGTAATGTAAAAAAATGAAATGCTAGATATTAAAAATAAATTTCCATTATTCTCCGTCTAGTAAAAAATATATATCTCAATCCATATGACTTTGAGATCCAAATTTATTAACCTTTTAATTGAATTAAGCAATAGACCGCAATTCCTATAATAGCTACTATCCAACCTGAGATCCAAATATATTTTAACTTTGATAATTTTTTATAAAACCTAACCTTCTCTGTTATTTCTTTTAAAAGAAAGTCTTAAATTGCTAACATTTTGTAACTATAAATTTTTAAATATAAAAGTGTAAAAATTCATCGGACATGATGCTCTGAATGGACGGGATGGATCTTTAAATGGAATATATTATAACCGGGCTGGTTGTTCATCGATCTTGGAAGATTCACACTCCGTTTCAGAGCGTCGTGCCCCCCTGCTGAACCTCGTTGCTCAGAATCTCTATTGCTAATTATTTGATTAAGGAAATGTAGGGTACACATTTTGTCATTGGTACAGTCCATATCTCTCTCAAAATTCTTTTACATATCCAAGAAGCCTGAATAATTAAATATTAGTTAACAGGAAAATGAATATTCCAAAATTGACTTTTACACATTTTGATGGTTTATTATTTATTATAAACGTGTCATGGATCACTAAACTGGATGACAAATTAATAATATCTCAAAGCCTAGAAATTCACATTGAGCATATACTAGGAATACTAAGTACGGAAAATTTCATGCGCATGATGAAATATTTCTCTACACAATCGTCCTTGTGTAGAGTGTACGAATTGATATCAGCTTCTTCCCCATATCTGCATTCCACAATGAAAACTTTGTACCATGCATAGTATAAATTTGTTTTCGCAATAAAAGCCACTTTCACATATGTGTTGTCGACACAATGAAGGGTTTATTAACCTTTTTCGACACAATGAAAGCTTATCCACATTGTGCATTACAATGGTGCAATGAAAGCTTCCCACCCATTTTTATGGTTACTTTTCTTCCTTTTCCCATTTTTATGATTACTTTTCACGGACTAGGTAATTCTTTCTTCATTTCCATGCCTCTTGAAACACGGTATCTTGTAATCTCGTCATTTTCATGTTCCATGATCGTTACTTTTCTTCCTTTTTCCCATTTTTATGATCACTTTTCACGGACTAGGTAATTCTTTCTTCATTTCCATGCCTCTTGAAACACGGTATCTTGTAATCTCGTCATTTTCATGTTCCATGATCACAATTTTCCTTTTGGTGGTTTCTTATAAATGTGTCATGGATCTTGAAACTAGACAACAAATCAATAATAGTAGATTTTTGTGCACAATATTGTTGATAGGAAAGTTTTCGTAAACCAAGTAATACTTTTTCTAATTCCATGCTTTTTAGAACACAATATATTGTAGTTCTATCATTTGCATGTATGATGGCAATTTTCCATGCAAATCATACAATAAATAATAATTCCATCCATATTTATGGAGTTGTAATTGGAGTAGTCAATTTTATGTTATATGTTATAATTGTTTAAAGTTATGCAGAGTGTGGAAAAAAGGTTTAATTATGCTTCTTCATTTTCTTTGCACTTCTGTACTCTGCACATGCGGCCACCCAACTATGTTTTTTAGGATTATAATGAAATATTCATATTTTTTAATACATTGTGCGAAATACATAGTTGTGGATCCATACATTGTGCAAAGACAGGAAACTCATATTGAACAAATATTGATCAATATTACATATCATTTTATTTGTGTGGAGGGGAATATGTGCGAAGGTGGAGGTTTGTATATTAAGCGAAGCTCGGAAATTCATATAGAGAATATACTAAAGAACACTGAGGTCAGAAAATTTTATGTGCACAATGAAATCTTTGTTTGGAAAATATTCATTGTGTCGAGTCTTGAGATTCCTATCAAGTAAATACCGAGAAATATTATATATCAGTTTATTTTGCATCTCCGCATTCCTCACAGTGAAATCCTCCTCTACACTGAAGCTTTATTTGCATTGGTGCAATCTATATCTCTGTTGGCATTGTTTTATGCATCCAAGAAGCCTAAATAATTAAATACTAGTTAATACGAAAATGAATATTCCAAGATTGACTTTTTACCATTTGATGGTTTACTATAAATGTGCCATGTATCTCTAAATTGAATGATAAATCAATAATAGATGATTTGTCTGAACAACATTCTTGATAGGAAGTATAGAGATGCAGAAAAAATCTTTCATTATTCTTCTTTTGTATCTATGCACAACCACATATCTAAACCCAGAGCCATTGGAAAAGGTACAAGTATTTGCAACTCCACATCTCTATTATGTGTTTTGCACGTTCCTCTGTACACCCTTATTTCGCACTCGATATACATGTAACTAAAAATTTTGTTGTTCTATTTACTAGACAGTTTGAAAAATGTTATATGTTTCAATTGTTTAAATTTATATGGAATATGAATATGTTACATGTTTTAATTGTGCTTTCTTCGCACTTCTACATCTCTACATCTAGAGCATTACAATTGTAAGATCACAAATGTAGATGTGCAGAAGATTTTTCTAGACAAAAAAAATGATTTAGAGCATTGGAACATTGCAGAAGAAAGCTTTTGTTCCTTTCTTTGCACTCTGGTTTAAGCCAAATGATGGTTGTTCTGTGAAACAATTAATAAGCCTTGTAGTAGTAAACTAGTTCCACAAGCCTTTTCAACAATTCAATTTTATTTGAAATAAATCTTATTATCTAGAGACCGAACGACGCCATTTACATCATCCATGGCTATTCACAATTGTGGTTCATTCTACATGGTGATGGCAGATATTTTTATGCATATACGAAAACTAAATTATTTAAAGAGTAAATTTGCATAATTCTATTGACCTGTTATAAAGCAGAGACACTTTCTAAAATCACATTTGACCATTGAAAGAACATTGTTATAAATTTCAAAAAATGTTATATGGTATATGGAGTGCAGAGATACAATAAAAAGCTTTCACTATGCTTTTTTCCTACCTAGGCAAAATCACACCTTCGCAGTTAGAGCTTCCTGCAAAGGTACGAACTTTCTAAATAAAAGTTTATGTTGTTTGTTTCACATGACCATTGTCCCACATAACATTTATTCATTACACGCAATTGCGCACATGCAGAGTACACAAATGTTATATGTGTTAAGTGTGCTTTCTTTGCAACTCTATCACATACAAATGTAAGCAGACCATAAAAGCTTCATCTAGTTGCTAGCTAAGTTTGTTTAAATTTGTTCTTCACAAATTAGGGTATTCGGTTTTCCCATACGAGTAGTTAGTCCCTAGGGAACCAACTAACAATGCGAGCTATGAATACACGCGTCTTTGGAATCTAGGATATGACAATTATCTCACTTGGGAAGTGTCACGTATCCCCAAAGTCCCTTCCTCTAACTGGATCCAAAAATTTCATCAAAGATTACATACCCCAAACTTAAAGGGAAACTAAGTACACAATGAAATATTTTTCCACATATTTGCATTTGGCACAATGTAAGCTAAACCCTTATCAACTAAACATAGAATAAATGTGAATAAAACACACAACAATGTTGTATACAAAGACACTGGATATTGGAAGCAATCAAATCAATAGATTGATTTCATTCCAGACTATGACTAATACCTTTGTCTAGGAGCAAAGGTATTAGGAACTCTTCCTTTGCCAGGATGCTGCTCAACCTTTAATTTAGAGATTTCAGAGGCTAATGACTCTATCATCTTGGTCATTTTATCTATCTTGGGATCTGAAGATGATGAAGATTCGCCTCTCTGTCTCCTTCTATCAACATTTCCCTTGAGCTTCTCTACAGCCATGATGTTTGATCCTACTTACAAGGCTACATCCTGCATATTAGCCAAAGTAGCACATCGCCTCTCCCTCAATAGTAGACAGAAGTCAGAATCAAAGGCACTGGCATAGGTGATTTTAGCAGAGGTAGTAGTGGGTTTTACTTCAGCTGGTATCTTGCTGTACATGCGGTTAAACCTCTTATTAAAATCAGACAACAACTCACCATTTTCCCTCTTTAAGTTCCCAAACTCTGTGTGGTAGTAGAGTAGATCTTTCTTATCCCCCCAATGCTTTAGGAATGCATCATCCAAAGCCTCAATATCTGCTATCCTTGGGGTCAGTTCTCTGAACCATTTTCTAGCCTCTCCATCTAGACTTTGGACAAAGACTCTCATCCATACGTCATCTTCACTAATGTCTAGGTTATCAACATAGCTATAGAATGATTCAAGATGTTCCTTAGCTGAAACACCTTCAGTCCCAGTGAACTTAGGCCTATCCTTATGATATTCTCCAGTAGGCATGGCATTCAAAGGAGTGGGCAGTACTAGAGGTCCATACCTAGCAGCTATGATTCTTTCCATTTTGGTAGGTGCTTGTGGGCCTTCCATAGCTGTGGTGGCTATAAGGGTACTGGAAGTCTGAATGACAGAGGGCCGAGGAGTGAATGATAAGACTAAAGGGGTATGAGGGAAAGGAGGAGAGGTTTCATTTGGGCTTGCAACAAAAGGAGAACCTAAAGAATAAGGAGCTCTATGAATTTGTGAGATTTTTTCTTCACTGCTAGTATTAGATGTTATACTCTCAACATGTATTTGTTCTATTACAGGATTTTCTTGAAGAGATATAGAATATTGTTTAGAGCTACCTAAACCTGATGCTCCTTTCTGCAATGCCTTTCTTTCTTTGATGATTTTTTCAGGGTCAGATACTGGGTCAGCTTGTGGCTTCTAAGGATTTCTCTGAGTATGCCTCACAAACTGAGCCAAAACTATCAAGTGTAGTTGCCAAGAGGTTTGTCCTCTAGTAGAGCCGCTAGATAGATGATTACCACTGAAAAAGTGCCCAGACTTTGTCTATCATCAAAGCTAGATATGTGTCGTCTCCCAGGGAAGCTGAGCTTTAGTCTCCTCTCCCCGGCAATGATGCTAATTATGTTATCACTACAGGAAGATCTCCTAGGTTGTAGCTCGGAGATGCCTGGTAACATATAAATCTTCAATATTGTACTCTAAACTATTGGAATGGATGATGGTTTGGATCAAGTTAGATGCCTGTTTCAACTCTGTTTTCACTCAAGACATGCATGAACACCCTCAGCTTTACAAGTCTTTAGACCACTAATGCTCAATAGTTTATAGATTCAATGGATAGATGGAGAATACTGACTGTACCAACAGATGCATATATAAACACATATGAATGGCTAGCTACAGGAAGTTAATGAAGTTTGCGAATCTAATTTATCAACCCAAAGATAAGATGACAGTTATTTGGCATTAGACACAAGAGAAAACATGAATAACCTATTCAAGTGCAAGCTTAGAATAGAAGAGAAATTGGGAATTGAACATGTAACAACAAAAGAAGCTTATATTATTGGAATGAAGATGAGAAGCTAGAGGAGCAGAGTATCCACAGTCTCCAAAAGTTGAACCCATCATACTTCTAACTTTCAGCCATTTATAGGCTTTTTTACAATGCTCCTGAGCTCTCAAAGGCTCGAAGTGTCTTAATCTATCCTTTATGTCTTTTCAACGACTTGATGCCATGACTAGACACGCATGAGCTCGGAGGTTTCTTTTCTAACAGCAGAGTAAAAGCATTCTAGTAATTTGTTGCGCTGTCAGGGAGCGTTCGTGCTAGCGATGCTCCATGATCACTTCCGTTGGTTTTGGCAACATCGTGCTGTGGCTTTTTATCCCTCCTCTGTCTCCCGGCCTTTGTTTGGATGAGTGCATCGAGAATTTGAAATCCTTTAAATGGCCGCTTTCTATTAACACAGAGAAATGCTGCAACACTGTAAAATTCCACCAAAGCACAGTTCATTTCGGACTTCAAAAGCCCTCAAATATGGTCTATTCCTCTATCGGGTCCGCCCTCAATCGCTATCGCAAGTCACTTTGGCTTTGTTTCCAAGGTTTCCTTTCGTATTTTGAAATACGTTAAAAAACACTAAAAATCCTGAAAAAATGGCTTTGGCAGATTTGAAATATTATATATTTTCATTCCTGAACCCCTTCGGGTCCGGGTTTTATCGCATCGGCATTGTCCCTTTATATTTTGTTAAATAACAAAATATGTGAAAATACATTAACAAATGCCTTTCGGTGGATCTGAAAATCTATGCAATAATGCCTATATAGCCATCGGGTTCGGCTAATCGCATCGCACATATACATGTATAAAGGCCCTGCTCCATAATGTTTCCCCGATTGCGATCCGCTGATGCGATTGATCGCAATCACATATCGCTCATGCCCCGGGCCAATGGTGAGCGCTCTGTTGTGTTCTCCGATAGCGATCTTGCGATGCAACGTGGGCCATCGATCTGTGTGCTTGATCGACGGTCCTAGTTGACTCCGCCGGTCGCCATCATAAGTTTCATATGGTTCACCCTCAATCCGTCGATTGCCACCACCGATTGCGACTCGCAGATCAGATCTAGACCGTTGATCACCCAGATCTGACGGCTGCTATGCATTTCACTGTTTAGACCTCCTATACTCAGCTTTTTCATTGTTTCCTTGGATTTTTGCCTCCCGATAATGTTTTTCCGCCATTCTAAGGGTTCTTCTCCTGCAATGGTTTTGATCTTTGGCATGATTTTACTAGCTTTTGAAGACTTAGAGAGCATATTTGGATCCATTTGGATCAGGACCCGATGCAATTATAGATGCGAGAGTAATATTTTGAAGTCTAGCTTATGGCCAAAGTGTAGCAAAGGAGATGTGGCCATTGGAGCTGAAGCATGGGACATTTCTGCTAAAAATACAAGCACTGCACCTCAAGGGCTAACAAGCCCTTTGGGGTGAGATGGACAGCCAACTTCCTAGGGTCGCGACTTGGTCATATTATCTTCATTTGACACGCATGATAACCCGTTGGAAAGATCTCTCCGAGGAATACGATGGAAAATACGATTCTAGGCAAGAAGTCACTAGCGGTATATTGCCAAAAATATGTCATTTAGGGCCTCAAAACGGCTCTAGAAGTTTAGGACCCGAAAAACTGCTAAAAATAGTAAATTGTGCTACAATTAAGGAAACTGAAAAACTGAAAGAAACAATGGTGGGGGTCCAAGTGGAATTGGCGGGTGGCCACCAATATCCACCTAGATCAAAAACATGCTTGCAACAACAAATTTGATTAAAGAGGATGAAGACATGTACCAACCAACTATGTCAGCAAAGAAAGATGAAGGAAGCAAATCTCTCTTAAAACAATAGTATGAAAATGGTTATTTTTATGATCTTTTATATAAATATAACATTGCTTTAAATTGTGCAGATATTGACAACCAAGGAGAAGCAATAAAAGAAGAAATTGCAAGCATTAAGGACAAATATAAGTCACAAGAACCTGCAGCAATATTGAATATAAAGAAAGTTAACCCGCAATCAAGAAAGGAGAAGCTCCATCATTATTTTATGGCAAGAAAGGTTAATATGAAATTGCATCTACAAATGAACAAGCATAGACCCTTTATCAAGTAGGAAAAAATGAAAGGTGTTATTAGATCGTGTGTTGTAGAAAATCCATATTATGTTGTAAGCCTAGCTGAGATTTTGACCAATAGGCATGTCAATTAAGAGTATGTTTATGTCTTATGAATTCAGCTATAGGGTATTTTGTGTGTTTGTCATTTGGTTGGAATTAAGGGGGAGTGTTGGAAAACATTAATTCCAACCAGCCAACCTTCCGCATTAATTGTATTAGTTAGGAAGTCTTCTCGAGAGTTTAGGAGGTTGTATCGCAGCTTTTGGAGACCACAGATAGCTTCCCGAAGAAGCCATTGTCACTGAAAATCTAGAAGCTTCATCATGATGTGTAAAATTATTTCTTCGGGAATGTAAATTCAGAGTTTGTGGTGTGATCTGCATTCTCTGATATGGTAACAGAGGTTAGGTGATCTGTACGTAGTGGATGAGGAAGATTGCAGCCTATGGAAGTGTTGTCAGACTTCTAGAAGTGCCTGGTGTGTGTGTGAATATTGGTGAGGTTGTTTTGTGCCTGCTGACCCCCAAATTCGTCTAATGTAATAAAGAACTAGAGATTTCCACCGAGTGTTTTGTTTGTTGCAATGTTGTGTGTGGAAGAGTTGTGAGAGAGCCTGCTGTGTGCGTTGTTTAGGATTTGTGTGGACAACTCGTTGTGCAGAGAGCATGAGATAGTGTGAAGTTGCTTGTTGTGTTGAGTGTGCAGAGAGCGTGATCTCTTGCTGCTGTGGGAAAGCGGGATAATCACACTAAGATGTGTGGAGCCCTGAGAGCTGGTTGAAGAGAGGCACGAACTCTCGACCTCAACAGAGAGCCACTCATATTATTTTTACCAAGCTATTGTGGAGATATTGCAAGCCAAAGTATAGGTTGTTATTGTAACTGTTTCAATTGATATTGTATAATGTCGGCAAGGAATATTTGAGCTGGAGATGACGGGATGAAGCTGTTGGACTCGGTGAAAAATAATTAAGAGCATGGACCTAGAGATCGTTATTAGATTGATGTGGATCGCTGAATCAGTCTAACAGTTGCGGACTGGAAATAAGAGTGATTCTGGATGCCAATGAAAACTTCAATTCGCCAACGAATAGGGTTGAACTTGTATTGTCGTGGAGTTTCCTGCTTGAAGCGACCAACTATTGTGTGGAGATGTTGTCAACGTGAAGTTGAAGTGCAATCATGATGTGCCGAGTGTGAAGGAGCTTGGAGGCCGAGGAGCGTTGAGAAAGAACTCACAACATGTGGACAAGCGTGGTGGTAATTGAAGCTTGTTGAATTTTCATTAAAGACAGTGTAAAGTTCTTAAAATCTAGCAAGTGTTTTCGAATGTTCCTTTTTAGCAGTGTTGCATGGAAATAAAAAGGAAGGAGGGTCCATTTAAATAAAAGAAAAGAATTTAATATATTCACACAATGTAATTAAAGTTGTGAAAGAACCTTGCGTTAAAATAATTTAGAGACTTTTGACTATTTTTTTAAGTGGGTTTATTAAAAAAAGTGCTTTTATATATGGGGAGATATTTATGTTATTCCTTTCAAAGTAAAATATATATAAAATGGGTTTGTGTACCATGAATGTCTCATGGTGTAAATTGAGAATCTTAAGGCATGATTTAATACGTGATTTAATGGGATATCTGAGTTTGTTATTATGGCTGTTGAGAATGCTCATTAAGATTTGGCTATGTGGTAGACCGATGAGCAATGGGTCAGTAAAAGAGACTCAAAAAGTTCCGAAGAGAAATAAAAAATATTAAGAGAGAGAATAAAAGGAAGAGGAAGAATATCAAAGATGAGATAAAAATCTGAACCATCTCGAAGAATTTGAAGACATTGATGTAATATTGAAGCGATTAATGCCAGTTTTGTCTACTTTATCAAAAATTTTAAGCTTTCGGAAATTAAAATTGAAGGATTGCTTGGTTTAGTAGATTTATGGAAATTTGTCCTAGAAACTTCTATGAATTTTGATGATAAGTGTAGAAGTGTAGTAGCATTACTTCTCATTATATCAGCTTGATGAAAACATTTTGTCTAGTATTTTGCATGAATTTGGTGAAATATATAATGCAAAAATAATTTGGGATGTCCTTGAAATGAAGTAAAGTGTGGAGGGGAGTGAGAAAGTTGAAGACGATGAAACTGGTGGTGTTAAAAATGGTGATTTTGTTGAAAGCATCATAATTAGGATCAAGACTAAAAGTATGTCTGTAGTTGACAATAGAGTAGCATGTGTTAGTGATGAAACTCCCTGTGAGGTAGACATGTATGAAGTAAAATTTGATGAGAATTATGTATCCCACGAAGAGTGGTTCAATCTCATGCAAGAAAAGCATCTTATTGATGACTATTGTTTGGTGAGAAAAGTTGCCTACCTCCATACATAAATCAAATGCAGGACACCCTGTTTGCAACAACAAAGTTGATTAAAGTGGTTGAAGACATGTATCAACCAACTATGTCAGCAAAGAAAGAGGAGGGAAGCAAAGCTCTCTTAAAAGAGCAGCATGACAATGGTTCCTTTTGTGATATTTTATATAAATCTAACATTCCTTTTGCAGATATTGACAGCCAAGAAGAAGTAATGAAATAAGAAATTGCAAGCATTAAGGACAAGTATAAGGGGCAAGAACCTACAACAATATTGAATACAAAGAATGTTAACCTGTAATCAAGAAAGGAGAAGATCCATCATTATTTTATGGAAAGAAAGGTGAAAATGGAATTGCATCAAAAAATGAACAAGCATGGACCCTTTAGCAAGAAGGAAAAAATGAAAGATGTGTTATCAAATCATGTGTTGTAGAAAATCCAAATCATATTGTAAGCCTGATTGAGACTTAGACCAGTAGGCATGTCAATTAAGAGTATGTTTGCGTCTTATGAATTGTGCTACTGGGTATTTTCTGTGTTTGTTATGTGGTTGGAATTAAGTGGGAGTGTTGGAAAACATTAATGCCATCCAACCAACCTTCTGCATTAATTGTATTGTGTATGAATTTTTCTCGAGAGTTCATGAGGATGTCTCACGGCTTTTGGATACTTCAAATAGCTTCCCGAAGAAGCCACTGTCACCGAAAATCTAGAAGCTTCATCATGATGTATAAAAATATTTCTTTGGCAATGTAAATTCAGAGTTTTTGGTGTGATCTGCATTCTCTGATATGGTATTAGAGCTTATGTGAGTTGTGCGTGGTGGTTGAGGAATATTGTAGCATTTGGAAGTGCTGTCGGACTTCCAGAAGTGCCTTGTGTGTGTGAAGATTAGTGAGGGTGTTTTGTGCCTATTAACCATCAGATTGGTCTACTACGGTGAAGAACTAGAGACTTCTGCCGAGTCTTTTGTTTGTTGCAATGTTGTGTGTGGAAGAGATGTGAGAGAGCCCACTATGAAGAGAGCATGAAACAATGTGAATTTATTTGTTGTTTTGAGTGTGCGAGAGCGTCAGATCTTGTTGTTATGGGAAAGCGACATAGTCACACTAAGCTGTGTGGAGCCCTAAGAGGTGGTTGAAGAGAGGCACTAACTCTCGACCTCAACAGAGAGCCGCTGCTATTGTATTTAATGAGCTATCATGGAGATCTTGCAATCTAGAGTACATGATTTTGTGTTAAGTGTTTGAATTGATATTGTATAGAACTGGCAAGGGAGATTTGAGCTGGAGCCGGCGGGACGAAGCTATTGGACTCGATGAAATATAATTGAGAGCACGCACCTGGAGATCGTTGTTCGATCACTGTGGATCGCTGAATTAGTCTAACAATTGTGGATTGGGAAGAAGAGTGATTCTGAAGGCCAGTGAAAACTTCAATTCCCCAACGAAGAGGGTTGAACTTGTACCATCGTGGAGTTTTGTGTTTGAAGTGGCCCACCGCTATGTGGAGATGTTGTCAACGTGAAGTTGAAGTGAAATAACGATGTGCCAAGCGTGAAGGAGCTTGGAGGCCAAGGAGCATTGAGAAAAAACTCACAACCTGTGGACAACATGGCCGTAGTTGAAGCTCGTTGAATTTTCTTTAAAGATAGTGTAAAGTTCTTTAAACCTAGTGAGTGTTTTCAAATGTTCTTTTTCAGTAGCGTTGCATGGAAACAAAAAGGGAGGAGGGTCCATTTAAATAAAAGAAAAGAATTTAATATATTCACACAATGTAATTAAAGTTGTGAAAGCACCTTGCTTTAAAATAATTTGGAGACTTTTGAGTGTTTTTTTAAAGTTGGTTTATTAAAAAAAAGTGCTTTTATATATGGGGAGATATTTGTATTATTCCGTTCAAAGGGATATATATATATATATATAATGGGTTTTGTACCATGAATGTCTCATGGTGTAAAGTGAGAATCTTAAGGCATGATTTAATGCGTGATTGATTGGGCTATCTGAGTTTCTTATTTTGGTTGTTGAGAACGCTTATAAAGATTTGGCTATGTTGTAGAGCAACGAGCAATGGGTCAGTAAAAGAGACTCAAAGAGTTTCGAAGAGAACTAAAAAATATTAAGAGAGATAATCAAATAGCAGAGGCAAAATATGAAATACTAGATAAAAATTTGAACCAACTCAAAGAATTTGAAGACATTGATGCAATATTGAAGCGACTAATGCCAGTGCTGCCTACTTTCATAGTTAAAAATTTTAATCTTGGGAAATTAAAATGCAAGGATTGCTGGATTCAATAGATTTATGGAAATTTGTCCTAGAAACTTCTATGAATTTTGATGATAAGTGTAGAAGTGCAGTAGCATTATTTCTCATTATATCAGTTCTAGATGAAAACATTTTGTCTAGTATTTTGCATGAATTTGGTGAATACATAATACAAAAATATTTTGAGATGTTCTTGAAATGAAGTATAGTATGGAGGGGAGTGAGAAAGTTGAAGATGATGAAAGTGGTGGTGTTAAAAATGGTGATTGTGTTGAAAGCATCATAATTGGGATCAAGACTGAAAGTATGTCTGTAGTTGACAATAGAGTAGCATGTGATAGTGATGAAACTCCCTGTGATGCAGAGACATATGAAGTGAAATTTGATGAGAATTATGTATCCCATGAAGAGTGGTTCAATCTTATGCAAGAAAAGCATCTTATTGATGAGTTGTTGTTCGGTGAGAAGAGTTGCCTACCTCCGTGCACAAATCAAATGCAAGACATGTTTGCAACAACAAAGTTGATTAAAGAAGCTGAAGACATGTATCAACCAACTATGTTAGCAAAGAAAGATGAAAGAAGCAAAGATCTCTTAAAAGAGCAGGATGACAATGGTTATTTTTATGATATTTTATATAAATCTAACATTTCTTTTAAGTGTGCAAATATTGACAGCCAAGAAGAAGCAATAAAAGAAGAAATTGCAAGCATTAAGGACAAGTATAAGTCCCAAGAACCTACAACAATATTGAATATAAAGAATTTTAACTCGCAATCAAGAAAGGAGAAGCTCCATCACTATTTTATGGCAAGAAAGGTGAAGATGAAATTGCATCAACAAATGAACAAGCATGGACCCTTTAGCAAGAAGGAAAAAATGAAAGATATGTTATCAAATCATGTGTTGTAGAAAATCCAGATTATGTTGTAAGCCTAGCTGAGACTTAGACTAGTAGGCATGTCAATTAAGAGTATGTTTATGTCTTATGAATTGCGATATAGGGAAAGAATTGGAAAACATTAATTCCAATCAACCAACCTTCCGCATTAACTGTATTGGGTAGGAAGTCTTCTCGAGAGTTCAGGAGATTGTTTCAGAGCTTCTAGAGACTTCATATAGCTTCATATAGCGTCTTGAAGAAGCCATTGTCAACGACAATCCAAAAACTTCATCATGATGTATAAAATGAAGCTTCACCATGACGTATAAAATGATTTCTCTGCAATGTAAATTCAGAGTTTGTGGTGTGATCTGCGTTCTGCCGGATGTCCAAAGTGATTGTCTTTTCCAGTGAGAATTAAGTGTGAAGTTAGCCCCCTATGGTGCACCCACAAGCGTATATGTCGCGTTCTTGGTGTTGGTAACATCATAGATTACATCGTGGAAATACAACAGCAGATTCCTACAGTGGACGCTTCATATAGCTGTGTGCATCACTAGTTTGCAACAACATATACAAAGCCCAAGTGCACAACTGTATTATGATTCTTGATTGCCATTGCCAATCTAATAGACATATGTGATGTAGAAGACGATATGGGGTCGATGAATCAATGCCAGACTAATGCCAAGCGGGAGAGGCAGTGTTGGTGTACGTGCACTTAGACTAGCTGTGTTGGTGTACATGCACTTAGACTAGCTGTGTTGGTGTACATGCACCTAGATTAGCTCCAGTTAACTTATTGCTTGCATGTGGCACATGTACACATTAACATAAGATAAAGCACACTTAGCTTTAGTTATTTCATGTACAACTAAGCTTAACTTAGTTGCTTTTATGTATTTATTCTAAAACTAATATTGTAGAATCAATTTTTCATTCTTTTCTCAATTCTTGCTCGCTTCCTTCCTTCTCTTGCAAGCTTGTTTATTGTTTTGCAGATCTAGATCTGTGTATCTCAAAAATCTTACATGGTATCAGAGCACAGGGATTTGTAATCAGTGCACAAGCAATTTTATTTGCAGGTTCAGAAGATTGAAGCAACAACAAAGAATGGAGTCTAAATTAGAGTTTCCACAATCGGAAATTCTCACTCCATATAATTATTTCGAATGGAAGCCAAAGATTCAACTTCATCTCAGAAGTAGAGGCTTATTTCGAATAACCATGGAAACGGAAGTTGAACCAACATCGGCAATGGAGAAAACAAGATATTTCAATCGCATGGACGAGGCCTTCGGCATCCTATGTTTATCTATTTCTCCGGAACTGCTATTTCATGTTGAATCATGTTCAACTCCAAATGAAGTATGGAAAATTTTGGAAGGATTGTTTGGAAAACAGGATGAAATGCAAGGTCACATTCTCGAAAATGAGTTAAACTCATTAGATCCGAGAAACTTTGAGAACATTCAAGATTTTTTCACAAGGTATAAAGCCTTGTTGGTTCAGCTGAAAGGATGCGGGATCGACAAATCCAAGCAAGAAAATCAGTTGATTCTTTCCATTATCAAAACTTGGTCCAGAGTACGCATTATTCGTCTCTACATTCCACACAGTCAGATTTGCAACTGGTGCAGCTTGGAAGATGCCCTCACTGGATTCTTTTATTCAGTCTTTGATGCATGAGCAAGATAAGCTCATCAAAATGGACACACTTAAAAATTCCAAAGCGCATGCACTTACTGTGCATGCAAAAGGAAAGGCAAATTCCAAAGACCATCAGAAAGGAAAAGGGAAGAAAGATCCTGATCTAAGAAAGGGAGGACATCCCAAACCCCCTGATGGATCATCTGGCTCAAAGGAAAGGAAAGGAACAAAAGGGCAATCCATGTGCAATTATTGCCACTGTGGTTTTCATCCTGAATCTACATGCATGAAGAAGACTATAGATCTTATGGCGCAGACACTCCAACAACACAATCTTGGAGACCACATTCTTGAGAATGCTAAGAAGAAGTCTGGAGAAAAAGCACCAGATCCAAGAGGTAACGGGCATGCTTTGATTGCTCTTCATTCTGCACCACAAGAATGGATCATCGATTCAGGAGCTTCACATCATATGGCTTCTTCAAAGGAATCATTTTCTTCTCTACATGCATACTCAGGTCCTCCCATTCTCATGGGGGATAATTCTGCAGTTGCAGCAACTGGACAAGGAAGAGTGCAATTCGAAGATGGAAGTTTTGAAAATGTCTTGCATATTCCAAGGCTTTCTGTGAATCTTCTCTCAGTGTATCAGATGACACACACAAGCAGCGGAAGGAAAGTGGAATTTACCCCAGATTCCGTGAGCATTTATGACATGCAAACCAATTTGAAGATTGCATCTGGCAAGGTAAATGATCAATCTCGTCTATATACAGTTTCTGATTTTGTTCCTCAATCAGATTCTATTTTGCTACTTACGCATGCAAATGAAGAAAGTAGGATTTGACACGAGAGATTTGGGCACTTGAATTTCAGATATATGCAACAGCTTAGCAAGCAAGGGATGGTCAAAGGATTGCCAACCATTGAATTTTCAGATGGTGTTTGTAATGGATGTGCTCTTGGAAAGCATCCACAAGAAAAATTTGAGAAGGGGCATGCATGGAGAGCCTCTTCACCTTTGGAACTTGTACACAGTGATCTCATGGGTCCATTTACGGTGCTTTCAATGAGCAAAGCAAGATATGTGTTGTCATTTATAGATGATTACACGAGATTCACTTGGGTTTACTTCTTGAAACTCAAGTCTGAAGTTTCTCAACATCTAAAGATTTTCAAAGCGCATGCGGAAAATCAGTCTGGAAAACGCATCAAAATACTCCGCACAGATAATGGGACGGAATATGTCAACAAAGATATCAAGAATCTTTGTGATGAAGCAGGCATACAGTTGCAGCATACAGTTCCTTACACTCCACAGCAAAATGGCGTGGCTGAAAGGAAAAATCGATCTTTGAAAGAGATGGCTAATTGCATGTTGCATGCAAGATCTCTTCCGTCGAAATTGTGGGCCGAAGCTATTAATTGTGCCTCATACATCCAGAACAGATCTCCTCATAAATCTGTTACTGGAAAAACACCTTTTGAGGCTTGGACTGGCATGCAACCTGAAGTTAGTCATTTCCGCATTTTTGGATCTCGAGCATGGGCCCGCATTCCTCCAGAGAAGAGAAAGGCTTTGGAGCCTCAAAGCAAAGCATGCATGTTTGTTGGATATTCTAATGAAGTCAAAGGGTACAGATTGCTTGATATCCACACTGAAGAGCTCTTTATTGAAAGGAGTGTAAAGTTTGACGAAGATATTTCGCATGCACCAGTAGATGAACTTGTTACCAAATTTTCATCACCACTCATTGATGAGTATGCAAATGAAACTTCAGACCAGCATTCTGATGAAGATGAGTCTTTTCCTGTGACCCCTGCTAGGCCACCAGTTGTTGAACATCGAGATCATACTTCTGCATGTAGTTCGGAAGATTCTCGACCACCTTCAACACAAAAATGGCGCAGCATGAGTGATATCCTTGATGATCCTGCCTCTATCCCTCTGTTTGAGGAAGATCCGCAAGCACTCTTAGCTATGGAGCCATCCATGCCCATGCATGCTTATATGATGCATGGATCTGATCCACAAACTTATGCAGAAGCAAATGGGCATCCTGAATGGGAAGCCGCCATGGATGAGGAATATAACTCTCTCATTGAGAACCAGACTTGGGATTTGGTTCTGCTACCTTCAAATCACAAACTTGTGAGATGCAAGTGGGTTTACCGGACCAAGAAAGCATCAAATGGCCAAGTTAGTCGATATAAGGCACGATTGGTAGCAAAAGGTTTTCAGCAAGTACATGGTGTTGACTATGATGAGACTTTTGCTCCAGTGGCAAAAATGGATTCCATTCGGCTAGCTCTCTCCATTGCAGCAGCAAGAGGATGGGAGGTGCATCATATGGATGTGAAGAATGCCTTTCTTCATGGTGATCTCGAGGAGGAAATCTACATGGAGCAGCCACCGGGATACATGCAGAATTCATCTCTGGTATGCAAACTAAAGAAGTCTCTCTATGGCCTCAAGCAGGCACCTAGAGCATGGTATGCAAAGATGGATTCTTATTTGTTATCTCAAAATTTTGTACGCTACAAATCTGATTCCAATGTTTATTTTCTGAAGAAAATTGACTCCTTGTTGATCATAGTACTCTACGTAGATGATCTTTTGATAACGGGTAGTTCAGTTTCTGTCATTACTAACATCAAAACTGCATTGCATAAGCGGTTTTCTATGACAGACATGGGCTTGCTAAATTTCTTCCTTGGACTAGAGATCCATCAGCGTGATTCTGGCATTACCATTTCTCAACCAAAATATGCCAGAGATCTTTTGGCACGATTTCACATGAGTGACTGCAAGCCAGCAGCCACACCTTTCTTATCAGGGATAAAGCTTGAGAATGGCAAAGACACACCATTGGTTGATTGCACATTGTATCGCCAGCTTGTGGGAAGTCTTATTTATCTCACTCACTCCCGTCATGATCTCTCCTATGCTGTCGGAGCAGTTTCCAGATACATGCAGGAGTCACATGAGTTACACTGGAATGCTGCAAAGCGCATCCTTCGATATGTCCAGGGGACAATCACCTATGGGATTCATTATGCAGCCAATTGTTCTTTGAATCTCATCGGGTTCACAGATTCAGACTGGGCTGGCAACACCATTGATCGCAAGTCTACTTCCGGTTATGTACTTAGTTTGGGATCCGGCCCAATTTGTTGGTCAAGTAAGAAGCAGGCTGCCATTGCTTTATCATCAGCAGAGGCCGAGTATAGAGGAGCAGTCAATGCCACTATTCAGGCAATTTGGCTACAACATTTCCTATCTGAGCTTGGGATTAGTGTCCATCATCCAACTGTCATCTGGTGCAATAATCGAAGTACGCTAAAGTTTTGCAGAGATCTAGTGCAGCGACAGCGTACCAAACACATCGAGATCCACATGCACTTCATTCGAGAACTCATTCATGATGGGATCATCAATCTTCAGTACTGTCCTAGTTCCGAGCAGATTGCTGACATCTTCACCAAGACTTTCACTGAGCAGAAGTTTCGATTCCTGCGAGATCTTCTCAGGGTGAAGGACACGACTGCCTAGCAGTTGTCTTTTCTCTACTTTTGCATTATATTTTGAGTGGGGGTTTTCTTCCCACTGGGTTTTCCCTCTTTCCTCCTTTTTATGCATTGTATATGGGT